>BLSH010332983.1:284204-302836 GCA_018402905.1 Glandirana rugosa | reverse complement strand
TGACACGCTCGTCGTCGTCCGTTATCACCTCAAAGTCGACGTCATCATCGCCCGAAGTGTTTTTTCAAGGAGACATAGAAGTGGGATAGTAACGCTGAGAACAGCGTCATTGGCACTGGCCATGTTGGTGGAGTACTCGAAACACCACAATACGCTACACAGGTCTCGAATGGGGGCCCACTCGTTGGTGGTGAAGTGGTGTTGTTCCGCAGAGCTACTGACCCGTGTGTGCTGCAGCTGAAACTCCACTATTGCCTGCTGCTGCTCGCACAGTCTCTCCAGCATGTGAAAGATGGAGTTCCACCTTGTGGGCACGTCGCATAGGAGGCGGTGAGCGGGAAGACCGAAGTTCCGCTACAGCGCAGACAGGCGAGCAGCAGCAGGGTGAGAACGCAGAAAGCGCGCACAGGCGGCCCGCACTTTCTGCAGGAGCTCTGACATATCCGGGTAGTTTTTTAGAAATTTCTGCACCACCAACTTCAGCACATGCGCCAGGAAAGGGATGTGCGTCAAACCGGCTAGGCCCAGAGCTGCTACGAGATTTCGCCCATTATTGCCCATTATCGCACACCACCAGAGCTTGAGGCTCAGTGGCAACAACCACTCATCGGTCTGTTGTTCAATGCCCATCCACAGCTACTGCGCAGTGTGGGGTTTATCCCCCAAACATATCAGTTCCAAAACAGCCTGCTGTCATTTACCCCTGGATGTGCTGAAGTTGATGGTGAAGGTGTTACGCTGAGCGGATGAGGAGGTGGTAGAGGAGGAGGAGGAGGAGGAAGCGCAGTAGGAGGAGGAGGCAACAGGAGGCAAAAAGAAATGCCCTGCAATCCTCGGTGGCGGAAGGACATGCGCCAAATAGCTAGCCGCCTTAGGCCCACGCGGCACTACATTTGCCCAGTGTGCAGTTAGCAAGATAAAGCGTCCCTGCCCGTGCTTACTGGTCCACGAACAATAATCTGTCCCTCACAGCACTAGCAGGAACCTCTCCATATAGAACTAGGAGATGATTTTAGAACAATAATCTGTCCCTCACAGCACCAGTAAACTGTACCTAATCTAGTATCAGATGTTTTAGAATGCTAAGCTTTCCCCTCACAGCACCGCCAGGAACCTTTCTGTAATACTGGATGAGATTATTTTAGAACAATAATCTGTCCCTCACAGCACCAGTAAACTGTACCTAATCCAGTATCAGATTGTTTTAGAACTCTAAGGTTTGCCCTCACAGCACTGCCAGGAACATTTCTGTAATATAGGATGAGATGATATTAGATCGGTAATCTATCCTTTACAGCAATAGTAAACTCTACGTAGTCCATTATCAGATAATTTTAGAACGCTAAGCTTTGCCCTCACAGCACCACCAGGAACCTGTCTATAATGGAGGATGAGATGATATTAGATCAGTAATCTATCCCTCACAGCAGTAGTTAACTCTACCTAGTCCAGTATCAGATCATTTTAGAATGCTAAGCTTTGCCCTCACAGCACCGCCAGGAATCTGTCTGTAATGCAGGATGAGATGATATTAGATTGGCAATCTGTCCCTCACAGCATCAGCAGCATGCTCTCCCTACACTAGCCTGAGATGATGTGACATGCGGCATTTGTGACTCCAGCTCATATAGAGGCTGGGACACATGATGCACTAGCCTATCACAGCCATGCCATTAGTAGGCATGGCTGTGATGGCTTCTAAGGGCAAACAAGGGAAACGGTTGTTGATTGTCTGCCCTGCAGCTATAGAAAAGGTGCCAAAAATAGTCTGGGTCACATGATGCACTGGCCAATCACAGCCATGCCATTAGTAGGCATGGCTGTGATGGCTTCTATGGGCAAACAAGTAAAACGCTTGTTGATTGGCGGCCCTGCAGGTATAGAAAAGGCACGCAAAATACCCGAATACCGAACCCGAACCCAGACTTTTTTGCAAATGTCTGGTTTTGGGGCACGGACACCCCAAAGTCCGGTACAGACCCGAACTTTACAGTCCAGGTTTGCTCAACACTAGTAGCAAGTTTTATGCTTCATTGCTCTTTTCATAGTCTGTTTCCATTGGATTATGCACTTCCTTTGCATCTTGCATTTTGGAGATTTTCTGAGATTGGTTGAGAAGATAACTTTCATCTTGTTCTTTCTATATTTGTATTCCTAGATAGTAGCTAATGTTCCCTAGCTTTTGATTTCAATTTTTTCTTTCAGCTTGTGAACTATCTGATTGTAATCCCCTTCTTGTTCAAAACAAGTTATAATGTCATCAACATAAATGAGGATGTATATCTATCTGTTTTCTTGATTCTTAGAGTAAAGACAGGGGTCTGCTTTACTTCTTGAGAATCCCTCTCTAATAAGCACTTCATTCACTTTCTCATTCCACATCCTTGCAGATTGCTTAAGACCGTAGATGCTCTTCTGAAGTTTACACACAAGGTTGTCTCCTTGCTCAAACCCTTGTGGTTGCTCCATGTAGAGATCTTCCTTAATGTCTCCATATAGAAAAGTGGTCTTAAGATCTAGGTGTTTCACTTGCATGCCCTTCCCGGCTGCAACGCTAAGAAGCACTTTGATGGTGGAGTGTTTTATGACAGGAATTTCTGTGAGTAACCCTTAGCAACTGGTCTGGCTTTGCATTTGTGGATATCACCTTCTGCTTCTGACTTTACTTTGAAAGTTCACTTACTTCCTATAGTTTTGCGGTTGGGAGGGAGCTCTGTTAGTGTCCAGGTTTTATTTAATTGAAGTGACTTTAATTCTTCTTCTGCTGCCTTACTCCATTTCTTGGCTTCACGTTTAGGCAGTTTGTCTATGTCTTCCTAGGATCCTTTTTCAAGTATGCCGTGTGTTTTGATAGTGTATGACAGCTTGCGGGGTGGTATTCACTTTGTAGTTGGAATAAATAAAAAAATGAATATTTTTACAATTATTGTCTATTTGATGGTTTAACTTAGCACCTTTAAAGTCCCCGTATTTCTATGTGCTACCTTGATATTTGATCTAATGGGATGTTGGTGCTATTACCTTTGTAATTGATGTTTCTGGACCTGCCCACACACCCTAGAAAAACGCCTTTGTAGTCCCAGTGGATCTTCTGATTTCAGGCAGTTCAGCAGAATTTGGTGGGGAACTTGATTTAGGCATTGTGAGTTCCACTATTTGTTCTGACTCCTGCACAGGTTGTACTTCACATACCTGTGAACAGCATTATTCTTCCCTTTCTTATCTATAACACTCCGATGGACAGTAGACAGTGACGACATAACATATAACCACCAATCAATACAGTTTGATTTAGGGAAGTAAAATAGGTACCCTTTGTCCTGAAAATGCCTTACCGATCAAGGAAGTCTAATAACTCAAATGTAAGCAAAAGGCTTACCTCAGCCGGATGATTATCAAAAATTCCTGGATTGTCTCAAGCTCCTCATTTTGGTTTCTCAGGGTCACCTGTAAATCCCCTCCTGGCTGGCTCGCCATTTGACCTGGCATTTTATAGATAGGCAAATCCTATCCACATATTGATTAGTGTCTCCAAATGAATAATAACTACTGCTGTAGGGAACAGACACAAACACACTCAGCATCTTATTAAATAACTGTTTGGCTTTATTATGATGCAATTGAAGGTTTTTATACACATGACTACATAGGTATCACATTAAATATTACAATTGTACTTGTATGGTAACAAGGGGTGTAACATAGGCAGGCTAATTCTAATTAGGAAAACATTATTAGTGTTGTGTACACAATGAGTGCAGTGTGCAATACATACAAAATACAATACAATTATATACAGAACTTGCAAATTTCTTTTACAGACACCTAAGCAGGAACTGTGGTTGGGTTGAGTTCAAAAGCTCTTGCAGGCTGCCATTAAACTAGTGTCTGCCAGGGCAGAGGGATGATCCCCGGGACAGTCAACACAGGGTCCCAGCAAACCATATTCTATGGTTGCACGAAGTCCAGTGGTGCCAGCCCTTGTTAATGGACAAGAAGTCCCATGCCTAATTGACACTGGTTCGGAGGTCACTGTCATAGAGTATATCTTCTACGCCCAGTGGTTTGTGACATGAGACCAACTGAACCCCTCCTAGCCATCCCTCAAGACGGCCAACAATTTGCCAATCCTGGTAGAAGGAGTTACCTGAGTGAGGATCCAGATTAACGATGAAGTGGAGGACCGGGTGGGAGTAGTGGTTACGCATGACCCAGTAAGCTCAGCAGTACCCTTTTGTCCTGGGCATGAATGTGTTAAAGGACCAGGACTTTCCTCACTTACTATCCAAGTCTGGCCAGGGCGCATGGGGCTAGAGTCTGTGAGCTATGCGGCTCATCATGATATGGACCTATGAAGCTCACCAGAAGGCAGCGAGGAAACAGCCCAGACAAGTGAGAGTTATCCACACACTGCCCAAGCAAAAACAACCCCTGGTGCCCCTCCATGAGGTAGTCTGGTTTCTTTCCATTGGGGCTCTCAAGAAACTTCAAGGGGCCACAGTAATGTGGGAACCCTGCAAGAAAGTGGTGGTTCCAGGGGAGTGGCTAGTTGCATGCACCTTGACTAAAGTTCACAAAGGAAAGGTCCTGGTGCAGCTCATCAACCTGGAAAAAAAACCCTGTTTTAATTCCCAGCCATGCCACCCTAGCAGACCTGTATGTAGTGCCCTGTCACTACATCTCAGAGGCTCAACACAGAATAGAGGCCATTTGTGCTCCATTACAAACAGCCATGTCCTCATTGGGGAAGCCACAATACAAGTTGCTGCAGCAACAACTGGACATTCGCTTTCAGGACTATCCCCTACCACAGCAGAGACTGCTTCACCAACTGCTTGAAAAGCATCTACTCTTTTTTGCTGCCAGCCCGGAAGACTATGGCTATACCAAAGCCATTGGTCACCCATTCTATAGGGGCAAGGCTACACCTATTCGGGAGTGATGCTGCCATATTCCCCCAGTTTTGTGCCATGTGGTCAAGGACTTGCCCTGCAACATGCTACCGAGCAGAGTGACTTGAGAAAGTCATAGTCCATTGGCTGCTCCAGTGGTTCTGGTGCAAACAAAGATGGAAGTCTGCAGTTTTGCATAGACTAATGCAACTGAAACGTCTGCACTCATCAGGGTGCTTACCCGTTAATCTGGTTAGAGGAGTCACTTATGGTGTTGGGTCAAACCATGTACTTCTCCACCCTTTACTTGGCAAGCGGCTACTGGCAAGCCCAGTGAGAGATTAGGATTGTGAAAAGACTCCTTTTGTCACACCTCTGGGACTGTTTGAATTTACCCACATGCCCTTTGGCCTGATCCCCAGCACGTTTTAGTTTCTAATGGAGAGATGCCTAGGGGACTTAAACTTCAAGACTGTGCTAGTCTACTTGGATGATATCATTGGACAATATCATTTTCTTCTCCAAGATCTTTGAGGATCACCTGGACCAGGTGTTGGTGAAAAATACCAAAAACAAGCCAGGCAGTAAGCTGGAGCCCAAGTGGGACTGTACTCCCTATCAGGTTGAACAACAGCCCTTTCCTCTGACTCCAGTGTATGACGTAATCTCAGGTGTTCCTAATATTGTCAAGAGGTGACTCCGCCACAACCTGCTGAGGCCCTGTTTGCTAAGTGGCGACTGTTCCACCAAACCAGAAGGAGATAGGGAAATGATTGATGCTGTGGATGTCCCAGTTCTGCAGGAAGAGCCTGTTCAATGGTACTTGCCTCCTCTCTTCCTTGAGCCTCTGGCCTCTCCTGGTCTGGAAGCAGCCAGCCCCAGTACAGCAGCTATGGACAAAGCAGCCACTCCTGCAAGTTCTGCAGACTGTCCAGAAGCAACCTAGGATTCAGACTTGGGCCCAGGTGATGGGTGTATGGAAGGCTCAATTGACCCCCATCCACCTGTGGCTTCAGAGTCATAGCCAGAAAAGAATTACCTGCAACCTGACTCCCCAGAGGACACTGTTTCTTTCAGCCTTTGCAGTCTAACAGCGGCCAGCTTCCTGCAAGATACTCTGATTATGTTGTTTGAATTTGTACCTGTTATGCTTTATGTTCATGGTCTTTTTCTTGTTGCTCCTTACTGCGATAGAGCATCTGTCAAGGGGAGAGGGGTGTGTAGGCAGGTGCAGTCTCCTTTCTCCACTGCAGGTGGCGCTCAACCTCAGTGGCATTGCAGGGGTTGAGGAAGTCAAGAGGAGCATGGTTTCTCTATGATTGCCTGGGCTACTGGGAAAGCTATCAAATTTGGATGTGGCCATCCCATGTGACTCCAGCTGCCATCTTGGGTCAGGCAGAACCTACTTAAGGCCCTAGCTCCCAGGTTTGGAGCGCATTTTGCATGTTGGGTAGTATAAGAACAGGTTGCCCATCTGACAGGGACAGTGATTTACGGCAGGGAGAGGTTCGAGAAGGGAAAGTATAGGGGCACAATAATCTTCTGGATACCTTCCCATTGGGGTTTGGACTGGCCAGGCCATATTCTTCCCCTCAAGACAGACGCTGTTGGCACATCTGAGACCTGCTCTGCTACACATTGCTGTCACAGGCCATGAGTGTTCCCGGTTGGGTGCGTTACGACCAGGGTTGCTGTGAATTACTGGATTCTGCAATAATGCAAGTTCTGTTCTCTGTAACAAAACTCCTTGTGTATACTGCTGCCACACCACTCTTCACCTCTTCACCTCGCACATGTGGAATAGGCTCCCTATGGAACTAGTTCTGGCCAGCTCAGTAGATTTAAAAAGTTTTAAAAAGGAGCTAGATGCATTCCTAAATGTGCAATATATAGTTGGATATTGACAATTACAGGTAATAAGACCAGAGATTGTTGATCTAGAGAATATCTCATTGCCTACGGGGGATCATATTGGAATTTTTTCCCCTACTGGAACAAATTGCACACTGCTTTATAGGGTGTTTTTTTCCTTCCTACTTTTGTCTTTCTCTAGGCTAGCTATGTAAGTATCTTTGAGAAACACAAAGTCCACCAATATTGCGGATGCCCACTGTGCATATAAGTAGTGAATGAAGGGTGCTGGATCACAGTCTCTCAATCTGATTCAGCTGCTCAAGAGAATTAAAATAAAAAAATACATTACAAAACTCTCCTCATTAAGCTTCCATGTACCAACACGTATGTTGGATTTTATGAATAGCATTTGATGTTCATGCACATATTGCATGACCATTGAACACTATAAAAGCAATATCATTGTGTCTTTGCAACTTTAAAGCTGCCAAAATGGGATTGCTGCATCAAATCCTGTCTATTAAACCAAATTCAATTATATCTAAATGTTAAAGTAACCATTTACCCAAGTTCCTCCAAAGCCCAAACAATGAGGAAAGCTCTAGGACTAAAGTGCTTAACCTTTAGTTGAGCTCTTATGAAAAGCTATTTCTAGGCCTCTCTATATATTATCTTCTTATGAGTAAGCAAAAGTAGTTAGTGTTCATCCATAAACATTGTTAGTAATGTCATGACTAATCCTACAGAATGACGCACAGGTAGTTCTCTCATGACTGATTTTCTTTACATTACCTCCAGAGTACATTGCATACTAGCTGCAAACTATTTGTGTCACTAAAGCTGAACAGGATCTTTAGTGCCCTCAGAATATGTATAGAGCAAAGGATATGAGACTACATACGAATGGTATATGACAAATGGTTTCCACTGAAATAATCAATGTAGATTTTAACACATGTTAACTTTAATACTATATGTTTATGAGCCCTCTGTAAGATCTTTCTAAAAAAAAAAAAAGGAGAAAGTAAAAATAAAAAAAAAACTAAAAGTAAAAGAGAGGGCACACCACTCTTAGTGTAGTATTAATAAAAACTGATGAAAAAAGGGATGTATATAGTGCACTCACATGTAGTAGACAGGACACAGGCATCCAGTAGATGGCATCCTTCTGTTGGTCCCCGATGGGAAGTACAGGGTAGATGAATAGAGAGCTTCTACTGGGTTCTGGGTTCAGACATAGTTGATAGTGCAACTTAACAGACACTAAGACACAGGTTAAGTAATTCTCGGCTTTACCTGAAGCAACGTTGTATATATATATATATATATATATATATATATATATATATATATATATATGTACATATATGTATGAACATGCAGGAACATGCAAGAACATGCAAGAACGAAGTCTTGGATAATCACCCGGACACCCGGAGAGAATTCCCCCCTGGCTACAGCTTAAAGACAGTGTAATACCCAAGTATAGGATAATCACAATACAGATAATGAAATACCAGTACACTGAGCTAAAATTATGTCAGGGATATTCAAACGTTACCACACCATAACATGTATTACCAATCTAAAAGGGAGATCCCTGGTCCAACCTATTAACACTTGATATCTTCAATAGGGAGAAGTAAAGTTATAAGTAGATAAGACAAAGGCCCTGAAGAATGTTAACAACAAAATCAAGGTGACAGGCCTGCTTAATCTACACCGGTAGTTGGAGCTTTTTAAAATTGTATCCTAAGGAGTGTACTCTGAGTTTAGCAAAGTGAACAGCCCAAGCTGAATAGGGTATTCCTCAATCTACTGTGAAGAATGGATGTCTATGTACAGTGTCTTTGTAAAGCTCTTCAGTGTTCCCAGGAGTAAGGTGTCTGTACACAGTGTCCAAAACAGGGTGCTTAAGTAAGGGTTGAAACGATGGGCAACAGCCCGCTCACCAACTGAAGAATCCAGGAAGAGCCTCCCGCACGGCAACCTCCAACACACTGCACTCGATTCCAAAACCGAAGATGACCGACCTGTTGCTTGGGGGAAGAGATGGTGCTGCCGATGAGTCGGGTGACTCTGAGTCGGGGCCTCTCCAAACAGCAGACAGAGTTAGGCCCTCAGTGGCAGGCTGGAGTCACCCAGGAAGAAGAGAGCACCAGTGCGGTCTGGCCTGGCTTTTATCTTCTCTCCCAGGTGCACTTGGGATGACTCACTGCCCTCTGGGAAATATAGTTCTGAGACAACACTGCAACTATTGAGTACCCACTGGACGGACTACTAGTCTCACAATCCTCTCTGTCCATCGCATGGATATGACGTTGTCTGCTTAGCACCCGGCACTAGAGGAACACAACAGAATGCGGAAATAACAGGGTAGTCTGCAGAATAATTAATTGTAGTCCACTGTTGGGGATATATATATATATATATGAATATGATAACACAAAAACATTTCTTTCAGCCATGGTTAGTGTTTGGCTGAAACCATTTATTATCAATCAACTGTGTTTACTCTTTTTAAATCAGAATGACAACAGAAACTACCCAAATGACCCTGATCAAAAGTTTACATACCCTGGTGATTTTGGCCTGATAACATGCACACAAGTTGACACAAAGGGGTTTGAATGTCTATTAATGGTAACCATCCTCACCTGTGATCTGTTTGCTTGTAATTAGTTTGTGTGTATAAAAGGTCAATGAGTTTCTGGACTCCTGGAAGACCCTTGCATCTTTCATGCAGTGCTGCACTGACATTTCTGAATTCTGAGTCATGGGGAAAGCAAAAGAATTGTCAAAGGATCTGCGGGAAAAGATAGTTGGACTGTATAAAACAGGATAGGGATATAAAAAGATATCCAAGGAATTGAGAATGCCAATCCTCAGTGTTCAAGCTCTAATCAAGAAGTGGGAAAAGATGGGTTCTGTTGAAACCAAACCATGGTCAGGTAGACCAACTCAAATGGCTTCAGCCAAACACTAACCATGATTGAAATAAATGTTTTTGTGTTATCAATTATATTTTCTGAAAAATGGCCATGAAATCATAAATTCTGCCAGGGTATGTAAACTTATGAGCACAACTGTGTGTACAGTCAGGTCCATAAATATTGGGACATCTACACAATTCTAATCTTTTTGGCTCTATACAGCACCACAATGGAGTTGAAATGAAACAAACAAGATGTGCTTTAACTGCAGACTTTCAGCTTTAATTTGAGGGTATTTACATCCAAATCAGGTGAACGGTGTAGGAATTACAACAATTTGTATACGTACCTCCCACTTTTTAAGGGACCATAAGTATTGGGACAAATTAACAATCATAAATCAAACTTTCACTTTTTAATACTTGATTGCAAATCCTTTGCAGTCAATTACAGCCTGAAGTCTGGAATGCATAGACATCACCAGATGCTGGGTTTCATCCCTGGTGATGCTCTGCCAGGCCTCTACTGCAACTGTAATCAGTTCCTGCTTGTTCTTGGGGCATTTTCCCTTCAGTTTTGTCTCCAGCAAGGGAAATGCATGCTCAATCAGATTCAGGTCAGGTGATTGACTTGACCATTGCATAACATTCCACTTCTTTCCCTTTGGTTGCTTTCGCAGTATGTTGGGTGGGTGGAGCTCCGCTTTAACAGGAATGCTAGAGTGTGTGACAGGAAGTGTCAATGGTGTCACAGATAACATCACTGCACTTTCCCTTTAAACACTTATGCTCCTATGGAGCGCTTTGTAGCAGGATAGAAGGAAGGAGAATACGATTGTGCAAATAGGCCACAACTTGCATATGAGTATGTAAGATCATATCAAAAAATCATTTCAATTGCATTTTCAGTAGTACATCAAAATGAGTTCTTCAATTGCATTATACAGTAATAACTCCAGCACAATGGTGTTTGTTGTTTTCTGTTTTGATTATCTTCAGTTATGTTATTACAATAACTTATGTTTGTTAACCTGACAATTAGCCATCATATTTGCTTTACATTCAACAGCTCTGATTATTAAAATTTCCTGTGAATGTGCTTACATTGATGATCTTTGTATATTTGTCTAAACTTTAATAAATACAATAGAATAATATAATAGTAACTCCAAACGAATATTCTTCTGTAATGCATGTAAATTACTCTCTTCTGTAATGCATGTAAATTACTCTCAAATAAATGTTATGTGTATATTATAAATAAACATATAAACTGTGTATAAATGATCTAAGTATCATACATTGTGGGCAGCCTGCAACTTTATAGTAATGTTGGATGGCACACTCTGTAAGATGGGGGGGGGGGGGCTGGAACCTGGAACACTGTGTCAGATTACAGCACTAGTACAGTGTGGTTCGTTACAGATGCTTCTGGACTGGGGAGAGCAAGAGTGGACATCTGAGAGGTTATATCGGAAGCCCAGGCTACATGGATATTCCCAACCCAAAATAGCACAGTCCTGTGATACATGTCCTGTTCATCTGACACAATTCATGGAACTGTACAGGCCAAACCTATGAATAACTGACCATTAGGGATGAGAGGTCATAGGCTCACCCAGCTCTATCTAACATATGGTGACAGTTCATTCTAGGATTAAGGGGAAGGATTAGGCAATGCTGTTATATAAAACTTAAGCCTCTCATTCGTCCCAATTATAATTGAAAACTTTGACATAAAAGTGAATAATTTTGCTTTGTTATGAGCTAAAATCTTTGTAGAATGTATCTGCCTAGCCTGGTATGATAAACAATAGATATACCTTTTTTTCTACAGTTTTTATTTCAATATTTTTTAATTAAGGTTTTTTCACATTAACAGAAAAGGAAACTACAGTTAAACAGAATCTGTCATACAATGAGATATGCAGAGGATATTCATTTGGTAATCATTTGGAGGGGGAATAACATAACAATTTACCAGTCATAAGTGAACTTTATCAACCACATTATGTATTAAGTGTAAGGCAAAAGATTTTGTTCCACCTCTCCAGACACCCCATCTGGGAGCAAACTGTGTCAGGGGAGAGGGGAGACAACATACTCCGCTTTAATTCTTCTCGATAAGTTTTCATTACGTTTTGTGAATATTCGATATCCAATACACAATGCTTAAGTATAAGATATTAGGTTTCCAGAAAGTGGACATAGCATAACATTAATGTTGGTCTATACATGAGTAAGACAGTTATGTGAGTTAAAGGTACCTTTAGATGTGGCATTAATAGTAATTATTGCCATTTTATAAAAAAGGGGGACCGGGTGATATCCACATCTACTGGAAGGTCATACGATATTTTGTCCTTCATTAACTGCAACACTAAACATTTGGTTTATGTGATCATCTGTACAATTTGCAAGTTGCAGTATGTGGGGCGAACTACATAAAGGCTTAGGGATCGGCATTCAGATCATTTACGGGACATAACTAAAAAACACGGAACCATTGTCGCCCGACATTGGAACACACACCATGATCAGAATGTATCAAGCCTTGTTATACAGGGAGTTGAAAAGATCGTTACACCCAGGAGAGGAGGAGATAGGTTTGGCATCTTACGTAAGAGAGAGGTGTACTGGATTTTTAATCTTAATACAAGAATACCTGCCAGAATGAAGTGGGGCGTCTCCCACTTTTATGATTGAGACACCGGTACACCTCCCTCCTCTTCATCCATCCCTATACGGCGTTGCTATCTTTTTACCTCGGATCATGATTTTGGGTTTATTGTCCATTTATTACACCTAGAGTGGGTTCATGCTTTGAAATCATTCATGTTTGTCCCTGTATACATTTCATTGGGTTCAGACTATCCTTAATTTAAGTGTCCATGTATATTTTCTTATTAGGAACGCTCATATGATACGGTTTTGAAGCATGGCTATATTTAATACTGGAGATTTAAGAATTCTATTAACTATCCACACACTGCTACAGGGGATCCACAGTGTCCTGTGCTTCTCCTACATTTGCCATCTAGTTATGCATTTACCTCTTCATTGCACTTTGTGAATGTTTGTTCCTTTCTGCTTAGAGGTTTGACTGAATGTATTATCTTTTATCCACTAGCAGTCTCTCCTGGTACATTATGATTTAATTATATAGGAAAGAACTTTCATTATGTATAAAGACTAGAGTTGAGCGGACACCTGGATGTTCGGGTTTGGCTAGTTCGGCTGAACTTCGCACAAAGGTTTGAGTTTGGCCCAGAACTTGACCCCGGACCCCATTGAAGTCAATGGTGACCCAAACTTTTGGGCACTAAAATTGCTCTAAAAAAGTCCTGGAAAGGGCTAGAGGGCTGCAAAAGGAAGTTGGATGTGATAGGGAATGGATAGGGAAATAACTTAAAATCACATAAAAAAAATAAAAAATGGAGGAGGAGGTGGATGTGGAGTAGGGGGTTGAGGAGGCTGTAGAAAGCCACAGCAGTTGGCACCTGTGTTTCGTCATCATCAGAGACGTGCTGCGGTGGTGTTTGCATGTCCTCATCCTGAAACAGAAGTGGTTGGGCATCAGTGCACTCAATGTCTTCCACTTCTGGGGCAGGGCTATGTGGATGGCCCACGGAAAGCACACCAGCAGAGTCATCAAAAAGCATAAGAGACTGCTGCATGACTTGGGGCTCAGACTGTTTGGCTGATTTACAAGGGGCTGAGGTGAAAGACAGATAGCTATGGGGTTCAGGTGCCAACTCTGAGCTTTCAGCAAGGGACTGGGTGGGAGACAATGTGAAGGAACTGGAGGCATTGTCAGCCACCCAATATACTATCGCTCATACTTGTTCTGGCCTCACCATATAACGTTGAAGGTTCTGTCGGCTACTCGCACCTGAGAAAGGTGTTTCACTTGTGCGTGTAGCTGGCACAGATCGACCACGTCCTCTCCTTGTAACAGGAGCTTCAGCAACACCACCAACACCAGTAGCACCAGCAGCACCACTACCACATCCCTAATTTGACGCTCTCCTCATTCTGGACCCAAATGTACTATTTAGCACAAATTTATATTAGTTTTTAAACCGGCAATGTCAATGCACTTTTTAATTTTGTGCAAGAAATGCACAGCAAGGTGCAAATGTAGCACTATACTGCAGGTACTACTATATGTAATCTGTGGCTGTGTATACTAAATGTTGATGCTGAGCCTTAGAACTTTTTGTCCTTGGTCGGCTCTATGTTTTCTTAGTGTCGCTCCTTCACTGCCTTATAGAGTAAGTTTATATGTATAGGCAGGCACCCTCTTCTTGAGTGTTCTATAGTACTCATTGTATCTGTGATGTTGCTGGCCTGTAGTGATAACTAGCCAGCGTGCTAATTATATTTTAATCATATTTACATACTTTCCTATGGTCTAGATTACAACTAATTGGGAAGTTACTCTCCCTACATTTTCTTATCTAGCTGGTTTAGTTTTTGAAATTGATGTTTAACCAAATACTCTTGGCCTGGCACATTAGCCCATGTAATAATAGGTTTATTTACATACTCGTTCTCAGGTGCTGCCTTTGGCGCTCTCTACCGTCGTCAGTCAAAGTGGTTCCTAACGGTAAGGGGCCTATTCAAGGCCTTGTTTCAATGAATGTGTTGTGGTATTTACGCCCCTAGTACAATTGATCCTATCATGTGATGCATGTAAGTTTATTTGTTTTTCCCTCCTTTTAAAATCAGTATCTACTGCTAAATTGCAATATATACATTTTTAGGCGGACAGTGCCATTGTTCTGCACATTATGAGGTGCAGTGCTAGGATGTTTTGATGATGAATTGCCCTTTAGTTACTGTTTGGATATTGATTTTTGTGTGCTCTTCTTATCATCTTGGTACTTACTATTGTTGTATTATCCATCCCAGCTGGACTATATGCGCCTCCTGCAATGGTGGAGTGATGGGTCTCCCTGTGGCTGTGGGCCTTCTTAGCCTCATGATAGGTGATCTGGGTTCCATCCTGGTAAGTTCTTTTTGGGTACTCATCCACCCAGGGGGTATTTTTGAGAGAGAGAAAGGGGGCGTGACTTCATGATTGAGTGTTTGTCCATTTCCCATATATCAAAATTGTGTAGATTATATTATAACTCTTGCTCTATGATTGTCACTTATTTTGTATTTATATTGTTTAGGCCTACAATTGGTGGCGGACTATCAGATCCCCCGAGGAAGCCTGTCCAGGTGAAACATGTCGGGATAATAACCGTTTGGTTAACCACCACCGGGGTAATTCTTACCTCAAACGTCGGAATCACCAGCCTTTTAACAATTGTATTGTTTTTATACAGTACTTTTGTTTTCTAATTAATGTTGTACTCTAATAAAGTGTCAAATGTTTTTATGCTAAATGAATTGAGTTTGTAGTATATTTACTCTCTTGCACTGCATAATCCCCCCTGGGAACGTTGCTCTACCCATTAATCTATACTTTTATGGGATGAGGTGCTTCAAAGTTTTGTAAACCCATTCTGATTGCCAAGGGGACAATACAACCTCAATTACTATGTAGCACTATTTATTATTCTTTTTTTTAAAACAGCAATGTAGACGCACTTTTTAATTTTGTGCAAGAAATGCACAGCAAGGTGCAAATGTACTATGTAGCACTATTTTTTTTTTTTTAAACCAGCAATGTCGACCAACACTTTTTAATTTTGTGCAAGAAATGCACAGCAAGGTGCAAATGTACTATGTAGCACTATTTATTATTCTTTTTTTTAAACCAGCAATATAGAAGCACTTTTTATTTTTGTGCAAGAAATGCACCGCTGGCTGCAAATGTAGTATTTAGAATTTTTTTTTTTTTTCTTGTTCAATATTTTTATTAGAGAGTTGTAGGTACATACACGGAATTACACATATAACATATAAAGAGTGAAAGCATGATACAGAAACAAATAGCATAAATTTACAGATTGTATATGGCTCATAGTAGCAAGACCTAGATGTCAGGGTGGAATGTGAGCTTAGGAGAGGTGATCTTCCATGGGCATGGTGAGGTCTCGGCCCTTTAGGCACCCCTTTGGGCACTCGCTTTGCCAGAAGGGTCGGACCTCTGATCTGAAATTCCACCCGACATATGGCAGGAATTGGTCATCAAATGCGGACTACACCAGGTTGTAGAGCTGCGGTCCAGGTTGTTCCCGGATGTGGTATATACGGCGGCACAGGTGCCAAAAAAATTGGTGTAGGTGCTGCTTGCGACCTTAGTTCCTGAGAAAGCCAAAAATTTGTGACAGGGCTAACAAATAGCAAATTACGAACAGTGATATAAATGCGAAAAATACTTAATAAGTAGAGAGGTCGAAGTGGGGGAAAGAGAAAAGAGAGGGAAGTATAGTATAGAGCCAGGGGGAAGAGGGTAAGAAAGGTTGGATCGGCAACATGGTGGCGGTGAGGGACGGACGGGTTGAGGGGTATCAACAATATCACCAGGGTAATAAGAGGGTTTCATCAAAATCTGGGGGTAGGTTGTGCTTGAACCATGGGCGCCATTTGGCTTCAAATTTGCAGATTTTCTTAGTTTCGATGGCTAGCATTTTAGAGTGGATCAGCATTTTGTTCATCTTGCCTCTGACTTCGGGGAGTAAGAGGGAGGAGGATTTCCAGGCTTTTGCAATTGTTTGCTTGGCAGGAAGGTGGGTATCCGTCTAGTGTGCGCTATGTGTGAGAGAAGTAAAGTGCGTTGAATATTGTCTCCAGCTTGGCGCTTCAGTATGAAACCTGTTTGGTCGCGATGAATCAAATCACCTATTACGTGGTTGAGTCTGGTGGCCAGGACTTTTGCTAGAAGCTTTACGTCAAGGTTCAATAGGGAGATAGGTCTGAAGTTTGACCAGTAGGAATGGTCCGAGTTAGGTTTTGGGATCATAGTAATGGTAGCAGTTAATGTCTCAGGCCTGAGTGTGTGATCCTTCAGGAGTGCATTAAATGCATTAGCGAGTAAGGGTGTCAGGATATGCGAAAATTGTTTGTAATAATTAGATGTGAAGCCATCGGGGCCTGGTCTCTTATGAGGTTTTAGTTGCTTAATAGTCTGTGCTATCTCTAATTTGGAGATGGGGGAATCTAACGCTTCCTGTTGTGCTTGGGTCAAGGTACGGAGGGATATTCTAGAGAATAGCCTATCCAAGTGGGAAATATCTGGGGTTGCAGTATTGAAGTATAAATGAGAGAGTTTGGAACGGAACATCTCGAGTATTTTGATTGGATTGCTAGTATATGTGTGGTTACCTGTCTTAAGGCATATAGTGAGGGGGGATTGTTAATTGTTTTCAGCGCACGTGCCATTAACGTATCCGGTTTGTTTGCTTTAGTAAATAGTTGGTGGCGACGTTTGCGTATTGACTTTTCGGCAGAGTCAGTAATAAATAGGTCCAAGTCAAGTTTAGCTTTATCCAGCCTAAGTTTGTTGCTGGGGTTGGGGGCGGATTGGAAGATTTCATGGCTAGTGGTGAATTCTGCTTCTAACTTCTTGTATAGTTCCTTACGTTCCCTCTTGAGGATGGCAGCTTGTTGAATTAATTTGCCCCATATGAATGGTTTATGAGCCTCCCATAACGTGACGGCTGAGATCTCGCCTGTTGCGTTAGTCGAAAGATAATCTTTAAGGGTGATTTCTATGTCCATGCAGTGTGATGGGTGGGTTAGGGTGGTATCGTTAATGTACCAGGTTGAGTCATGTGATCGGGGGATGGGAGATGCTAGGGTAAGAAAGACAGCTGAGTGGTCTGTTTATGTGCATGGAGTCAAGGTTGATACAATGATTTCAGGGATCATACTGTTGGAGATTAGAATGTGGTCGATGCAGGAGAACGAGTTATGGGGGTGCGAGAAATGGGAATATTTCCTACTGGAGGGGTTAGCTTTGCGCCACGCATCGGCCGGGGAGTGGCTAGTGAGTAGTTGCTGGAGTGAGGATCTGTTGGTGGGTGGGTTGGGGGCTTCTGGGGATTTGTCAAGGAAGGGGTTAACTACTTGGTTTGAGTCGCCACATATTAGGACCGTACCAATCTTGTGTGAGTCGATCACTCTAAATAGGTGAATAGAAGTTCTATTCTATTTCCAGATGTATGAAGAAAAGATGTAATGTGTGAAGAACATCTTTTCTAGGCAAAGAAAAGATGTTGTGTGTGAATAAAAGATGTGCAAGCATTAGCGGCAATAAGAAAAGCGACAGGGGGGCGTGACCGGAAGCCGACGAGAGTAGACGTGTGCTCCAGGAGCTCCGCTAGAGCAAAGTGTAATCTGCAGCAATCCATCCTACGGAGAGCGAGGTGAGCAAAGCAGCCATTATATCTGAACTACCCTCCTCACCAGCTACATTTAGAGACCAGGATCGCGCAGATCGGTGGCCGGCACCCGGGCACTCAAAAATCGAGGCCGCGGCTTTTACGGCCTACAGGCGCCGGACCGCGCAGTAGTGCTCTTGGAGCACCGCTCCCCCACCCACGACTGGAGGGGACAGGACACCCGTGTGGACACTTGCCCTACCAGAGGGAACTGAGAAAAAGAGAGAGAGGGGAAAGAAAGCAGGCGCAGCTAGTGAGAGAGAAGGGTGAGACTCCCACAAGATCACCATAGCATAGGCCCCTCCAAATTCCCAGGCCCACCCGCACCCGAAGGTCCCCGAAGACCGACCCGAAAGCTTGGGGTGCCGCTAGAGTACCTGTGGAGGAGAGCGGTGCCACACGTCCGGACGTAGATGCTCACTTTAGGCCGCGGTCTTGACTCAGGCCTAGGCCGGCGCCATCTTGGTACACCCAGCGCCTCGGACAGGCCTCAGACACATGCAAAACAGATCCCACGGAGCCCTCATCCCTCACCACCTTATTGAAGATACCCGCAAGGGTCACAGAAGACCAAACTCAGGGCCCACCTTATCCGGTGCCTATCGAGGTCCACGT
>BLSH010332983.1:192580-222593 GCA_018402905.1 Glandirana rugosa | reverse complement strand
CATGTGTTGCTAGTCTAACACCCTCAGTAAACTCTAAAGTGTATGACGACGAAACTCACTGTATAACGTCTAGTTTGGGACGTAATGTGTTGCTAGACTGACGTGATCCATCTCCGAAGACGAATCTCCCTGTCTAATAACAAGTTTTTAGTAACGGATGAGGATATCCCGGTCCAAGGTCGACAACGATATTCACTGTGTAATAACAAGTTTTTAGTAGAGGATCAAGATTGCCCTCTCGAAGGTCGACAACGACATTCATTGTGTAATAACAAGTTTTTAGTAGAGGATCAATATTTCCCTCTCCAAGATCGACAAAGACATTCACTGTGTAATAACAAGTTTTTAGTAGAGGATCAAGATTTCCCTCTCGAAGGTCGACAACGACATTCACTGTGTAATAACAAGTTTTTAGTAGAGGATCAAGATTTCCCTCTCGAAGGTCTACAACCACAAAGAACGTGTAATCTGTCCCTCTAAGCAGAAGCCTCTACCTAGTGCAGTCAGATCGTTGTGTAATGCAGGGTTTGATCTGCAATATGTCACTCAAAGCAGCAGTATGTGAAATCTCAAATGACTCCCACAATCTGATCGTTGTGTACGAACGTATCAATCGTTGTGTTATGCAGAGTTTGATCTGCAATCTGTCACTCAAAGCAGCAGTATGTAAAATCTCGATTCTCAAATTTCTGTAATCTGTCCCTCAGAGCAACAGTAGTAGTAATCTCAGGATGCAGGATCAGATGTTAAAATGTCTACAATCTGTCCCTCACAAAAATGCTGGCAGCTTCCTCTCCCTATACTATTCAGAGTCTCAGAGAGCATGTGACTGCAGTATCAAGTGACTCCAGCTTATATAGAGGCTGGGTCACATGATGCACTGGCCAATCACAGCCATGCCATTAGTAGGCATGGCTGTGATGGCTTCTAAGGGCAAACCAGTGAAACGCTTGTTGATTGGCTGCCCTGCAGCTATTCAACATGCGTGATCAACTACCAGAACCCAGAACCCGAACCCGAACGTTTTTTTAAATGTCCGTGTTCGGGTCTGGGTCCCGGACACCCCAAAGTTCGGTACGGAACCGAACGTTACAGTCCGGGTTCGTTCAACACTAGTCATGGGCCGTTGAGCTACCTGCTTCTTAGTACACACATTGTTTATGAAAAAAACATATTTCAAGATTGGGCCGCCTGGCAAATCTCACAGTAAGAAATTCAATTTCAGCACATTGAGGGCTTTCATTTAAGTCCACACATGAATGTGCTGTGATATAAGGGGACCATGGGGA
This sequence comes from Glandirana rugosa, assembly GCA_018402905.1. Classification (NCBI taxonomy): domain Eukaryota; kingdom Metazoa; phylum Chordata; class Amphibia; order Anura; family Ranidae; genus Glandirana; species Glandirana rugosa. The sequence goes on along the minus strand of BLSH010332983.1, from coordinate 221,304 downwards.
GAGAATACACTAGTTCTATCGCTCCTTGGCTAACAACGGGGGAATGTTTATACTTGAATAATCCGGGCCGAAATTCTACATTCAAATGTGTACATTTTATCACTATGGTATGCTCCTAACTGAAGTTATGAATTGATGGAAGTTTTTGGTAAGTTTTAAGATAGGGAGGTCACTCTGAGGTTAGAGTTGCCTGGGTGATTTATGGAGCTCGCATGTCCAGGTATCAATTCATTTTATGGCTGTTAAAGGTAAATACAAACAAATCTCTCTTTCTGGCTTGTCCATATGCCCCTTTGAAGTTGATCTGGCCAGGAAGGGAGGGGGTGGAAATGAGGAGTTTTGTCCTACGTTCAAATTGCAATGGCTGACCATTACAAAATTGAGTACCCTTCAGAAGTGGGGTCAGCCTTGCTTGCATCTTATGCTTGATATCATGACTTTGTGTGTGTCTCACACATGATATCATCACACCCACCAGTACCCAGCAGTACCAGCCAGCATTACCCGGCAGTACCAACCAGCAGTACACACTAGTACCCAGAAGTACCAGCCAGTAGTACCTACCAGTACCCAGCAGTACCAGCCAGCATTACCCAGCAGTACCAGCCAGCAGTACCCAGCAGTATCAGCCAGCAGCACCCAACAGTACTAGCCAGCAGTACCCAGCAGTACCAGCCAACAGTACCCAGAAGTAACAGCTAGCTGTACCCAGCCGTACCCAGAAGTACCAGCCAAGATTACCCACCATTACCCAGCAGTACCCACCAGTACCCAGAAGTACCAGTCAGCAGTGTCCACCAGTACCCAGCAATACCAGGCAGCAGTACCCACCAGTACCAACCAACAGTACACACTAGTACCCAGAAGTACCAGCCAGCAGTACCTACCAGTACCCAGCAGTACCAGCCAGCAGTACCCATCAGTATCCAGAAGTCCCAGCCACCAGTACTTAGCAGTACCAGCCAGCAGTACTTAGCAGTACCAGCCAGCATTACCCACAAGTACCCAGAAGTACCAGCCGGCAGTACCAGAAAGCAGTAGTCACTGGTACCAGCCATCAGTACCCACCAGTACCAGTCAGCAGTACTCACCAGTACCAGCAAGCAATACCAGCCAGCAGGACCCACCAGCAGTACCCGCCCTGATGGACAGCCAGCAGCAGCCACCAGCCATACCCTCCTGGGAGACAGCAGCAGCCAGCAATACCTGCAGGAATCCTGAGGAAGAAGTGAAGATTGAGATTAGTTGAGGTGAAGGTAAACCACAGTGCATCAGTGTGAAAGCACCCTTTCACACGATTGGTACGATCGGGTCCATCTGTCTGTCTCTGTTCAGAGAGTAGGGTCATTCTAGATCCTTTTAGTAATAACCTAAAGCCAAGATTTGCACACTCCCTGGAAGAGGGGAGTAATTATGCAGGTCCTCTGGTCTTTTGAAACAGAAATGAGGTATAAGATCGAAGTATATGTAAAACATATACTAGAAACTTGAGAACTTGTGTTTGTAATGGCCTAAACATTTTTGTGAGGGGAATATTTGGTCACAAGTATAACATTTTGCGAAAGCAATAGAGTTGATCGAACCTCTGGAAGTTCGGGTTCTGCTGGTTCGGCCAAACTTCGCACAAAGTCCGGGTTCGGGTCCGGACAGAACCCGAACTTTGACCCGGACCCCGAACCCCATTGAAATCAATGGGGACCCGAACTTTTAGGCACTAAAATGGCTGTAACAAAGTCCTGGAAAGTCCTAGAGGTCTGCAAAAGGAAGGAAAATGGGGGTAAGGGACGGACAAGTGCCCTACAAAGAAATGGGGACAGGGAAATAACTTAAAAGCATTTTTAAACTAAAATCACATAAAAAAATCAAAAATGGAGGTGGATGTGGACCATTTTCAAACTGTGTGAGAAAAGTCTAAATTAGCCGGGTGAAGCGATATCAGTGTTCTAAAATCATCTTCAAACTGTGTGTGAAAAGTCTTAATTAGCCGGGAGAAGCCATATCACTGTTCTACAATCATTTTCAAACTGTGTGTGAAAAGTATAAATTAGCGGGAGAAGCCATAGCAGTGTTCTAAAATCATCTTCAAACTGTGTGTGAAAAGTCTAAATTAGTGGGAGAAGCCATAGCAGTGTTCTAAAATCATCTTCAAACTGTGTGTGAAAACTATAAATTAGCTGGGAGAAGCTCTGTTCAGTCAGACATTTCGGGCATCTGTCTGATCTGTCGGGGTATATTCTGGCCAGTCGAATAGGGGTGTAGTAGGTCCTATGCAGGAATTTAACTTGAATTAATCTATCCCTAGCTGAGATCATCAGGGGAATATACTGCTGTAGCCCTTCATCCCAGTCCTCAGAGTCCAAGGAGGGTAGATCCTCCTGCCACTTACTGAATAGTCCGGATCCGCCTCCAGAGCCCGCCAGAGAGATCCTAAGATACAGGGAAGATAAAATCTTCTCCACCCACCTGGACAAAAGAAAGCTTTCTACCGAGTGGGATTGCAGCGTGATTCCCCCAAGAATTCGGACCGAACCGCGTATCTCAGCTGGAGGTAACGAAAGAGCATCAGGGACGGGAGACCAAACTTTTCCCGCAGAGCGTCAAAGGGGAGCAAGCCATCCGAGGACATGATCTGCTTTAACATACGGATATCATATCTAGCCCAGACTTGGGGGTCGGGGACGGTACGGATATGGGCTAGACATGGATTGCCTGCTCCCACACTTTAATTGTGGTGGCCATAGATGCAGTCAATGCTGCATATGAACCTAGTATAGCTGCCTCCAGTGTGACCACCGGGTTGTTGATCGTTTGGTCGAACCACCACATTACTGTTAACAGTACTGCAGACCAGTAATACTTTTTGCTAGCCCCCCCTGCAAGAGTGGCAACTGAAGCACCGCCCTGGCTATTCTAGGAGTTGATCCCGCCCATATAAAGCTGGTAATGACACTCTGAAGCTTGGTGAAGAAGGAGCCAGGGATAGGGACTGGGGTATTCCTGAAGACATAGAGGAACCTGGGGAGAAACGTCATTTTGAGCAAATTAATCCTGCCCACCAAGGAAAGTGGGAGTGTTTTCCATGTCTGACACTGCACGACCAGACGTTGCAGTATTGGATCAACATTGTCCTCTAGATAGCTCCCCAGGTTCTTCCGTATCCTAATCCCCAGATATTTGAAGGCATCCACTTGCCTCAGCGGGCAAGACCCGGGGGGGGGTCTCCTCGGATAGTAAAAACAACAGGGATTTATCCCAATTAATCCTGATCCCCGAGAATCTCCCAAAGTGGTCAATCATTTGCAGAGCAGCTGTGAGAGACCCCGAGGCATCGGGCAGGTACAGCAACGCGTCGTCTGCATATAATGATATTGTTTCCCTAATTGGGCCAACTGGGATATCCTTTGTATGCAGGGGAAGAGCGGATGAGAATCGCCATGGATTCTATCTATAGGGCGAAAAGGCCCGGGGATAGAGGGCAGCCATGTTTGGTACCCCTTAGCAGGTCAAACTAGTCTGACAGGATTCCATTAACATGGACTCTAGCCCTGGGCTCCCTGTAGAGCAGCTTGATCCACCACACAACTCGTGTGGACTCGCCAGAGGTATGCCCACTCCATGGAGTTAAAGGCCTTCTCAGCATCCAGGGAGGCCACCACGCCAGTCGACCACGTGTTGTGGGCATAGGCGATATTTGTGTATAATTGGCGGATATTGATATCCGTGCCCTTGCCCGGCATGAAACCCGTCTGATCCCCGTGGACCAGCAATAGGATCACAGAGTTTAGGTGGTTAGCCAGTACTTTTGTTAAAATTTTTGCGTCCACATTAAGTAGAAATATGGGCCTGAAAGAGGCACACAACTCAAGGTCCCGCCCAGGCTTAAGCACTACCAGAATGATGGTGTCTGACATAGAGGGAGGCAGGCAGTCATCCTCCAGGGCCTTCAGAAACACTTTGAGTAGGTGTGGGTCAACTATTTCTATGTTAGCTTTATAAAATTCAGTCGGCAGACCTTCAGGCCTGCAGGGTCTTCCCCGGCATAAGGGAAGCTATTGCGGACTAGACCTCTTTTAGTGAGACTGGAGCGTCTAACTTCTCAGAGGCCATGGCCGTCAGCATGGGCAGCTTCATCCTACCAAGAAAATTTAGCAGGTGCTCCTCGTCATACTACACCTTAGAGGCATATAGGTTCTTGTAGTAGGCCACAAATAGGGCGCTAATCCACTCTGGGTCAGTCTGTAAAGTTCCCGTCTCATCCCTAATCCTCAGTATGTATTGGCTCACTCAGACGCAAGCCAGGCCAGGAGTCTACCCGCACTCTCATCCTGCTCAAACATCCACTGGGATTGGGAGAGTAATATCTTCCGACCCGCAGCGGTCCTCAACAATGTGAGGTCCCTGTGTACGGATTTCAAAGCCTCATGTCACTAGTTGCCACATACTGGGCCTCCAATTCTTGGAGCCTGGTCTGAGCTGCAACCATTGACTGGGACACCTCCCTTCTAGCCTTCCCTATAGCCTGCTGGTATGCACCCTGAGCATAGGCCTTGAACGTGTCCCAAACAGTCGACTGGGGCACTGTCTCCTGATTCCGCATTCAAAAGTCACCCAGGTCAGTAAGTATTTCAGGGGCCACTCTGCCATCAGATAACCAAAAGCACGATAGGCGCCAGAGTGTCAGTCCGGGGGCTGCGTCCGTCCTCAGGGTCATCTTGAGAGGGGCGTGGTCTGATATACCCCGGGACAGTATCGAGACCTCCTGAATTCTTGCAAGTATCGGGTTACCAACATACATTAAATCTATAAGGGAGAGTATTTCATAAGTGGCCGAGTGGCAGGTGTATTGTCTCTCTCCCCCCGGTACTTCCTCCTCCACCCATCCGTCAAGCCATAAGCCTCAGCCCAGCAAGAAAGAGCAGAGTCTTCCCCATCATCCCGGGCCAGCCTGTCCTCCACTGGAGTCATATTAAAATCTCCTGCCAAGAGAATATTATTAGTGGCATAAGAGGCCAAAATTGGTGCTATTTTGTGGAGGATTGTCATGCTACCCTGTGGAGGATTACACACACCCGCCACTACCAATGGGATTCCCTCACACATGGCATACATAACCACATACCTGCCATCAGGATCTAGGTGGAGACCCAGGAGCTCAAACCTCATAGACGTGTGGACCAGCAGACTAACCCCCTTGAGTATGAGGAGTACGTGGTATGGTAATACGCCCCCACCCATGGCCTCTTAAGGGCCAGTACTCTGCTCCCTGTCAGGTGAGTTTCCTGCAGCAGGCATATATGTGGGTGGTGTCTCTGCAGGAAGCTAAAGACCAGGGATCTTTTAATTTCAGAATTTAGCCCCCTAGCATTCCATGAAATAATCGTTATTCGAGCCATCGTCCCCATCTCATATATAGGCAAGGTCTCCAGATCTCCACCCGTCTCCCCCCCAACCACCCCCCGCCACCCCATATGCACTGTCGGGCACATACCCAGGAGCTCATATGCTTTATATCCCACCTCACCAACCTATCTGCTAGCACTGTAACATAAAAGCCAATACATAGAGACAAACCCCCCCAACCCACCCCGCACCACCCGCCAAACCTGAGTGTGCTTCAATCCCTAAAACATTCATGGAAACTGCTAGTGGGGGACTAAGAACCATTAAGACAACAATTGATGTTCCAGTAATAAGTCCATCCGTGTCCAGAGGTAAAATAGCAAGCAGTATAGTGGATTACTGGGCCCTGCAGAACTAGGGACACAGATCACCCAGACATGCTGGGGGCACAAACTTATAGCCACAGCATGAAACTGTAGAACAGGATTATGGTAACCCTCTGTATCATCAAGGCCATGTCCACTCCCGAAAAGGGCAGGTGGGAGTCCTGCCGCAGCCAGCATTCCACACAGAGGGCGGTCTCCTGCCAGGGGTCCGTGCTAGAGCCGGCAGTTGAAGGGGTCCTAGCGCTCCACAATCACCACGGCAGTGTCTATATCGTCATACCAGAGGGCACCCTACTTCCTGGCCTCCCAAAGCACGGCATCCTGATCTCTGAAGTTCAGCAGCTTCAGTATAAGAGTGCATGGAGGCACCCCCGGGGGGGGGGCTTGGTGGCCAGCATCCTGTGCGTGCGCTGCACAGTAAAGAACATGGAGAATGGGGCCTGTGGAAGGAGTGAACAGAGCAGATGCTCCGTGAACGCCATTGGGTTTTCCACCCCCTCCTGGAGGCCCACGACTCTCAAGTTGTTCCTCCAGTTTTGGTTCTCTGCGCCCTTGGCCCTGGATTCCAGCACCTTTATCTTGGTAATCAGGGTGCGGAGAACTGACGTGTGCTCATGCAGAACATCCTCCATCAGGCGGGACCGCACTTTGTCCATATCCCGGCAGATTAAATCCACCTTCACTTGCATACTGTCAATCTTGGATGTTAAGGTAGCCTTACAGTCCATTATTGCCAACATGAGGGCCGCAAAGTTCTCCTTTGGGCTTAGCTCCCGCTCACCCTCCTCTGTCTGCGTAGCCATGTTGGTGGGTGGGACCAGCTTCGGCAGCCTGGTGAGAAGGGAGCCGGCAGCCTTAGCTATCGGTTTTGCAGATTTTGGGGAGAGTTTCATAGTCAGGGGACACCTACCTCTCGCCATCACCTTACCCCAGGCGTCCGCCAAGGTTAGAAGCAGGTACGACCAAGTGTTCTGCAGGGTAGCAGGCTAGAAGCGGTGAACTGGATCTCTCTCCCTAAACTGCTGCTCCGGTTGCCATCTTGGACACGCCCCCAGTAAAACCAAACCTTGGCTTGAGAGTAACTTGGTTTGAGGGCATTTTGCAAGACAAGCAAATGTCATGTCACAAATGAGTATAAAAGAGAAGAGAGGCGCTTCGAAGTGTAGCAATATGGTTACATTTAATGAAGGTACAACATTTAGCAACTCACATGGTTGATGATTAAAACAGGCACATATAAGTATGTAGCCATCCGGGGGTAAAGATGTCCACATAGACCATCCTCTGCACCTCCTCTGTGCAAGGGTTTTGTATAGAGTGGCCCCGATCCTCCTCTTCTGGGGTCCCTCTGTGGTGCTCCTCCCCAAATTGAGTGCCCCCACACAGAAGTGCTTCCCTGGGGACACTCATGCAGGCACACTCCTGAGTCCTGCTGCTGTGTCCATTGACACAGACAGCAGGACTCTGACCCGCCCCCCCGGCTCCTGCATCATTGGATTTGATTGACAGCAGCAGGATCCCATGGTTGCGTTGCTATCAATCTATCCAATCCAAATGCAAAATAATGACTTCAGTAATAGGACAGTTCACTCCAGTGCAAGAAAAAGGAAAATTTATTTCAATTATACATACAGAATGAAAAATCACTTTTTTGTCAAGAACCTGGATCTAGAGAGGCTAAAGTGTGAGGATTAGAGTTGAGTGAACCTCTGAAAGTTCGGGTTCTGCTGGTTCGGCCGAACTTCGGGACAAAGTCCAGGTTCGGGTCCGGACAGAACCCGAACTTTGACACGGACCCCGAACCCAGGACCCCGGACCCAGAACTTTTAGGCACAAAAATGGCTGTAACAAAGTCCTGGAAAGTCCTAGAGGTCTGCAAAAGGAAGGAAATGGGGTTAAGAGTAGGGCAATTGCCCTACAAAGAAATGGGGATAGGGAAATAACTTAAAATAATTTTTAAGCTAAAATCACATAAAAAAAAATCAAAAATGGAGGTGGATGGGGAGTTGGAGGTTGAGGAGGCGGTGAAAGTGGCGGTGGAGGAGGAGGAGGTAGCCAACACTGTTTTTTTTATTTTTGGAATTTTTTGGTTTTTTTTTAAACCAGCAATGTAGATGCACTTTTTAATTTTGTGCAAGAAACAATAATCTGTCCCTTTAAGCAACAGTAGGAACCTCTCCCTATAGGACTAGGAGATGATTTTAGATTCTAAAATCATCTCCAAGTTGTACAGGGAAAGCCTCCAGCTTGTGCTTTAAGGGAAAGATCAGTGTTCTAAAATCATCTTCAAATTGTGTGGGAAACCCCTATATCATCCGCAGGGAGCCATATTAATGTTCTAAAATCATCTTCAAATTGTGTGGGAAACCCCTATATCAGCCGCAGGGAGCCATATTAGTGTTCTAAAATCATCTTCAAATTGTGTGGGAAACCCCTATATCAGCCGCAGGGAGCCATATTAGTGTTTAAAATCATCATCAAATTGTATGGAAAAAGCCTATCTCAACCGGAGAGAAGCCATATTAGTGTTTTAAAATCATCATTAAATTGTATGGAAAAAGGCTATCTCAGACGGAGAGAAGCCATATTAGTGTTTTAAAATCATCATTAAATTGCATGGAAAAAGGCTATCTCAGACGGAGAGAAGCCATATTAGTGTTTTTAAATCATCATTAAATTGCATGGAAAAAGGCTATCTCAGACGGAGAGAAGCCATATTAGAGTTCTAAAACACACAATTTGAAGATGATTTTAAAACACTAATATAGCTTCACTGAGGCTGATATAGGGGTTCTCACACACACTTTGATGATGATTTTAGAACACTAATCTTTCCCTTAAAGCAACAGCTGGAACCTTTCCCTGTACAACTTGATGATTTTAGAACACTAATCTTTCCCTTAAAGCAACAGCTGGAACCTTTCTCTGTACAACTTGGAAATGATTTTAGAAGAATAATCTTTACCTTAAAGCAACAGACTCTCCCTAGTCCAGTCAGATCGTTCTGTGCAGCAGGATGAGGTGTGAAATCTGTCTCTCAAAGCACAAGTACTAGTATCTCTCCCTAGTCCAGTCAGATCGTTCTGTGCAGCAAGGTGAGGTGTGAAATCTGTCTCGCAAAGCACCAGTACTAGTATCTGTCCCTCCCTCAAAGCAGCAGTACTAGTAGCTCTCCCTAGTCCAGTCAGATCGTTCTGTGCAGCAGGATGAGGTGTGAAATCTGTCTCTCAAAGCACCAGTACTAGTATCTCTCCCTAGTCCAGTCAGATCGTTCTGTGCAGCAGGGTGAGGTGTGAAATCTGTCTCTCAAAGCACCAGTACTAGTATCTCTCCCTCCCTCAAAGCAGCAGTACTAGTATCTCTCCCTAGTCCACAATCAGATCGATCAGTAATGCAGGATGAGATGTTCTGCAATCTGTCCCTAACAGAGCCAGCAGCATACTCTCCCTAAACTATCCTGAGAGCATATGACATGCAGCACGGTGACTCCAGCCCCACATAGAGGCTGGGTCACATGGTGCACTGGCCAGTCACAGCCATGCCATTAGTAGGCATGGTTGTGATGGCTTCTAGTGAAAACCAGTGAAACACTTGTTTATTGGCTGCCCTTGGCACACGTGGAGTAAAATACCAGTACCCCGGAAAAGTCCGGGTTCGGGTCCGGGTTCCGGACACCCAAAAATTTGGTACGGACCCGAACTTTACAGTCCGGGTTAGCTCAACACTAGTGAGGACTAGAAATCCATTTACCCCATAATTTATCAAATAATTACTTTTGAAAAGTAAGCCTATATAAGGGAAGGGAGACACTGGTAATCTTAAGCCATTGAGACAATGCCGGTAAAGTAGACCCTTTCCAAGACAATAAAATTATCTTTTTAGCATAGAAAAACAAAATAAGCAAAAGTTGTTTATCAGATTTAGAAAGAGACAGATCCCCAAAAATGCCCAAGATGCAGTTTTTAGGATTGAGGACATTAGGAATCTCCAATGTATAGGAAAGAAAAGAGCCCATTACAAAAATCCCTGGACCACAGGACAGGACCAGAAGCAGAGGTGCCTTGATGCTCCCACAAGGTCGCAAGTGTGACCTTTGAGACCCTGGTAGTTCTGCCACTGACCTTACTATTACTAGGGGACATTTTGGAAGATGTAAGGGAGCACTCTGGAGGTACTAAAACAGTACCTCCCAGAGTTCCCCCTTACATCCTCCTGAGTGCCCCCTTACATCCTGCTGAGTGCCCCTTTACATCCCTCAGAGTGCCCCCTTGGGATCAGTGGCAGTGGCAGTGGTGGGAGGAGGAGATGGGATCAGAGGCAATGGTGGGAGGGATGGGATCAGTGGCGGTAGTGGAATTGGTGTTGGGGAGGATGGGATCAGTGGTGGTAATGGGATCAGTGATGGTGGTGAGGGGATGGGATCAGGAGCAGAGGGATGGTGGTAGGGGGATGGGATCAGGGGCAGAGGGATGGTGGAGGGGGATGGGATCAGTGGCAGTGGTGGGATCAGTGATGGTGGTGAGGGGGTGGGATCAGGGGCAGAGGGATGGTGGTAGGGGGATGGGATCAGGGGCAGAGGGATGGTGGTAGAAGGATGGGATCAGGGGAAGAGGGATGGTGGTAGGGGGGTGGGATCAGATCAGGCAGAGTCATGGTGGTGGAGGGATCAGATAAGGCAGGGGGATGGTGGTCGAGGGATCAGATCAGGCAGAGGGATGGTGGTGGAAGGATCAGATCAGGCAGAGAGATGGTGGTGGAGGAATCAGATCAGGCAGAGGGATGGTGGTGGAGGGATCAGATCAGGCAGAGGGATGGTGGCAGAGGGATCAGATTAGGCAGAAGTATGGTGGAGGAGGGATCAGATCAGGCAGAGGGATAGTGGTGGAGGGATCAGATCAGGCAGAGGGATGGTGGTGGAGGGATCAGATCAGGCACAGGGATGGTGGTGGAGGGATCAGATCAGGCAGAGGGATGGTGGTGGGTGGATCAGATCAGGCATAGGGGTGGTGGGGGAGGGATCAGATCAGCCAGAGAGATGGTGATGGGGGATGGGATGATGACACTGGCACTCACCTGCTTTCAGTGTCAGTCGAGTCCCCCTCCTTGCTCAGTGCTCTCTCAGTCTGTAAACTCACAGTGCCTCCAGTAATTGCTCTCCCGACATGGGGACTCTTTCTGCGCTTCACACAGGGGAGAACTCCTACCCCTTCACTCAACTGGCCATCAGCTGACTTTCTCCTCCAGTCCAGTTTCCTCCTCCCAACATAGAACTGCTTGGAGGAATGGGCAAAGCGCTGTGCAGTAACAGTGAGTGCTTGCTCAGGCACAGTGTGCATTGTCCGGACTGTAACTAGAATTGGCGAGCGGCATCCCCCCTCCGTACATTGTACTACTATGACGTAATGTCCCAATCATTGCCTAGAACTGGTGGCAGTGGCAGCCCGGGAAGGTGGGCCACCCCACAGTGGCAGGACACCAGGGCCCAGTCGCAAGTGCAACTGCTGTGACCCTGGTAGTTCCGCCACTGACCAGAAGCAATGGAGGAAGTCAGCGACCTGTCCACAGCCCCTGAAAAAAATGATCTCTGAGTGTAAACTTTCTGAACTTCTACTTTAATGAGTTCAAAGATGAATTCATGGACTAGGACAATTTCCTTATACATCAATTAATAGCTTACTCCCAACAAAATCCCAGTAATTCTAAATGAAATATTTACAAAAGGTGCTTAATTCTGTGGAAGAACTAGAAGTGGTTTTCAACTCTGAATAGTTCATGAAATTAGTAAATTCAATGGTCATAGCTTTAAAACCACACACAGGTGAACTATGCATTTGCCTGGTCTCCAGAGGCCTCAATATGACCAAAATACAAAAGCCACATTAGCCTGTATTAGATGATCTAACTAGCAAGCTAGGTGGTGCTAAAATTTTCAGTGTTCTGGTTCAAAATTCACAGATTCATACAATGCCCTGTAGGACTACAGGAAAATACCTTCTGATGGCATTGGATCACATCTGTTGTCGGCTGTCCCTCCTCTATACTGAAGTCAGTACTGGGAGCCGATCATGTGACTGAACTGGAATAGGCTTAGAATGGGGGTGGGGGAGGTTTAAGTATAGTTTGGATTTTACTGGACTTCTACTTCAAAGTGTAAGTTCACCTTTACAAAAAATCTGTAAGGTGAACTTACACTGGACCAATCATTCACTGTGAGACATCGGGTCGCCGCTTTACCGGTCCAGGGATTTGAAACCCCTGCAGCTCTCTGTCCTCTTCTCCAGCGTTGACAGGGTGGGCCAAGTCTCCTACATGCACCTTTATGGGGTACGTTTAGGATATTAAGCCGTGGGGATTTAAAATCCCTGGACCAGTGAAGCGGCGACCGAATGTTTCACATTGGGTGATGATGGGACTTCTGTATAGTGGGACCGGGGAGGATGGGGTAGGGGTCCAGTGTAAATTCACCTTACAGATTTTCTGTAAAGGTGAACTTAACCTTTAAGAATATCAGAAACAACACTATTCATAATCATATGGGTAAGGTGGGCAGGTAACACAGATGTTATTTTGAAAGCTACTGTGTCATAGCAAGGATAAAGAAAACTGTTATATGACTGTGGTTAAGGATGTCTAAAGATAGCTTTGCGGAGCAATTTTTTTTTGTCCTTAAATATTTATTTGATTTTGATCATAACAAAAGAGAAAAAGAAAAGTACAAGATATTGGTATACACTGGATGGAGATACAGACAACTGGTACATTATACGTTTTGTCAATAGTTACAAGTAAGTTTATTAGTCCTTGATATATTTATTGAACCATACTGACCACATGTTATCAAACTTATGTCCTTTCAGAGAGCTAATTGCTAGTAGGCGTTCATATGTGTGATTCTGTTTAACCATAGCTATCACCTCAGAAACATTAGGTGAGCCAAGGGACTTCCATTTCTTGACAATATTACTTCTGGCTGCCAGTAGGATGTTGGTTACTACTGGTCTTAATGGTGAGGGGTATTTATCTATCCCCAGGTTAAGGATGGCTAGTTCTCTAATGGGGTATGAGAGGATCCCAGTTACTGATGCTATGAGGCTAAAAACTTGTTTCCAAAAGCTGATTAGGTTGGGACAATCCCAAAGGATGTGGGGAAGGCTTCCTGTTTTGGGGCAGCAATGCCAGCAAAGCCCTGAAGTAGTTGAGAAGAACTTTGAGAGCTTTAAGGGAGTGTGGTACCCCCTCAATGAGATCTTTAACATCATTTCCCAGTGGCTTGTGCAGTGTGAATATTTGTAAGTTGACTGTATTACTATTTGCCATTGTGAGGGAGTGTAGGTTTCATTCAATTTGTTTTCCCATTTTAGTATACATGAGTGCTTAGTAAACGCGAGCTTATCTTGTAATAAGTTGTAGGAGAGGGAGGTTCCTTTCTCTGAAGGGTTGCGGAAGTGGAAAAAGTTCCAGCCCTTTTTGGGTACCATAGTGGTGTGTATAGGGTGTGTTTGTAGGAAGTGATGGATACAATGACAGGTATAGTAGTTGTATTGTGGTAGATTAAATTCTGGTTTTAGAGTTTCCACGTTTTGAGTTCAGTGCTACTGTAAAAATCCTGGGTTAGTTCACAGTTACAGTTAGGGTTCTGATTTAATAAATGCCTCCACGCTTTAAGGGTGTTGGCGAGGGTGTGGGGGAGTTTGGAAATATCCCAGGGTTTCCATGCATCACTCAACAATAGTGATACTAGATCCTGTGTGGGTGCTAAACATTGTTCAATGCTCACCCATAGAGGGCCCTCGTCAATTCTAAACCAGTTTTTGAGTTGGTCCATTTTTATTGCACAATAGTAGTCCTGTATATTTACCGTTCCCATTTCGCCCACAGATTTGTGTTTGGTTAAGATGCTGTGAGAGCATCTGGGTTTTTCCTGTCCCAAATGTAGGCTCTTCGAAGCCTCAAAATGTTTTTTAGATAGTGAGTTGGAATGGATACGGGTAGTGCCCGAAAGATGTATAGAATTTGAGGAAGGATTATCATTTTGAAAGCAGCTAATTTACCCATCCATGATAAGTCACATTTACTTAAGTGGAGAAGTTGAGGTTTGATTTTTGCAATGAGGGGTTGGAGATTGGCCTGTGCTAGGGAGTTTGCTGAGGAGGTGAGAGTGATGTCCAGGTACAGTACCCCTTGGGCATTCCACTTAAAGGGGAACTTATTTTGTAGGCGTATTCTAACATCAGGAGGTATGTTGAAGTCTAGTATCAAGGATTTAGAAAAATTTACCTTGTAATAGGATATGTTGCTGAAATTTGTGAGAGTTTGGTGGACTTGTGGGAGAGATTTGGATGGATTAAATAGTAGAAGAATGACATTGTCAGCAAACAGATTAATAACTTGGTGCTCATGGTGGAAGTAGAAGCACGTTATATGGGGATTTGAGCGTATGGTTTCTGCTAACAGCTCCATCATCATGTTGAAGATGGTAGGTGACTGCGGACACCCTTGGCGGGTGCCGTTGGATATCAAGAATGGTTTAGAGAGTAGGCCAGAAGTAAAGACTGAAGCAGAAGGGCATGAGTACAGAGCGAGGATCGTTTGTAGGACATGTCCCTGAAATCCAAATTTATGTAACACTTGTGACATATAGTGCCAGTGGACTCTGTCGAACGCCTTCTCTGCATCTATCGACAGTAACAGAGAAGACGTTCGACTGGCCTCAGCGAAGTGAATGATATATTAAGGACTCTTCTGGTCACATCAGAAGTTTGCCTTCCTTTCACAAACCCGATCTGGTCTCTGCATATTATGGATAGAATTATGTCCACTAAGCGATATGCTAATAGTTTTGCATACACCTCTATGTCTGAGTTTAATAAGGAGATGGGCCTAAAGTTGGCCAGGGTAACAGGATCTTTCCCTGGCTTGGGGAGTGTCACTACATAGGCTTTGAGCATTTCCACTGGAAATGCTGCGGTTTGGGTGGCCTTGTTGAAAACATTGAGTAAGTGGGGATTTAATACATTGCTGAATATTTTGTAAGAGGAGAGACGCCACAATTCTGTTTATTTCCCTGGTGCTAAATGGAGAGTCTAGTGAAGACAATTGAGTTTCAGAAAGTTTTGGGAGGTTTATTTTCTGTAGAAATGTCTTAATTTCATCAGCTGTGGGCGGCGGGGGGGGGGGGTTGAAGAGTCATCCTTGAAGTTATATAGTGAGCTGTAAAAATCTGCAAAGTGGTCAGCAATTTTTTGTGGGTTTATGATTTTATGTTGATGAGTGGGGTGTACTAAGTGTGTGATTCTGGATTGATGCAATTAAGTGCAATTCTAGGATTGATTTAACCCTATGTGCTAAAAACTTCCCGGCTTGGTTGGCATTTGCATATGTGTTTAGTTTTAGACTTCTGAGATGTTTGTCATATTTTGTGACAGTAAGTTTCTCAGTTCATCCCTAAGTGTGCGTATATCGTCACAAGTTTTTGAGGATGTGATTTATTTCTAGCTTCTAGGTTGTGGATTTCAGTGGTTAGTTTGGTGAATTTTGAATTGTAGCGTCTCTTAGCCCTGGCTCCTAGTTGATTCAATATACTCTGAATTAATGCCTTGTGGGCATTCCAAAGTGTGTAGGGGTTTTCAACTGATCCCTCATTAATAGAAAATAATTATTTTAAGTTTTTAGCTATAGATTGAGAGGATTCTTTGTCCTGTAGTATACTTACATTGCAGCTTGTATGGAAGGGGTATGCACCGTGCTTATGGATTCTTGTACTCGACTGCTGCCCTCCAGTGATTCACTCCCGCAGGTGGGATATAAAACTGATAGTGGCTGTGCCTGGGTGTGGCACTGTCTGAGTATTGGGAAATAGGTGTGGACCTTATATGTTGTTGTCATATGTTGAGGTGGGGGTGTGACCCTCCCAATTATTAAAAATATATAAAGTGTATATGTGCCAGGTGCTGTAGATGTAATGACATAAAATCATAAAACCATATTAAAAGTGTATTGCCTGAAACCATTAACCGATATAGATATAAAATATATATAGACAATATATAAAATAGATAAAATAAGGGTCCACTGTGTCAAATGTGTGACATGGTGTAGTGGTCAGTGCCAAAAATCTTCAAACATAAAGTATTTATAGTGCAAATAGTGCCAGTTAATGTGCTAGTATATATGTGCTAGCATTCAAGTGCATGTATTTTAGAAAAGGTCCTCTACCTTTCCTGTGTAACTCAGGTAAGTAGACAATGGTGTACTACTAATGGGATATACTCAATGGTTATAACCCAACATTTAGAATGGATATTACCGATCCCAGGATATCCTAAACTTATGGTAATAAAAATGGTACAGCATTCAAATAGTTCAGTAAACAACAGTCCGTGTATTTAAAATGTTCTGTGACTTAAGGTGCTCATTCTTGTGACATATTTCTTCTTATACAGTTTTTGTGACATAAGGTGTTTTTTTCACTCGTGCTCCCCAGTCGGGCCCCTCCTTACCAGAGGGCACTACCCCTACTATCACCTTTGAGAACGTCTATGACGAAACGTGTCAACTGACCTAGCAGGAAGTCCGACGTCACATCCGGTTTTGCCAGAGCGAGCGGTGGAACGCACACCGCTAGGTGAGAACAGCTGTGAAGCGTCCACACCTAGGAGTATTACCAGCACACCAAACACCGGCTCTCAACATATGACAACAACATATAAGGTCCACACCTATTTCCCAATACTCAGACAGCGCCATACCCAGGCACAACCACTTACATTGCAGCGCCAGATTAGGATTGGTGAGGGAACGCCTTGTTCTGCAATAGTTATAGATATGGCTGCATGGTCTGACCATGTGATATTGTGGATTCTGGAGTCCAAAATGTGCTGCAGCAACCACTTCAGATAAAAACATATCAATTCTGGAATATGTGCAATGTCTGGGTGAGAAGTAAGAATAATCCCTTTCATTTGCATGATGGCATCTCCAGACATCGTACATATTTTGCGCATGTGGAAGAGCTTTCACTGAGGATTTACGGTGGGTGTTGGTAGAAGATGTGCCTATCTTCGGGTCTGTTGTAGCGTTGAAGTCACCGCACACCAGGAGACTACCATATTTCTTGGGTGTGATTAGTTTGAAAAAGTCTGCAAAGAAAGCGTAGCTGGTGCTGATTCGGTGCATACAGAGCCATCAATTTATAGGGTCTTGTGTTGATGTCGAGGTCAAGATTATGTAGTGACCCTCTGTGTCCAAGATTGATTGCTTTAACTGGAAGGATAACAAGTCTTGAATGGCTAGGAGCACTCCTCTTTTCTTTTTGGGTGCACTGGAGACAAAAATGTGGGGATCATTTTTGTGATAGCATTTGGGGTTCCCAAATGCTAGGAAGTGGGTTTCCTAGATGCTCAGTATGTCTGCTTTATGCTTTTGAGCTTCCTCCCATATGGAGTGCCTTTTAGCTGGATGATTCAGCCCTTGGGCATTTAGTGACATACACTTAATTGTCATTTCGTGGAGTTGGGTTATCTGTGTGAAGGCGTATGTACACTTACTGCGTCAGATGCTTGGTAGAGGGTGGTTCCAGTGTTGTCCATCTTGGGAGAGTGACGTGTCAGGGTTCGATAGTGCTTCAAGCCTGAAGTGGTAGATTTTATCAGTTGTACTTTGCAGAACAATTTGCAAAACAGGACTTTGCTGTACATATTCTGGAGACTCTTTGTATGAAATTTATGTGGACAGCACAGTGGCTGAACATCAGTTTTACTTTGGTGACTGTGGATAATTGTGACATTGGACTGTTCATTGGCATGACTGCTTGTAGTCCAACTCTAAATTGCACTGGAAAGGGTGGCAATACTGTAGCTGAACTTAATAAAGGTTGTCACCCTAGGAAAGAAAGTGCCTGTAGCTACACGCTGCTTGCATGATTTTAATGAAAGCAGGGCAAATAAAAATGATGAAAACTTTATTGACATTATGGGAACATGTGCAACAACACATTTGATTTAAGTGTTTAGGTTTAGATACACTTTAATGATTTCAGTAGCTTGGTATTTTAAAACAATAAACTAGAGATCCACTTAAAACCTATTTCAAAAAAAAAAAAAACTCAATAGAACATTCCGCTTTAAAAATGATGTATGTCCAGAAAATAAATACTGAATTAAACCTTCTATAAGAAATATTGTTTTGTACAGTTATATAAAGAAATGCTTCTGTAGAGATTCTGTGAGTGACCTAAAACTGCCCTTGATAACAAGAGGCCGGGAATCTTCCTTAAACTGAAGAGCACCAAGTGTACAATTAATCATAGCTCCTCTAGTGACATAAACCAGTCCTGGCTCTGTAATTGACATTCCACAAAACCTCACTTTCTCCTAAGGGAATATCTTTGGGGACATGATGCACAGAGTTAGTACCAGCTGCAGCTTTGTCTGCCATCCAGGATCAAGTGGACAGGCTGGTAGTTGTGAAAAGACTGAAAGGCCTAGCTGATTTGTGCTTGGAAGAGCTCGAAAGGAGATGCTTATTTTCCCGTATCATATGTCCTTGTAGCTTTACAATTACCATGTATGAAGACAAGAAACAACTGAGTATCAAGTGAGAATGGTGGATATGACAGAAATACAACCTGAAACGAGAATGACCTCTTGGTTAATACACTCTGCAGTAATCAAGAAAGAGAAACGAGGGCAAGGTAGTCATCAGAGAGATGTTTTGAAGTTCTATACAGGAAGGGTTTATGGCCTCATGACACATTGATGATACTCTTGAATCCAGATATATCCATCCTTGTTGCACTATATCTAGTTTACTATAACACATGACAGCTGTCCGGCATATGGGAGTTTGTGGACATCTCTACAAACACAACACATATATCTGCAGCACAGCAGAACTCTGGCTGTAAAATGGATTTTAATTGTGTCTTTGTTCATTTTAACATTTAAGTTGGCCATTCATACAAAGATAGCATGAAACAGGACATGCTGAATTTTTGTGTAGTGCAGCACATTCCAATATGCTATAGAACAATGCAACATGCTGCCGGGCAAATAGTTAAATAAGTAAAAAGTTAAACAAAGTTTAACTTGAAAAAATAAAAAAAAGACACTGTGATATGTTTTAGCAATGCATCATA
The DNA here is from genome assembly GCA_018402905.1 of Glandirana rugosa. NCBI lineage: Eukaryota > Metazoa > Chordata > Amphibia > Anura > Ranidae > Glandirana > Glandirana rugosa. The sequence goes on along the minus strand of BLSH010332983.1, from coordinate 202,443 downwards.
GTGCACATACAGAACTGCAGCTTGCATGTATTATATTTTCCTTAACATGTATCTGCTAGTGTGAATGAGTCCTTAAAGTCAGCATGTCCTCCACAGCCAGTTATTATGGCCTGCTCTGGTGTTTGGCAGGGGAAAAGGCTGCCAACGTTTGGGCTTTCATTTTTAGCACTGCTTATATTGTGGCGTGGAGCAGTTTACAATGTTGTTAAAATCATCAAGCTTTGAATTGTAGGAAATACTCCTTTAACATTTCAGTGAACCTGTCACTATTTTAAACTTTTCAAAGTAAATGTCCCACCTAAGAGCAGAAGCCAAAAGATGTTGGTTATTACCTTTATTAGCCAAAAGCTTCTTGTGCCTGTTTCTAATTTAGTTTCACTCTGCCACTTGTGGCTAAGCTCCACCAGCTGCCTTTCTACTATTCAGTTAGACTGCCTCATTTGTTAGTAAGCACTTAGCCAGTAGGTTAAAGGGAAGGTCAGACCCCAGTAAAAAAAGTGAAGCCAAATCTGAGGGTTATAGAACAGATTTTGTGCACAAAAGTAGCAGGCACTTATACTGTAGTATCTTCTATCCAGTAGACTTTCAGTTTTTATAGATTAAATGGGGTAATTTAAAATGTTCACTTTAAAATTTTAGTCCATGGCTATCTTTGTACCTAAAATACTCTCTAAGGATGGGAATAGCAGATGTTTAAAGCCACACCTATTCTGCTCAATAAGCCTCTGAATATTAAACCTTCCAGGTATGAAGAAGTACATCTTATGTTCTTTACCTGTCTATACAGCACTTTTGAGCTAAGCTAAGTTGCAAACTTACAGGAGTAAATGTATTCACATAGGTCGACCTGTCCAATTATGAGCTGGGGAGAGAATAATTTGATCCTTGACAATTATTATAGGGTAGTCACTGTGAGCTGCTGGTACAATTTTTTACCCATACCACTTCTTCTTTACTCTGTGGTATATCAAAATCATACATTCACAATTGCCTTCTCATATTCTATGAAAAAAGGGATACACTGCTCCAGGTCCGGACCTGTGCCTGATATGGACCACGGTGCCTGCCGCGGCTCGCCACCGCTCACTTAGATACACCAAAAGACAAACAGGCGGCACTCCATGGATATTCTTTGCTTGCAGTTTATTTCAATGTGGCATGTACAGGTATAGATGGATACAGGTAGACGCGTTTCACTCGGTGCCTCCGAGCTTAGTCATTACCGTAATGACTAAGCTCGGAGGCACCGAGTGAAATGCGTCTACCTGTATCCATCTATACCTGTACATGCCACATTGAAATAAACTGCAAGCAAAGAATATCCATGGAGTGCCGCCTGTTTGTCTTTTGGTGTGCCTTCTCATATTACCCGGTGTGTGTGTTGAACAAAGCAGGGTCACCAACAGCAGACAAAGTCATGAAAAATCCCCTATGCAAGAATAATTTTCATCCCCCATTCAGTTATCAAAAAACTCTTATTATAAGAGATAGATAGATAGATCTGGTGCCCTAAAAGCTCTAATGGTTCATAATATAAAACTGTGGTCAGATAGGGAACACACGTTGAATTCCAGTTCCAATGATGTCAACAGGAAATGGGAGAATAATTCTACATGTCTCAGTGCTTGCCAAGAGCAAGGTTACCCCCCTTCACCCCACACTTCTCAACTGCCCTATAGGTAGGCAGAGTTAAGGCCTAGGTGACAGCAACAAAGGTTCAGAACCTACTAGACCCACGTCTGGTGTAAATGAGCCCCTAAATCCCAGAGGACCTTTATACAGTTGCACGGTCGTCTACACAAATGGTTTCTTCACCATTGTGCAGATGGTTAGTCAATTTTCATCTCTTCTGCCTTGTAGAATTATGTAGCGTGTGTGTGTGTGTGTGTAGAAACACTATCCACTTAAGTTGGCAAAATAAGTCTGGCTCTGCTGAAATTACATAGAGCTGTTAATTATAAATGTGTACTCTTATTTTTCTAAGAAACTCTTCAGCTTACTAGAGGGCATCATGCTCTTAATAACACAATTCCAAATTCCATTAACATAGGCATAAAGCAACTGCTAGCTTTAATTACAAATTTATCAAAATTAATTGAGTTCTATGGCTGTATAACGTCAATGCTGAGAAGCATTTAGGGATTTACATTTATAAATTGACCTTACTTATTTCCTGCAGTGGTAGAATATCATAAGGCCTTCAGGTATTTTACACCTTAAAATGCAATGATTTTACTAAGCTTTGTTATTGACGTAATATACAACAACCAAAAAAAAAGTCTGTCTTGTGTGTATTTGAGGTATGGTTGTTTTGGGGCTGCATTCCTTTCCTAGCCAAAGGCTGTCACATATAGGGATGAGCCGAACGGACACCTGTTCGGTTTGCACCAGGATTTTCGAACACTGTGAAAGTTCAGACCCAAATAACAAACCCCATTAAAGTCAATGGAATCCGAACATCAAAAGCGCCCATTTTGAAGGCTTATATGCAAGTAATTGGGCATACAATGGTTATAGGGTTGCGGGTCCTGCCCTAGGGACATGTATCAATGAAAAAAATTTTTAAAGTGAAAGCATAAAAATGAAAAATTCCTTCCAATAAGTTCCTGGGGGTCCCCTTAGTCTACCTGTAAAGTGGCAGCTCTGTACCATGTCTAGAATCTGCTGCAGCAATAATTGCATTTATAAAGCCAACAACAGCTGGGGAGCATGTAGTACACTGGGAACAAGATTAGAGATTTTTTGGATAAATTCTGGTGTCACTTTGACTTTGGATAGAAGTAACGGGTGCAGAAAAATTGGGCTTTGGGTGTCGAAGGGGCCTTCACACCATAACCCAATAGAGGTGCTCTTCATGAAGACGAGAATTGGCCTTTCTGTAAAGAAAATTGCAACGATATGCACCTGTCAAACAGGTGCAGAAAAATTGGTATTTGGGTGTTGGTGGAGCCTTCCCACCGTAACCCTTTGTGCCCCTCTTGTGTGGCTTTTAGGTGCTCTTGCCAACGGGCTGAGTGGTTGGACGTTAAATGTCTTGTTAAGCATGTGGTACCCAAATGGCTGGTGTTTTTACCACATTTGATGTTCCTGAGACACAGTTTGCAGATGCGATCTGCTGCAGATGTGCTGAAAAAGGCCCAGACAGCTGAGCTTTGGGAAGTGGGTCGGGAGATAACAGCTGCAGAATGTGATGGAATAGGGTGGCTGCTCTCTGCTCTTTCTTGTGCCGCCTTACCTTCAGTTTCCTCCTCTGCGCTATCTGGCACCCAAGTTGCATCAGTGACCTCCTCATCATCACCATCATCATCATCTCCACCACTTGAGACAACTTGGCAATATGCTGCGGCTGGGGGAACATGAATGTCAATTTGTCTACCAGTGTTCTCCCCTCTCTCTAGGCTCATGTTCCTGTCATCCTCAACCTCAGAACCAACATCTAAATCCAGTAATGGCTGGGCATTAAATAACTCAGCTGACTCCTCCATGGCTGATGTTGGGGCTATGGCAGGAATAGATGTGGACAAGGAGGCAGGTTTATCCACTCTGGCAACTGCAGGTTACTGCACACTTGTCTCTGCTTGTGTGACAGAGGATAAGGATTTTTTAGTAAGCCAGTCCACCACCTCCTCTGCATGCTGTTGCTAGATAGCACGGGCAAACTCTCTAAACAGATGAGATGATGCCCTGCCTGATTACTGACCACCACGTCCACCTTTGCCTGTGGACGCATTTATTGCTGGCTGCCTAACAGTGCCAAGGGAACATCTGCCTCTCCTTGTTGTCCTCTCAGACATTATTGGGAGGGAGGGGGGTTGTGCTTATTAGCAAATGTAAAGAAGAAGTGGAAATCTGTACGTAGCTGCACTTTAATCAATGTAAAGTGGTGTTTGGTGCACTTTTATTTGAGTACTCACACTACACAGACACACTTCACGGATAAACTATAATATACTGCAATATAATGCGTCAAACGTACAGTGACACACAGAACTATATGGCGTTAAACTGGCAGTAATGCACACAGAAGTAAATGGCATTAAAATAGCAGTAACGCACAAAACTATATGGCCTTAAACTGGCAGTAACGCACACAGAACTATATGGCGTTAAACTGGCAGTAATGCACACAGAAGTAAATGGCGTTAAACTGGCAGTAACACACACAGAACTATATGGAGTTAAACTGGCAGGAACACATACAGAACTATATGGAGTTAAACTGGCAGTAATGCACACAGAACTATATGGCGTTAAACTGGCAGTAGCACACACAGAACTATATGGAGTCAAACCGGCAGTAACGCACACAGAACTATATGGCGTTAAACTGCCAGTAACGCACAAAGAAGTAAATGGCGTTAAACTGCCAGTAACGCACACAGAACTATATGGAGTCAAACTGGCAGTAACGCACACAGAACTATATGGCATTAAACTGGCAGTAACGCACACAGAAGTAAATGGCGTTAAACTGCCAGTAACAAACACAGAACTATATGGCTTTAAACTGCCAGTAATGCACACAGAACTATATGGCATTAAACTGGCAGTAACACACACAGACGTAAATGGTGTTAAACTGGCAGTAACGCATAGAGAACTATATGGTGTTAAACTGGCAGTAACGCACACAGAACTATATGGTGTTAAACTGGCAGTAATGCACACAGAAGTAAATGGCGTTAAACTGGCAGTAACGCACAGAACTATATGATGTTAAACTGGCAGTAATGCACACATAAATATATGGCATTAAACTGGCAGTAACGCACACAGAACTATATGGCATTAAACTTGCAGTAATGCACACAGAAGTAAATGGCGTTAAACTGGCGGCAACGCACAGAACTATATGATGTTAAACTGGCAGTAATGCACACATAAATATATGGCATTAAACTGGCAGTAACACACACAGAACTATATGGCATTAAACTTGCAGTAACGCACATAGAAGTAAATAGCGTTAATTTGTCAGTAACGCACATAGAAGTAAATAGCGTTAAACTTGCAGTAACGCAATCAAATAGACTGTGTTCATCTGTCACTACACTGATGCTATATGAACTGTTCCTACTCTAGATATACACTAATGTAAAGATTAGTGACATGGTCTCACTACACTACACTGAAACTATCTGAGATGTCCCTACTCTACATATACACTAATGTATGTATGAATGACACGGTCTCACTACACTACACTAAAACTCTCTGAGCTGTCCCTACTCTAGCTGCACACTATGCAAAGCCGAATGATGGTCCTCTTCACTACACTCACACTATCCCTAGACTGACACTAAACTAATAATCTACACTGACAATTGAAGCATAATAGCACAGTATAGCACACTAACTAACTAATAGCACTGAACAGAGCTCTGTTCTATTTCTCTCCAGCTGAAATCACACTGAAAATGGCTGCCATTGAAAGAATACTTTTATACTGTGGGGTGGGAATGAGCCATGATTGGATAAAGTCATGACAGTGTCCAATCATGACTCTGACAGTGCTCTGTGTCCTGATTGGCTGAATCTTTCACTTCTTCAGCCAATCAGGGCTTGCAATGCACTGTTCAGTGCCGCATTGCATTTTGGTCAGTTCAAGGGCCGAACAACCGGTCAAACGACCCGTTTGTTTGGCTGTTCACCGAACGAACGAACAATGAAAGTTCGGCCCAAACTTATGCTCGGACCGAACCGTTCACCCATCCCTAGTCACATACCCTTGACACCCATGGCACAGTGCAGAGAATAAGGTTGTTCTCACTTCACTCTTTTAGACTGGAGGAGCCCTGGAGACAGAATTGAGTAACTTCAGACAGCAGAGATGTAGCACCTGGAGCATAGAACAAGGTACCAGGAAGCAGTGTGTGCATGTAGACTAGAATTATGGATTAGTAACAGGGATGTAAATGTACATTGCAAAACAGTGCTTGGGAATCAGGTGATATTTAGGAATGAAGGTCAGGTGTATGTTGAACAGCCACCAATAATTAGGCAAAACCTTCAGGTTAGTTGGTCCAGAAAGAAAAAAGGGCCACAAGTCATGTTAAAATAGAGCAGTTACAGCTGAAGATAAGCAAATGCATGGCCTTTTTTCCCCGTATATAAAAAAACGGCTTGCTGATTCTTCCAGTCATTTAGCCTTCCTTGTCAATGAACACAAAATAGTAAACTGTGCAGACTATAGGTATAGAGTGGTGGTCACCTCATCCCTAATAATGTGTACACAAAGAGAAATTGACCCCATTGATGGGACTTTAAGTAGGTACACCAAACCACTGGATAAAAATAGTATTTACTTTTACTCTTACAATATTGAACAATATTGCACAAAGGTGAATGAAAATTCATCTGCTAAAAGGGTCATATACATACAAAACAGCTTGACATCAATCATAAAAACATTAAAGTGTCATGATTGTATTTCACCAAAGATGCTAGGATGCAAAAAGTTGTAGATACACAACAGATGTTTCCTTTGTCCGAAGATGGAATTCGGTACCCTATATATGTTTCGGGTTACGACAGCAAACCCTTCATCAGGGGTAATTTACAATGAATGAGCATCCAAATGTAGTTAAAATCAAAATTCTTCTGAAAAAGGAAGGAGGAAGACAAGAAGGGAATATCAGTGAATTGAGACAACACATAGGCTTTTTACAATTGATGCACAGTATGATATATATAATCCCTGAAAACCATTACCTGTGTGGAAGATTGTTTTTTGCTTAAACCAACAACGGCCAGGTGGAAAGATAGTATGAAATGAATGGAGTAAGGCAAGAGTCCTGTGTGTGACTCTGAAAGAAAGTACCAATAAAGAGAATAAGAACGAACAAATATTGAGGGACATAAAGGAATTAGTATCCATATGGAGACCACAGGGACTCACCGGTATCAGTTTGAGTCCGCTGTGACAGTAAAGTCCACTCTGAAAAAGTATATGCGGAGGGGGGGAGAAATGGCACCTCACATTCCGCACCATCGGTCGGAATCCGAATTAGAATCACCGGTGGCATCTGCCAACGGGATAAATTCCACATGCCCCCTTACTTCTGTAAGACATATATATATATATATATATATATATATATATATACATCAGACAGTCTGTCTCCATAGGGAATGTCCCCTGTTCTAAACATGTTGAGGTATGACTTTCATAATCAGGACTTCAATGCAATAGGGCAATGGGATGGAAAACCCCAAGGGGGGGAGGGGAATAAAGAGGGGGCTATGGTTCTCCACCTGGAACTCACCTTCCCGATTATAGCATCATAGCCAGCCACCGCCAAGTAGTATCTCACACTGGCTTTCGCCCTGGCTTCTATATATGGCGCCGGAGTGTGTGTGTGCGCGTCCCCCAGGGTCTAGTGCGTGTATGCACCGCGTCATCAGTGACGAGGTCGGTGGGGAGGTGCGCGGAAATGACGTGCTGTGATCCTGGAATGCAAACCATAGCCGTGGATTTGTAATTCGAGCACAAGGAGAAAGAGGGGAGGAAACTAGTCCACCTCTGTGGATGTGTCTATCCTGAACATGGAAGACAAACCACTACAAAGTCAGGCAGGAACAGGAGGGGAGAAAAGAACATTGAAAGACACATGCCCTGAAACAGGACTGAGTGAAACAGACTAAGTACTTTTGCATATGAGGGTACTTTCAAAATGAAAGACAATATATTGTAAAACTGAGTATTTATTCATAGCATTATTGATTGTCAAATGCAGACTAAAAACCAGAATAGATTGATTCAAGGTTTGTCTAATCTGGGTAGTGGCAATGTATTGGGGAGATTGTGGGAATGGAAAAAGCGAGAGGGAGGGAAAAAAAAGGAAAAAAAAAAGGTAAGTATAGGATAAGATAAGGTTGTAAAATCAGGTTTACATCAGGAGGGACCTTCTGGGATGTCGCTGCCAGAGGGTCCCCCAGAGACTAAATGGCAGTTTACATCACTTGATGACACCAATTTAAGTATTATTAATCTCTCTGAATATAAGCTGTCCGAGCATGAGGTCAAGCTTCTTACAAAGGGATTGACCTTCTGCCCGGATTCTGATATCTTTGAGATACAGAAGAACATACAGTTGTTTGCTAGGAAGCTCATGTTTCAAAGCCTATATGCAAAAAAGACCTTAAGTCAAGAACAATCGTCCCTGACCCCTAAATACAGGCAGTGGATGATCTTACATCCCTCCTAGAGGAACAAAATGCCATGGTGGACCAACTTGATATTGGCCTTCCCCTTGACACAACCTCAAACGCTCCTACTATAAACAAACTAGGTACTTCTATACTCTGATTAAAATCGAGTATGTTTCCCTCCCTAGATCTAAATCCTAACATCAGTGCATTCGTAGCAATGACAAATAGAGAGTTAGAAAAACTGAAAAAATATCCGTCTAGAGACAATTTGTCATCAGATGAACGAAAAGCATTAAATACACTAACTAATCAACACCAACTCACAATAAAACCTTCTGACAAGGGGGGCAATATTGTGGTAATGCACAATCAACAATATATGGCCATGTGCCTGAGAATGCTTCACAACACGGATTGGTACCAACCCATATCACGATCTAAAATAGAAAGTTTAATAAGGAGTTCTACCTATTAGTAGACACAGCATACCTTAACAACATCATAAACAAACACACTTGGGACTTTATACGTACCAAATTTCCCAAGGTCCCCACCTTCTACAGTCTTCCCAAGGTCCACAAGGACCTTAGGGAACCTCCAGGTAGAACGATATTATCGGGTCGAGGTAGCATATCAGAAAATCTTAGTAGGTATGTGGATGAACAACTACGCCCTCTCGTCACTAATTTGTCCTCTTATATTAGAGAAACCGCTCACCTACTCCAGAATTTAGAAGGTATCCACGTACCACCCGAGGCCTCAGTGGATGTGGAGGCATTATACAGTTCCATTCCTCACAAGGAAGGAATTAGGGCCATCTGACACTTCTTGTCTCAGTCTCATCAAGACGACAAGAAGTTACATAACTTTATATCCTCATCTTTGGAATACATTTTGAGGCGGAATATTTTTACCTTCGATGGGGAAATGGGAGGGAGCATTTTTGGTGGATGATACTCTTTTGGTTGTGTGTAATTTGATACTGCAGCGCAAAATGTCCAAACTTGTTCTCTTAAAGGGAATCTTATGGGAATAGCAAATGCCCACCACCAAAGACACCTCCACACTGATCTCCTTACCGGATCACGGTGACCCCCTATTACGGAGGGTCAGCTTAAGCCTTATAGAATATCTCCCCAATGGAAGTCAGCATCGATAATCCAGGTAAGATATCTCCATACCCGCACATCACCAGCGGTCAAGCATCGTTCATGCAAATAGATATAAAAGTGCGATAGTGCAGACGGTACAAACAACTTTTATTTCAAGTAGTAAAAAAATGGTTACTCACATTTAAAATGTGTAAAAACAGCATATGGAGGCACAGCCCCAAGATGAAAAAACTCCTGTATCCACCATGTGTATAATCTGGCGTCCAGCGGTAAAGATGGCGTCCGCTATTCAGTACTTCCCGTAATGTTAGGAGGGAAATTTCAAAAATGGAAACATTTTGGATTTACTCCCTACGTTCATACGCCCCCTATGGACTAAACATAGAGTGGGATGTGAACGCTTTCATTAATAATGCTTAGTTGAATACATTTATGATCAAATAGTACGAATTTTCTATTAATTTTCTGTTGTCATATATTATGCCTGTTTTCATATGTGCAATAGGCTTTTATGGACGGTAGATGGCGTGCGCATTCTTCTTCCCGGTTGTGGCAGTGTGGAGTTTCAATTTTATCATTATTTTTAAATATGTTTTTATC
>BLSH010332983.1:163317-192570 GCA_018402905.1 Glandirana rugosa | reverse complement strand
ACTCAAAAACCCACGCTTGAACTGCGTACGTCCTATCACAAGGGACGTCAAAGGAACGCTATGTTTTATGAGTATTCAAAGGGACAACATAGAAAATTCTACCAGTGTAGTTCTTTTAACTTGGATCTTCCTAGACGGTAGTACCACTTGGAATCCAATTTACAAAAGACTAAGTACCGGGCATTTGTATCTAGATTTCACAGGGACAGGTTTAGTTTTTTTACAGTAGATACTTAGACATGGTACTATCGTGCACAGAACAATCCAGGTTTTCTCATAGTTTTTTGTCTTCTTTCAGGACGCGAATCCGGTTTTCGATTATTTCAGATATTATCATACGTCGAAACGTCTGTCCAAGGCCGTGTTGGAAGTCCAGTCTACATTAAACTATGACGTCGCGTTTTACAGGTTTGAACATCAAATTACATCTGACCTGAAGGTTGTGCCGGAACCTGTCTGCAAAGCTGCATACTATTATAGACTTTATTAGCTTTTGGCCTAAGCGCAGGACTTTCTTCTGTTTTTTGATACTCTTTTGGACCTAACAAGACACGTGCTATCATGGTACAGATTCATAGATGACATTTTTTTGATTTGGACAGGGACACTTTAGATCTATGTTTACGGGCCATGAATCAGAAAACATTTAACCTAAGGTTCACCATGATGGCAGATCCTTCTAGGTTCAATTTTCTTGATGTGACCATCTTAAAAGATACAACAGGGAAACTTATGAGTATTTTGTATCGCAAGGAAACTGCAGGGAACACTATCCTGCATGCGTCAAGTTCGCACCCAAAAACTCAAATTAGATCCATTCCTTTTGGACAATACCTGTGTCTTCAGAGGAATTGTTCCACTGAGGAAACCTTTGAAGTAGAGGCAGGCAAATTAAAGTGCCGACTACAACAGAGAGGGTTCTCCAATACGTGCCTCAAAAAGGCCTATAGACGTGCAAAGCAAAAAACAAGGAAACAACTACTTTTTGGTGAAACTGCCACCTTAAAGGGTGACAATGACTCTAAGAGACTTTCAAACCAGGCCAGGATCATAGTCAGGTACACCAAACAACATGGCAAATCAGGCAAATTCTGTCACAATTTTGGCATATTTTGACTATGGACCCGGTCTTAGCCTCTCTAATCCCCGAAAGTCCTTCAATCACTTTTCAATGTTCTAGTTCCTTATGGGACTATCTTGTCCAGAGTGAGTATACAGGTGAATTTAGAGGTGACCCATGCAAACGCAGGGGAACCTTTTATTGTGGAGGTTGTACGATTTGTCACTATATGAATACGAATACTCACACAAGATTACCAAATGGACAATGGTTTAACCCACGGCACTTTGCTAATTGTACTACAATTGGAGTGGTGATTTACTTACTTGTGCATGTGGGGCCTTCTATGTGGGGAAAACCACACAAGAATTTCACAAGAGGGCGTCTAGAATGTAACAAGTATGAAAACATGTAACCCGGAGTTGCCTCTAGGCAGACATGTCAGAGACAATCATAACAAATGCTTCCCTAAAATTCTAATTCTTATCTTGGATTGTGTCCACCTGAATAATCGAGGTGGAGACTGGGACAAGATTTTGTTGCAAAAAGAGACCCGATGGATAGTGGCCCTTGCGGCCACCAGACCGCCGGGCTTTAATAGTTCTATATTAACTTCCGGTTCCGGCGCCGCATGGAGTAGCTGTCTCACAGCTAGCTCCGGTCCAAGCCTCCTAATCAGCCTATAAAACCGGCCAAAAAGCCATCCATCACCAGAGTCACCCCCAGCTGACCCCTCTCTACCTCCTATGTTTTGTGGAAAAATGGCCCCCCGCGCGCACCCGCCGCATTAGCCTTAAATCGAGCCCCCGGCTTCGGGCCTATCCGCCCGTGGCTCTAGGCCCCGAACTTCCGGCCGGCCTAACCCCCAATCCCTCAGCACAGAGTGGACCAAGGGCACCTGAGAGCCTCACACAGGGGGGACCCAGACATGGAGACCTGCACCACCCCCCCAGCCTACTCCTCAGCACACAGGCGACTCGGAAACCGACCGCATCGCATGCGAGGTGGCGGCCCTCCTCACCCCCACGAAACAGGCATCAGTCCATACAAGCCAGCATGGCACATATCCATAGAGAATTGAAGGACCACGCAGGTAGGCTAAATGAAGCCGAGCACTGCATTTAAACTTTGGAAGACGAATTGTACCAAATGCAAGGGTCCGAGCAAACCCAAGACAAAACAAACCAATTCATACTTCAGGAGCTCGAAGATTTGGAAAATAGGTCGGGACAGAACAATTTGCGCTTTGTGGGAATTCCGGAGTCGTTCCAGTCTCAAAACCTATCGGACTTCTGTGCCAGACTGGGCCTTCCTGTCCCTGTGACTGTCAAAAGGGCTCATCGCCTCGGCCCGCTCAACACCGAGCGCACTACCCCTCGCCACATCATAGCGCGATATCTCAACAATTCTGACAAATCCAATATTCTGTAAAAATTCCGGCAAGCCAGATCTCTGCAAATTGACGGCCTCAAAATTCTTATCTTTGCCGACTACTCTGCCGAGGTATCCAAGAAAAGGAAGGCCTTTCAGAATGTCTGCTCGCAATTGTTCCAGAAGAACATTAAATCTACCCTGGCATTCCCAGCAACTCTCCGTCTACGAGCCCCCAATGGAGATCAGCTCACCTTCCAAGACCCCTCGGAGGCAAAATTATTCCTTCAATCGCTCCGCTCAGCTCCACACCTAGACCACGGCTTCACCCCTTCTGCCGCAACCCGACCTATGGACCAAAGAAGCCCCCACAAGGACTCACCCAAGCGCCCGGAGATGAATGACTCCACCAACTCTAACATCCGCTAAACTTTGTTGCCGAGACTGTTGGAGGGTCCGCTACTCTCTCTACACCTGATCGTATTATGCTCCTTGGGCCTTTACTACCCCCCACAGGAGTTTCTCACAGCCTGCTTTTCGACTCTTGGTTACATAATAGCCCGGTAATGTATGCATCAGGTTTAGTATACTGCACCCTTTTCAGGCTCTCCGCATTGCTCCGCTGCAGGTGCCGTCTCCTTCTCTATACCTCCCTCTAAGCTTCGCTGGGGTCCAACAATGCTTCTGCTAGGCCCACCGGTGTTAAACTTCCATCTCTGGAGGCTTTAGGGGAGACTTCACAGGCAGTCTACACATGCAGAAAAAAGAGAAGTGCTTACTTGTTTCAATTTTATGTTTGATTTCTGTGGTTTTTGTTTCCCCCCGGGCTTCTACCAATGCTGCAACATCTCCACCCAGGCTCTGGCACACTACTCCTCCAAATACACCCGCACATGGCAGTTGAGACAATGAGGTCTAACTTTACCCTCATTGAGGGACCCAATGCAATTCTTCAGCTCATATCACTTCCCATCCCAGACCCCCCCCCTATGAAAATTGTAACTTGGAATGTGAAGGGACTCCGTTCCCCTATTAAAAGAATGAAAATTCTCCGCCACCTGAAAAGATTAAATGCTGACATCGCCTTATTGCAAGAGACCCATCTCTTCACCTCAGATTTCACCGGCATGCATAAACTCTGTGTAGGTTCCACGAGAAGCTCAGGAGCCCTCTCCCGAAAAGGGGGCATTATCATCCTTTTCCATAAAAACTTATCCCATAAAATACTTTCCCTTGACTCCGACGATCAGGACCGCATGGTCTCGGCACGCGTTGAAATTAACAACTTCTCTTATCAGATATCCAATATTTATGCCCCAAACAACCCCGGCAAAACATTCTTCGGGGACATGTCCCCATTTCTCCTGAACCACCAACATACCCCATGTCATAGGAGGCGATTTCAACAGCCTTATGCACCCTTTCGAGGACAGAGCGTCTTCCAAAATCAGTAAAGCTCCCCCGTCATCCCCCCCATACTTTGTTGGCATCCACTATAGACACTCTGAGCTTAACTGACATATGGAGGCTCCGACACCCGGTTGACAGCGAGTTTACCTTCTTCTCCTACCCTCACAACACAACTGACGAGTATAGATTATATATTCTGCACTGATTCCTTAGTTCCTAAGATTTCGGACTCTGAGATACACAAACTGGTCATTTCAGATCATGCCCCAGACTCAGTTGACATTTCAATCGCTCCCCCCAATCAGACACCATACATCTGGAGATTCCCCCCTTTCCTTTAAAATATTAAAGACTTCCAAGAGTTCCTTGAGTCGGCTTGGGAGTTATATTCTACCCACAACTCTCCCCACATGGATGACCCCATCCTGTTCTGGGAGGCAGGCAAAGCTTTCCTTAGAGGGAGGATAATTTCTTACTCAACCGCCTTTAAAAGACAAGCCCTGGCCAAATATAAAATGGCGAGTTCTAACCTCAGAACTTCACAGCAGACCCTGTTCTATCTCAACACATCTGAGAGTAAAGCTGCTTGGCTAGCAGCTAAACAAACCTTTGATTCCTGGGCTGACACATTAGAGCGTATAAGAAGATCTCACCTAGATGCCACCCTTCACAAATATTACAATAAAGCCGGGAAGCTCCTGGCAAGGCTATGTAAAGGGCCCCACAAACCTACTCACATCATCTCCATCCGCAGCCCCTCTGGTACCCTAAAAACCAAACCTGAAGATATAATGCTAGACTTTTACTCTGCGCTTTATGCCCCCGACCACATAAACTTGGAGACAGCTAACTCTTTCCTAGATAAGGTACAACTTCCCAAAGTCACTACAGCACATCTAGATTTGCTTAACTCACCCATAACTGATCAAGAAATCAGAGAGGTCATTAGACATCTCACCCCTGCCAAAGCCCCAGGCCCCGATGGGTTCACGGGCGAATTCTATAGGGTCCTCCAGGGTAAAATTACTCCCCCCTACAGGCCCCCTACTCACACATATGGGAGGGTGGCCCCTACCCCCCCCCCACAGGGAGCCAGGCAATTATCAAGCTCCTTGAAAAAAAAGGTAAAGACCCCACTGACCCGGTTCGTTCAGGCCCATCTCCCTTCTGAATATTGATGCAAAAATTCTTTTCAAAATTGTGGCCCAGAGGTTGGCCAAGATTATACCCCATATAATTGACCCCGCACAGTCAGGGTTTGTCAAGGGAAGAACAGCCACCTTAAATATTAGGAAGGTGCTAGCGGTTCTGCTTTGACTGGCTTCATCTAGTCTTGTCTAGGATGGGGTTCGTTGGTCCCTTCACCCATTTAATAAGAACCATGTACCGAGCTCCGGCTTCCAGGTTGGTGGTGGCAGGTCTCCTCACCCCCGAGTTCAGACTGTTCAAGGGAACCAGACAGGGATGTCCCCTCTCCCCCATCCTCTTTAACATTGCCCTGGAACCCCTCTCCAGGTATATTAACTATACTGCCCCTCTACATGGCATTGAAATAGGGAGGTCCACCCCGCGCTCTTCCCTTTTTCACCTCCAACCCAGCAGCCGATCTGCCCCTAATAAAGAATATCTTTGACAACTTTAGACTCTGCTCTGGTCTTCGAATCAATTATCGAAAGAGTGAAATTTTACTATTAGGGTCCTCCCCAAACCCTGGATGGCTATCCTCCTCCCCTTTCACAATCGCTCACTGCCACATTACTTATCTCGGGGTCAACATAGGTAAACTACCATCATCCCTCTACCGCCTTAATTATCCACCTCTTATTTCCAAAATAACCCAGGAACTGGACAACTGGATGGATCTTTCTCTCTCGCTTCTGGGGAGATGCCATTTGTTAAAAATGGTCAGCTTCACTAGCCTTCTATACCCTCTCCAAACCATTCCGTTATTACTTAAACATAAAGATATTCAATTGCTCAACAAAGCCATTTCTACATTTATTTGGCGAGGAAGGCGACCCCGAATTGCATTGACCAGGCTTCATCTCCCCAGGCGCGAGGGGGGCGTTGGCCTCCCAAATGTCAGATTATATAATATTGCTTCCCTCTTGAGATTTAGTATGGACTGGATTACACAGGATGCCCGATACTCTAATCATGACACCAAATGGAAGAATGCCCCTCCGGGACTTCAGCACAACCTACTCCTCAGGGACACGTCCTTAGCGTGGAGAGCATACAGGAGACTTTTCAAGCTTCCATCCTCCATGTCCATATACCTCCCCATCAGGGGCAATCTAGAATTCCCGGCAGGTCTGGAACACAAGGCCTACTTACTTTGGCAGAGTCAGGGCCTGTTGAGATTCTCCTCCCTCTGCCTAGTGACTTCAGGCCTACCCCGGGACTTTAAATCAGTTGTCAGCAAATTCTCCCTACCTAAATCACATATTTTATACTTCTGGCAATGTCTAAGTTTCGTCAGATCGTCCTGCCCCTCTAGCCACCTGAGATTCACATCCAGTGAACTAGATGATCTGATTCAAAAAAGGTCGTGCAGCATCTCTGACATCTACAAAATTCTTTTGAAAAAAGCCAGCAAACCAGCCTCTGCTTCAAGTATCTCCAATTGGTCTAAAGACTTCCCTGACCCTGATCTGGTACAAAAAATTATGAACGGGTACAACTGCACGCTCAAGCTCACACCTAATGAAAGCTGGAGAGAGTCTCAGCTAAAAATCATGCACCAAGCCCATATCCCATTTCTTGTGGACAAGTCCAACCAGCATGCGGCCACCTGTCCCCATTGCGGTATTCCAAGACCCTCTTTAGCCCACCGCTTTTGGACCTGCTCCTTCATTTCAGCCTTTTGGGACCAGATCATCTCTTACATCAACCATATCAACCTCCTCCCCAAGGACCCGCTCCTCCTAATCTTTGGCCACTGGGACACAGAACCGATTCAATGGTCCCCCTCCACCAAACCACAAGCTAGAGAATGGTCCCTAATCTGCCTCCTAATTGCAAGACGAGCCATTCTAAAGAGTTGGACAATGCAAACCAGCCCCTCCTTGCATCAAGTGGAAAACAAACTCAGAGCTTTACTTTTTAAAGATAAGTTCAACACTAACTTCGATCACCTTCGGGCTGCGCAAGTCTTCTGGCTCAGATGGAAGCCCTTTATATCAGCTTCCCTTTCGTCAGAAGACGAGGAAAAATTAAGGGACTCCTTCTCCTATCATGGTGGGACCTCTCCCATATTCACGCAAGATGACATCATTTAAGCTCACGCAACCAGAGCCCCCCTCCCCTTATCGACGGATCTGGGATCTTCACCCCAACTCTTTACTGGATTATGACTCTCCCTTTTTTTCATGATCAGCTGCCCTTACCCAAGAGCCTACATTGCCTGGACTCTAGCCTGGTGCCTAGCTCCTTAGTTAGTGGTTGCAGCCCCCCTCCTGCCCTCCCCCCTTATACTTGGTGTTCTGTTTACTGCCAGCATGATCCATCCGGTTCTATTTTTGTTATTTTTCTGAAGGTTGTTAGCATCCTCTACAGCATGATTCAGTCTATATGGTTCCTTGTATATTTTGATATAACTTCCTGTCTACTGATTGGTGACTTCCGCCTCACTTCATCATACCTGTATTTGTACACCAACTTTTTTCTTCCAATAAAATCTTGTTTAAAAAAAAAAAAATAGTTCTATCAGCTATCGTCCCTTTTTGGAAGGCTTTATTTTGGGGACTTGGGAGGGACATGGTTAACAAATACCAGGAATCTTGGTTTAATGACAACGGGTCCTGTCAGGTTTAATAATAATTGGTCCTGTTAAGCACTCCTTGTTGATCCTGGCATTGTTTTGATGTATGTGGGCATATATTTTATTTACCACCTTATAGGGGTTTGATTGCTTGCACACTTTTTTCAGTTGGTGTCCCTGACTGTCATTAAAGTTTTATTCCTATGATTTTTGCATTAGGTAATTCTCACATCAGGCTCCTTAAACGCCACTATAGGGCACCATGACAGGGTGGACATTTTACAACCTTATCTTATCCTATACTTACCTTTTTTTTTTCTTTTTTTTTTTCCCTCCCTCTCACCTTTTCCATTCCCACAATCTCCCCAATACATTGCCATTACCCAGATTAGACAAACCTTGAATCAATCTATTCTGGTTTTTAGTCTGCATTTGACAATCAATAATGCTATGAATAAATACTCAGTTTTGCAATATATTGTCTTTCATTTTGAAAGTACCCTCATATGCAAAAGTACTTAGTCTGTTTCACTCAGTCCTGTTTCAGGACATGTGTCTTTCATTGTTCTTTTCTCCCCTCCTGTTCCTGCCTGACTTTGTAGCGGTTTGTCTTCCGTGTTCAGGATAGACACATCCACAGAGGTGGACTCATTTCTAGAGTTGATCGAACCTCTAGAAGTTCAGGTTCTGCTGGTTCGGCCGAACTTCGGGACAAAGTCCGGGTTCGGGTCCGGACAGAACCCGAACTTTGACCCAGACCCCGAACGCCATTGAAATCAATGGGGACCCGAACTTTTAGGCACTAAAATGGCTGTAAAAAGTCCTGGAAAGTCCTAGAGGTCTGCAAAAGGAGGGAAATGGGGGTAAGGGTCGGATAAGTGTCCTACAAAGAAATGGGGACAGGGAAATAACTTAAAAGCATTTTTAAACAAAAATCACATAAAAAATCAAAAATGGAGGTGGATGTGGACCATCTTCAAACTGTGTGTGAAAAGTATTAATTAGCGGGAGAAGCCATATCACTGTTCTAAAATCATCTTCAAACTGTGTGAAAAAAGTATAAATTAGCCGGGAGAACCCATATCACTGTTCTACAATCATCTGAAAACTGTGTGTGAAACTTAAACAATAACCGGGAGAAGCCATATCCCTGTTCTAAACTCATCAGCAAACTGTGTGTGAAACTTAAACAATAGCCGGGAGAAGCCATATCCCTGTTCTAAAATCATCTGCAAACTGTGTGTGAAACTTAAACAATAACCGGGAGAATCCATATCCCTGTTCTAAAATCATCTGAAAACTGTGTGTGAATGTTAGGATCTGTGTACTTGCTCGAGTCACCTGCTGGCGGCACTGCTGTATGAAGTATCAAAGGGTGTAGTTCTGGTGGCCACCAGTGGGTGTCTCCCAGCAGATGGAGTACACAGGTCATTAAGCTACGCCTGATGGGGCTGCTGGGACTATATAAGCCCGCCTTACACCCAGTCCCAGTGCTTCAGCGTTTTCTCTGCAAGCCATACCCTGCCCGAGCCTGACCTGTACTGTTCTATGTTCTGGACCTGTCCTGATCCATGTTCCAGACCTGACCTGATCTGTGTTCCCATCTGGAGTTCTGTCCCCCTGGAACCTGCTTCCTGCTCCCTCCTTCACCATTCAGCCCTCGGTATTTTTCTCCCTGTTCTCCTCATTTGATATCTGCCTGTTTTGCCTTTGTGTGTTTTTGCATTTGTATTTAGTTAGATAGGTGTTTGTTTTTGGGTTGCCGTTTTTTTACCTTCTTTCACTTGCTTGTTTTTGTTACTGGTGTTGGGTGTTTTGCAAGTGTGTCATTTTTATAATAAAATATATATTTTCACTGATCTGCATAGTCCTGATTCTTTTAGGTGCAGCCCATTGATCTGCTTCCCTTTGCTGAATGCTTGCAAATCCTGACAGTGAAACTTAAACAATAGCTGGGAGAAGCCATATCCCTGTTCTAAAATCATCAGCAAACTGTGTGTGAAACTTAAACAATAGCCGGGAGAAGCCATATCCCTGTTCTAAAATCATCTGCAAACTGTGTGTGAAACTTAAACAATAGCAGGTAGAAGCCATATCCCTGTTCTAAAAACAGGGATATGGCTTTCTTTCACACACAGGACTCTTGCCTTACTCCATTAATTTCATACTATCTGTCCACCCGGCCGTTGTTGGTTTAAGCACAAAACAATCTTTCACACAGGTAATGGTTTTCAGGGACTATATATATATCGTACTGTGCATCAGTTGTAAAAAGCGTGTTTTCTCAGTTCACTGATATTCCCTTCTTGTCTTCCTCCTTCCTATTGCAGAAGAATTTTGATTTTAACTACATTTGGATGCTCTTCCGTTGTAAATTACCCCTGATGAAGGGTTTGCTGTCGTAACCCGAAACATATGTAGGGTACCGAATTCCATCTTCGGACAACGGAAACATCTGTTGTGTATCTACGACTTTTTACATCCTAGCATCTTTGGTGAAATACAATCATGTCATTTTAATGTTTTTATGATTGATGTCAAGCTGTTTTGTATGTATATTACCCTTTTAGCGGATAAATTTTCATTCGCCTTTGTGCTATATTGTTCAATATTGTAAGAATAAAAGTAAATACTATTTTTATCCAGTGGTTTGGTGTACCTACTTAAAGTCCCATCAATGGGGTCAATTTCTCATTGTGTACTCCTTGTCAATGAAGGCATCGATCTGCAGGCTCATAGAGCCTCTGCAGCATTGCCACCACAAAGCACTTGCTCTGCCTCTTCCTATGCCAGCACTGCCTGGGTTGGGAGTGGGACTAAGCCACAGCTTGTCATATATCCTTGTGAAGCTGTTAGTCAAGAATCTGATCCATCATGTAGGCAGCAATGCCTGTGAGGTGGATCAGATGGTTGAATGACAGCTCAACTCTGCTCTGCACGGGTCTTGTAGGAGGCTCTAAAAATGCTGGATCATCATCACAGGACATGAGACCCTCTGAGGTTTAGCCCTGTCTCTAACCTAGGCCCTACTGACAGCAAAAAATCATGTTACGTCACCCCTGAAGGAAAACCTAATAAAGATGTTTATGCCGTTATTTTTACAGTGCTTCCTATGAAAATCAGTTGCTAATGATGTTCCTTATTTTCTGGATGTGGGGAAGCAATGTGAATTTAAAACCAATTCCGAGGTGAGTGCTGTTTATGCTTGCCCCCTAACATGCTATTTGAACACACGTTATTTTGACTCACAAATTGGTTTGGTACCTTCCACATCTTCACATATCCCAGTCAAGTTGCCTTTAAAGTGCTTATTGGGATATAAGAGCAGCCTAACTGACAGGAGCCATGAAACAGACAGAGACAGAAAATGCAGTAAACTTTTAATAAATTTGTAAAAATGGTACAACAGGCAAACGTAGTTAAAACATAGCCAGGGTTCGGTAGCCAAATCGGATAGTCATAACAAGCCAGGAAATCAGGAAGCCAGAGATCAGCGTAGTCTGAGGGCAGCAGACAGGATCAGGAACCAGAAGGGACGTCAGTCAGGCAAGTCTTCAACAGGAAAACAGCAGAGAGTCTCTAGATATGTTGACCAAGGCAAAGGCACAAGAGAAATGAACCAGGCAGTTTAAATAGCCAGAAGGGGCTGGCTGACGAGCAGGAAATGATTACCAGGTGAGCCACTGTGGAACGATGAGTACTGACAATTAACCAACAGCTAAGCAACCTGATATCCGAAAAGGGAGGGCTGAGCCCAGCCCTGACACTTACCTAAATTCATTCAGGGAAATTTACTAAGACCAGAGTATCCAGAATCTGGAGCAGTTGCGCATGGCAACCAATCAGCTTCTAGCTTTCAATTTTAAAGCTTAATTGAACAACATGAAGTTAAACATTGATTGGTTGCCATGATTCCAGATTCCAGAGTCTGGCTTCTCCATTTTTAATAAATTCCCAAATTGCAGTTTATGAAAGACACTTTCAATTCTTTATTAAGCATTTAAAAATCCAACAATACCTAATCTATTTCTGATGCCTATTGTGCACACATGTTTGTTTACGCAGAAGCTTGGCTAGTCACAACCATAGCATTGCCACCAAAACCTGACAGAAATGCATTGACTTAAGATGTGCATTTACTAAGTCTTTGCGGTACTGAGGACAGCTAAAACCTATATGCCTTTAGGAGCTAAAAACCATTGCGCATTCTGAAATAACGATGATTACTAATTTGAATATCTGGCACTGTAGGCATTTTGTTGTAATTTATTTTTTATATTTTTAAAGTTTTAATAAATTCATCACTGCTTTACACAGTACATTAAATAATTATTTTATTCTCTATGAACATGCTTTACAATGTAGTGCCCATGCCTCAGCACATACACACGCACTCACAGTGTGCATGTGCGCACACAGACGCTGTCAGACAGTGGCTTCACTCTTTCTGAGTCACTAACCCAGAACAAGTACGCAGTAGAGGACGGTTTCCCTTTTACACAAACCTCACTTGCTGCATACATATTATGGGTCAAGTAGCATTTTGGGAAAGAGGACAAAATGCCAGCCTATGTAATTTTCTCATAGTAGATTTCTTCAACCTTACACTATGTATTAGATTGTGGGAATAAATCAGAGAACAAAAGTAAAAACCAACCAAAACATGGAAAAAAATACAAAGTCCATGCAGATGGTCCTTTTTATAAGAAACTGAATTTGGGGCCCTAGCTGCACAATGCCATGGGGCTAGCCATTTAATGGACAAGTGTAACAATCTTTTCTTGAACTGTTAATATTGTGCTGCAATCTAATCATTGCTTTTTTGCCTGTTCAGACTTTCACTTCTAACTGACTCACCATTGTTGTGGATACAGTCCATTAGCTTTTGCTGATGATGCCTCCCCTCTCTGATAACCTTAGACATTTCTTCCCCAAACATCATCAAGTTTTTGACTTATCTTAACTTTGGACCTGTACATGTTATCCTGTAGCTTTGCTTCACAGAAAAATAAATGGTTAGTGGTGGATGTTAAAGCAGTATTTCTAGCCCAAATAGTTATTTTAAATAAGGCAATGCTGCTTCTGTTTCTTGTTTAAGAAAAGATGGGAAATAAATTGTCAATTTATATGTAGGATATAACACTGTACCTGTGTCTGGATCAGCCTAATAGCCTTAAACTAGATCTAATTCCTTCTCTAAGTACAAAAGGAAACCCATGGTAAAATTCAAGTTGCCACTGCTGACCTCCCCTCTTCAGAAATGCTAGATGCTTGGCTTTCATGTAGACCCATTGTTTCCATTCTGCAAGTGTGATTTTTCTCTGACTTTGCTTGCTGCATGTTTATTTCAGATGAGTGACTGAAAAATTATTAGGGCCAGAAACAACCAGGTAATCAAAATGTTAAGCGGAAATTTAATAATGACAGCCTAAATATTTTCCCCATTAAGGGTCATGGTCTAAACATATTCGCACTTGTAGTATATTAATAAAGGAAGAGGTTGGGTGAAATTGATACTCTCCAAAAAGTGATCCTGTACACAGTGTTCCAGGGTGACTTTTGTGCACTGCAGGCACTCGAGAACACCATCTAACACCATCTAAATCCTGAAGAGGGAACCCCAGTCCCTGAATTGCATTTACTATGTTAATTTGTCATATAACTATGTCATATACTAATGAAGTAATCATTGTTTTCCAACAGCCTGGAGTTCCGAAGACTTTTTTTTAAACTTATGTCACTCATCCTCACATACCACAATCTTCACACACTTGAAGAGACCCACTCTCAAGACTGTCCACTAGTCGAGTTGTCAAAGACCACCACCAGCAAAGTCTATCCCCACCTCACATGTATGTTACAATGATCAAAATTAAAGCACCGATAATGTGATCTCTGCCTAAAGTTCTTGGAGGACAGCTGTGCACGGCAGCCAGAGGCTCTGCATGGAAACATTTCTTGACAATAGTTCTCCAGCCTTTGTCATTAGCACTGGATCCCCAGCATTCACCTACCCTCTCAAAGTCTTATAGTAACCTGTTCCCACTTCACCATTTTAGACAGAATGGCCAATGGGGGCATGCCCAGCCATCACTTTGAACTCTCTGTGTCAGTCCCATAACTCTACTGTGCATGTGCAGGAAATGCCCCATTTATGGAGAGACTGTCAATTGTTCGGATGCATGATAGGCAGGCTCTTCATAAGACTGAATGTGATTTTACTGCACATGCACAGAAGAAGCAAGGGGCTGCATGGGAGATTTGCAGAGTTGGCTTTGCAGCTTCATATGGCCTGCACAGCTGGAATTTGTTAGTACTGTGAACAGGTGAGTTATAAGACTTTGGGGGTCACTGGTGGAGTATATAGTGGTATAGTTATCCTTTTGAAGAAAAACTTCAGCCAATAGTGTTTCTTGTAGCTAAGAAATGTTAGAATATCTGTCAGATTTGTATTCTCTGTGTCCATGCTGATACATTTCAGGGAATGTGTCCCCAAAGGAGTCACAGCACAAAGGTGAAGTCTAACCCTTCCATGCTCTATCCATGACTAAAAATACATCTGGCAAATTGAATTTTAAAATTATTACCTGCACTGTTAGGTATACAGCATGTCTGCTTTAATGTTTGAGTTTTGTTTGGAAGTATTATGGTTAAGACCTATTAGCCTTGAGCCTCCTTGTTGTTACCATAGCAACGCTAGCAGATTAGGCTAAGAGAGAGTTATATGACAGCTCAGCTGTTATTCAGCATTTCAGAACATTATTATAAGTGATGCCATTTTTACAAGTGCTATAAGTGCACTTATCCTTAGTGGACCCCAATAGCTGTGCTGGAATATATACAGTAATAAATAAACTTGGTGCAGAGCTTACCCCATGATTCCTTAAAGACACAGTGTCATATAAGAGTTGTAGTCTTTCATAGGAAAGCTTAATCTTCCCATCATCACCAACATGGCCATCATCTTTTCACAGGTAAGAGTGGATCTTGTGTGTTACCAGCAGTAGACAGATTAACAGAGAGAAATAAAATCTATAGATTGCCTAGTCCACTCCTCACCTGTACTACCCCCAACCCCAAAAGTGCAGCTGTCAAGTTTTTCCCATTGGTGTCTAATGACAGTACAGTGACAGGTTGATGAGTGCCAGAATTTGGGATACAGAAAGAAACACCAAATCTACAGCTTAAGGTGTAGTCAACCTAAGCCAACATCTTCTGCAGGTTGTCAGAAAAGCATTGCTAGGAACTATGTGCTTAGTTAGAACACACAACAGGCAGGCAAACAGAACAAATCAAAGGAAAAGCCAGGTAGAATAATAAAGCACACCAGAACTGGTAAAAGCTGACAGGAGGCTTTTTTACACTGGTAAAGATTTAAGACAGTATGTGTTTTGTAAACTGGCCTCTGGTAATTATAGTAACCCTCTTATGGCCCTTTCCTACACTGCCTCTGCTCTTGGCTTTCCATGAGCATGTTAGTGCATTTTCTTGACTCATAGGGGTTGATTTACTAAAGCTTGAAAGTACAAAATTTGGTGCAGCTCCACACAGAAACCAATCAGCTTCAATATTTTATTGTCAAAGCTTGATTGAACAAGCTGAGGTTAGAAGCTGATTGGCTAGCATGCACAGCTGCACCGGTTTTTGCACTCTCCAGCTTTAGTAAATCAGCCCCATATGGAGGATATAAATCTTCCTCAAAAACATATAAAAAAAAACATGATTTTGTTTAGACCTATATTATCTCCTGTAAATGAAAATACATGTAAACAATACTGAAATTTGCCCCAGAAACTTCTAGAATCTAAAAATGTGTTCAACTTTGACTTCAGTTTTAGGATTTATAGGTATACCAATTTAGGATCAATAATGATAAAAGCTATTTGAGTTTGTATGGCATATGGGAAATGTGTATGGCACAGGACAAAAAAGCTAAAGAAATACATAGTTAAAATCACTGGGAAAAAGTCATATCTAATCTCTGTTCATTAGGATGAATACAAGCCTGTAGGCTTTATTACTGTGTTCTAATTCAACTTTAGAAAGCAGGTCAGCTCCATTATCCTGACAGGTGGAGACATATGGTTGTAGGAACTCTTCCAGAATTTGATGACTTTTTCTAATTATACTAATAAAAATAGGATTGAGAAATGTTTAACTTGATATATGGAAATTTATGCAGAGTTTATCAAAAGATGGAAGTGAACTGCACTCCCCTATCACAGACAATATGTGAGAAGAGCCTATGGAGATGAGAGGTAGAAAGATGTTGACATGCAAGCAAAGTAATGTAAAGAGATGCAGAGAAAGGGCCACTCAGTATGCAGAGTTTTATTGTGCAATAAAAAGTGTAAAACACTTACATCAGGCAAAGGGACAATCTTCAGCTCACAATATGATGTCTCCTGGTCCGTCACTGTGCTGCAGGAAGGATGGTAAAGCCATTTGGTTACAGCAACCCGCAATCAAGGTAGGACTGCCGGCGTCCTTCTCGCCATCGCGTCTCTTGCGGCGGGCTTTACCATCCTTCCTGCAGCACAGTGATGGACTAGGAGACATCATATTGTGAGGAGCCGATTGTCCCTTTCCCTGATGTAAGTGTTTTACACTTTATTGTACAATAAAACTCTGCATACCGAGTGGCGCTTTCTCTGCATCTCTTTACATGTCTTATATTTGAGCGACTTCACTCAAGAGAGAAGCCTGTCTTTAGTGCAGCCCTATAGGTCCTGGATTTCTACATTCCCCTTCCCTTGGATTTCTTCCATTTTTACCATCACAGCTCATGAGTGCCTGGACTCTATTGACTTGGCCGTGTATACTTCTACCTTTGGCACCAGATCCCCCTGTGTTGCAAGCTAGGTGAAGCTGAGGACAGACATTTGAAGTACTTAATTTTCAGGAGGTAGTCCACAATAAGGCTAGATCACTGTGTAGCTATTGAAACAAGAACATAAAAAATTAAAAATAAAGTTTATGGAAATATTGGTCTAAGGTGAAAGGGACAGGAGGAAAGGAGCACACTGTAAACATCATTCTTATAGCGAATAGTGCATGTGGCAACATACGGTATTCCTTAATATCCTGTTGATGCAAGGCCATTAACAGTTGCAAAGTATACGCTCATCCATCTTGTGAAGGCTATGGTGCATTTTCAGAGCTGTGACCCTCTAGTCATTAGGGATCAGTTGAAGGTACCTGGGTTTGGTGAACATTACAGAAGTACGGGTGCCGAATCCAAACCACTATTGAAGTCAATAGGGGCTGAATGTTAAAAATAATTTCTGGACATTTTCTAGGCTAATATGCAAGGGATTGTCAAACAAATGACTCTGGGGGGTTGACCCCTGCCTTGTGGAATATGTACCAAAGCAAAAAAAAAAACATGTCTGGGGGATACTCTTAACATGCTTGCAGAAGTGAATCTATAGAATGTATACAACCTATTGCAGCAAAATTTACATTTAGATAAGGGTCTAACATAGATGTTAATTGTAAATTTTTGAAAATAATGCAAAAAAAGTTGAACCCAACACAAAAATCATGAAAAAAACGTGGGGTCCCCCCAAAAAATCAATGCCAGACCCTTATCTAAGCATGCAGGCTGTCTCACCAGGAAAGAGGGGGGGCGAGCATTGACCCCACTCCTGAACCCTACCAGGCCACATGCCCTCAACAGGGGCTCCCCCTGGCAAAGTACCCTGTGCCCATGTTGATGAAGATAAGGGACTCTTGCACGGTGGCTGCGAGGGTCTGTGGATATGGGGCTTATCTTAATCTGAGAAAATAGAACCTGCCAACACAAACTGTTCCTGATGACTTCTTGCCCTCTAATGACAACTCTCACGGTAGTCAACTAAGTATAAATAAAGGGGCAGGGTCTTCTGTTCAAAAAGGTTTTATTGAGTTTTACATAGAAAAAAATAGGGGGGAGGGGGGTAAGGGTACAGAGGTAGTCAATGGGGGGGGTGGGGGGAGGGGAAGAGAGGGTTTGGATACTGTTCATACAGGAAAGAACATAAAACTGAAGTAACAGTAGCAATGGAGAAATGTACAATATTTGCAAGGTAGAGATGGGAGCAGGCGTGCCTCCCTCCCTCCCCGGGCACCCCAACTGGGAGCAAACTGTGCCCTGGGAGAAAAGTCGGCCCACCCTACCCAAGTTACAGGATAATCATTAATCTGGTCTTAGACAGTTTCAGAACAACATCTCTGAGAGGTATACCAACAAGGAAAAAAAGGGGGGTGGATGGCTAGATATCACATATTTCGGTACGGTGACAGTTTGGCATTCTTGCGTTTCTTAACATGAGTACTTAACACACCAGCCTAACACCAATATTCACTGAGCCTATGATTATAACGAAGACACTGGGTATTATAGGTAGATTTTGGAGCAATCCATAACATACAACAGATGGCCCAGTCTTTCGATATGGCCGTTATGGGTACCATGGGTAAGAGTGGCATTCAGTGGTAGTATTGATTGAGGTCAACTGACAGGGTTGACCTATTAGCTACAGTTTAAGGCTGGGGCGTCCGGGGAGGGAGGGGTCCCCTTAGCCATCTGTTTTATATGTAGTACAGGTTGGTAAGTCTAGATACTTAAGCCGTCAAAGAGGAGGGACTATTGAAGGATGAGTATCTAGCCAGAAGGTAAGTGCGGGATAGGTGGAGGGGGGGATAGAGACTGAGTTGGACGGGGTGAGTGGTGAGAGAGATAAAGAGAGGGAGAGAGAAGGAGGGAGAGGGAGGGAGAAGTTCTCGCCTCCTCGCCAGGGGGTTGACACATTTTGGGAGAGCGTTGAAATGTACCGGGAGTCCCGGGTCCCTTAAGTGGGCTATGGAAGCAACAGGGAGGAGTCAAAGTTAGGTGGCAGGTAATGTTCAACCCATGGTTGCCATATTTTCCCAAACTTGGGAATCTTGTTCAATATTGTAGCCTCAATTTTGGCATGGATCATAGCATTGGTAATTCTTTGAATCGTTTCTGAAACGACTAGACTCTTAGATTTCCAGGCTTTCGTCACCGTTTGTTTGGCTGCTGTGGTTATTTGTAGTAGCAGTTTAAAGCGATGCTTGCTCACATTATCCGGTTTAGCATTCAGTAAGGCCACCTCCGGGGTGGGGTCGATTTTGTGGTTTGTAACCGTGGAGATCATGACGAATATTGTACGCCAGAAGGCTACGACAATCGGGCAAGTCCACCATATGTGATAATGTGTACCTGGGGATTGGCAGCCGCGGAAGCAGTTAGGGTTATGTGTGGTGATAAATTTAGCTATGCGGGCTGGGACCAGATACCATCTAAACATTACTTTATAGTTTGCTTCCAAAGCAACGATATTTTGTGAGGCTGATTTAGTGTTCTGCCATATGGCCGACCATGTTTCGGGATCTATCACGAAATTCAAGTCGTGTGCCCACTTGGAGGTATAAGGAGGTTGTGAGTGTGTGGGAGGGTCTATTAGGAGGCGGTATATTTGGGATATTACTCCCCGAGCATGGGGTTCGTAAAGGCAGGTGTGTTCGAAATAGGTCATGGAAGGGAGGGACGTGTCCTGTCTTTTACAGTG
Source organism: Glandirana rugosa (assembly GCA_018402905.1). Taxonomy (NCBI): domain Eukaryota; kingdom Metazoa; phylum Chordata; class Amphibia; order Anura; family Ranidae; genus Glandirana; species Glandirana rugosa. The sequence goes on along the minus strand of BLSH010332983.1, from coordinate 173,390 downwards.
GGAGAAAAAGTGTTTCAATTGCAGGTATCGGAATATCTCCGACCGAGGGAGATTGAACTTTTCGCATATGGTAGGGAAGGGCATGAAACTATCAGCACTATAGAACGAGTGCGCTCTAAGTAAGCCAGCATTCACCCAGTTAGCAAAAGAGGTTGGGGAGACCCAAGCTGGGTAGAAGGCTGGATTACGTATAAAGGAGAGAAGGGGGTTGTGTGTTGATTGCAGCTTGAATTTGAATTTGAGAGTATCCCATATGTGCATGGATTGATCGGTGACTGGGTTTCGAATTTTCCCTCTATGTTTGGGTTGGAGCCATAAGAAGTTGGCTAGGGATAGGGGGTCACAGTCTATGGTTTCTAAGGATACCCATAGCGGGATTTCTTTTGTTGCATGGTATTTTGTCAGTGTAGCTAATTGTGCAGCCTGAAAGTACTTAGAGAAAGAGGGCATACCCAGACCGCCTTGTAGTTTATTTTGGTATAAAACCGATCGAGAGACACGGGGTCTAGTTTTATTCCATATAAACCCCAAAGCTTTGCGTTGTAAGATACGGAGGAAATGGGCAGGTACGGTAACTGGAAGTACTCTGAAGAGGTATAGTATTTTGGGTAATATAACCATTTTGATGACTGTAATCCGCCCTAGCCATGATATAGGGAGAGATGACCAGGAGTCCAGGAGTTTAGAGAGATGGGACATCATCCGGGGGTAGTTTGCTGAGTAAAGGTTCACAGGATCAGGGGTCAGTTTAATCCCCAGAAATGTTAGATGATGCGGGGCCCAAGTGAAAGGGAGAACCTGTTGGAGTTGTGTTTGCAACGGGGGGGGCAAGGAGATATTGAGGATTTTGGATTTTTGGGTGTTCACGGTCAGGCCTGATATCTTTGCAAAATTATCTAACAGTGAGAGTAGGTTAGGGGAAGAGGTCAAAGGAGATGTGAGAAAAATGAGGACATCATCTGCAAATAAGCAAAGTTTGTGGTGGTGACCTCCTAGTTCTATACCTTTTATATCGTGGCTAGAGCGAATTGCTCGTGCCAGGGGTTCCATGGCCAAGGCAAATAATAGGGGGGAAAGGGGGCATCCCTGCCTGGTTCCTCTTCTCACCGGGAAGGAGTCTGAGCGATAACCTGCGTACTTAACATGAGCAGATGGATTGGAGTATAATGCAGCGATCCATTTAAGGAAATGTGGTCCAAAACCCCATTTTTGTAAAGTAAGCTGGAGGTAAGGCCACGATAGAGTATCAAACGCCTTGCGAATATCCAGGGAGAGGAAGCAGGCAGGGATGTTACGTGTGCGGGCAAAGTGAGACAGAAGTATGGCCCTTCTAATATTATCCCCAGCCTGTCTAGAGGGAATGAATCCCACTTGGTCTTTATGGATTAGTGAGCCAATGAATGTGTTGAGGCGTGAGGATAGGATTTTGGTGAGAATTTTGACATCTATGTTCAATAGGGAGATTGGGCGGTAGTTTGTCCAGGATGTATCGTCCGAGGACGGTTTGGGAATCATAGAAATGGAGGCATGGAGTGATTCTGGGGTGAATGAGCGACCTTTTAAAACTGCGTTGAGAGCAGCTGATAGGAGAGGGGCGAGAAGGTCCGCGAATTGTTTATAATAAGTGGCCGTAAAACCGTCTGGGCCCGGTCTCTTATGTAGTTTAAGGGTTTTTATCGCTAGGAGTATTTCCTCGACGGAAATGGGAGCTTCTAATTTTTCTCTCTCCTGAGTTGGGATGCTCGGTAATGTTGTGGAGTCGAGAAAGTTGGAAATTAGTTGTTGGTCAGGGGGGGTGGATTGGTCATATAGTGTGGATAAATGGTGTCGGAAGGTCTCTACTATTTTCATTGGGTTGCTGGAGAGCGCACCTGAGGTCGTGCGGAGGCGGATCGGTTTGTGTGATCTATCTATATTGCGTAAGGAGAGAGCCAGGAATGTATCTGGTTTATTGGCTTTAGCGTATATTTTATGCTTGGACCGCCGTATTGCTTTCTCGGCTGAGTCTGAAAGGAATAAATCCAGTTCCAGTCTGGCTTTCTCTAGTGCTAGTTTATGATTTGGGGAGGGGTTAGTTTGAAAGGTGGTGTGAGCTTGCAGAAAGTTTGTCTCTAGTGTCTGGAAGAGCGTTTTACGATCTTTCTTCCGTCGAGCGGCTAGGCTTATTAGGAAGCCTCTCAGTACTGGTTTGTGAGCCTCCCACACGGTTAAGGGAGAGATCTCATCGGTCTTGTTCTCAGAGACGTATCTGCGGATCTCGGAAGTGACCTCAAGGGCATATGAAGGGTTTGCCAGTAGTGTATCGTTAAGGGACCAAGACCTAGATTTCTGTCTAGGTATAAGGGATATAAATGATGACATAATCGCATTATGGTCTGACCAGGGAATAGGGACTATTGAGGATGAGATCAGGGAGGGAGAAGCACCAACTGACGTAAAGATGTGATCTATGCGCGAGAAGGAGTTATGGGGATGAGAGTAGAAAGAAAATTGCCGCGTGGAGGGATTACATTCCCGCCATGTGTCAATCAGAGAGTGTTGTTGAATGAGGTGGGAGAAGGTTAACTTGGTCGGGGATGAGGAGGGTGTGTATGGGGATTTGTCTATCGATGGGTGTATAACCTGATTGGAATCTCCACAAATGATCAGCGTGCCCTTCTTGTGGGCTTCTACTATTTGGAGAAGGTTTGTCAAAAAAGCGGATGGGTTGCGGTTGGGGGCATAGTAATTTACAATTGTGACTTCTGAGTCAAGCAAAAGGCCTTTTAATATAAGGTACCTACCTTCCGGGTCTTTAATCTCGGAAGTGAGGGTGAACGGGGATGTGCGATGGAAGCTGATTAAAACACCCCTACATTTACTGGAAGCAGAAGCTGTATAGAATTGTGGGTATGAGGGATTTAAGAATTTGGGACTGTGACGATCTGTGAAGTGGGTCTCTTGTAAGCAGACTATATGGGCTTTCAGTGAGGTGAAGGATCTGAATGCTTTGCGCCTTTTATTAGGGCAGTTAATACCCTGTACATTAAGGGTAAGAACATTTAAGGGGGCCATGGCGGCGTGGGGTGGAGCAAGTTGCTGGAGGGGCACTCTTCAGGTACAGGTAAGTCTCCCTGGCGAGGAGGTAGCGTAAATGGTAGAGGAGTAGAGATTAGGAAGGGTAGAGGATAGGAGGTAAAGAAGGGAATAGAAGGGTAAGCAGGGGTGAGGTTCCAACCGTCTGTGGAGGGCCAAAAACCGTTCACAGAGGGAGTCATGCTGCTCGGAGGGGACCTAGCAAGGTGCCTCGGAGCAATATGGGAGGCAGCAGTGGCAATTCGACACGACCCATGGGGCCTTTAAGTTTTGGGGGATTGGGTACCCATCAAGCCGACGGGGTGAAGGGAGATTAGGAATGTGGAATGCAATCAATTTTAAAGAGAATGGTTAAGCACAATTAAGGGCAGAGGAGAGGGGGGCTAAGAGAACGGAACATACTGTAACTACCCAAGGTGTAAATATGTGCCTTTAGTTGACCATGGGTTGTATAGAGATAGAAGGTGAGTAAGTGCTGGTAGGAGTATTGCTATAGTAAACTTGCTCTAGGTCACCTCTTGGGGAATAACTGAGCGTTTAGTGACCTGAAGGGTGATATTTCTCGTCGCTGATCACCCGCCCCGGCCACCCTTGAGAAAAAGGGGGGCCAGGGGAGGCTACCAGTCAAGGAGGAAGACCCCAATTGGGACAAAACCTTGAGTAAGAACAACAAATAGTTAACATAACTTAGAACAAAGTGAGCAAACCTGAGGGTGGCATAAGACCGGAGGTTTTATCTGCATATGTTGTGAGACCATTATTGGGGGGAAATCCAAAGAGACCCCGCAATAATTATGTCATTCAAACGTCAGTCTTACATATATAGATAGTTAGACCTATTGGTCTGTTAAAAACCAATACATCACCCTCTTTTACACCTGTTCAGTCCATCGAGTCCTGTTGGTCTTGCGAGTTGGGAGTGAATCTGCCTCTTTTGGTGGTAGATGTTGTCGCGGGGGCAAATTTCTGTGGAGAGGCTGAGGCGGATCTCCGACGGGTATTCTGTGAGGGGGTTCCAGACAGTGGGTAGAGTTGGAGTTCTTTCAGTCGATTCAGTAAATCTTCAGCTGTTTTGCACTGGTATTTGCGACCTTGATAGGTGAATCGCAGGGAGAAGGGGAAGCCCCAAGAGTAGATGATTTGGTGTTGCTGTAAGACTTCTAGGTGTTGTTTGAAGGATCTTCTCTTCACTATAGTGGATTTAGATAGGTCAGCGAAGATTTGATAAGTGTGGCCTTGAAATGAGAGATGTTCTTTCTTTCTGGCAGCGAGCATGATCTGTTCTTTGGTGCGAAAGAAGTGCAGTTTGGCTATGACATCTCGGGGAGGGCCATCTTTTTTACGAGGTGCTAGGGCACGGTGTACCCGTTCTATTTCCAGCCGGTCTATTGGAATAGATGGTGATAACTCTTGAAAGAGAGCGGTGACTGTAGATTGTAGATCTAGGATAGTCTCGGGGAGCCCCCGGATCCTGACATTTGATCTCCTGGCTCTGTTTTCCTGATCCTCCAGCTGGGCTTGTAGGGCCTGGTTAGCCTCTTTAAGTGACTCCAGTTCGTCAGCCTGATTTGCTACCTGAGTCTCTAACTCGTCCGTGCGGGTTTCTAGGTCTGATGTACGGAGGCCTAGCTCCCTGATTTCCCTGGAGAGGCGCTCTGTTATTTCGTCGGATGTGCGCTGCAGGGCCCGCGTTAACATGCGTTCAAACTGTTGCAGGAGGGGGTCTGATGAGCCCCTGGGGGACAGTGGGGAGGCCAAAGGTTCATTATCTGACTCACCCTCGTCGGGATGACTGGACATCCGTCCCTTATGTTTAGGAGTCTTCGCGCTGCCGCCACTGCTGCGGGGGGAGGCAGCCGCCGCCATCTTGGTTGAGGCCCTAGCCAGGGCGTCCCGGATATTTCGGCTTTTAATCTTCGGTCGAGGATTCCCTGCGACCATACTCGGTGTCCCGGGTGTCAGCAGTCGAAGGTGCGTCGGGATGTGGCGACAGCGGGCAGACAGTGAGCTGTAGAGCGGCCCGTAGGATCGTGTCGGTGCGGAGCTCTAGCTAGACGCGGCCATCGCTGAGAGCTTCGCGCATGCGCCTCTGGGGCAGGGTCTTCTAGGTGACGCCATTGTCCAAATATGGACATGACTATATTTGATGAATTACATTATGTGAAGAAGAGAGAAGTGTAAAAAGAGAAGGTTGATTGATTGTATAGTTGTGAGGGATCATATATGTGACTGCAGCAGATAGATATTTATTACAGCGGGTGAATAAAAATACTAAAATGATTGTAGAATCATCCATTATAAGCTGTCATTAAATAGTGTTACCCTGTACATCTACTCATGCAGTGTCAACTAGAGCACCGCTATGTTTCTCCACTGCCTAATAGAGGAGCCTACTGTCAATGCTGGCAGAATGAAAGTCACTATGTGCATATTAACTTCTCTCTAGGCAGTGCTGGAGGGACACATGTCTGTACACATTTGTCCTGACAGGTTATTTTATCAGCTGTATGATCCCACTGTCATTTTCTAACTACCTTAAACAGGATCAACTTATAGATAGTTAAATGTGAAGGCATTGAGGAATAATACTGTATGTTTTGCATCAAGAAAAAATAAAGAAAAAGAAAATAGAATGAAAAACTAGGTGAGGGTAAAGAAAATTAAGAGAGGAGAGAGGTTAATGGGAACAGGAGTACTGTGAAATCATAAAATACACTTTCTGTGGACCCACACTGCAATGGAAACACCCTCCCGGGCATGCATCATCATGCAGCCTGTAGGAAGCAGGTTTATTGATGCCTGGTGTCATTCAGCCTTGAAGATGAGCATACATATACCTTACAGAGGACTTTCTTTGGGGGATTATGCCAGAGAGGAGGTGATAATAGCAGCAGAAGCAGATTACTATCATTTTTAGGGGTGCTGGACTATTGTTTTAAAAGTAGCTTAAAACTGGAATACTTATTTTAGTAGCAGCTCACATCTAATAAATATAATGCCTGCCATATAAAAATATGTACCACATATGTGCCACAATGTGTTAAAACAAAAGAAAGATTTGATTTTGCTAGTGGTCCCTATGCAAACAAATTAAAACTAACAAATCTAATATAACATTAAAAACAAACTGCTTCACCAGATATAAAAATCACATTGTTTTCAATGTACCAGTTTAAAAGTAATGGGAACTTAAAACATCTGTGGTTTACAGATTTTCTGCACATACCATGGCAATGCAGAAGGTGGTATTTATCAAGCAAATTAGCTGCACATTACGTTGCACATCAGGCTGGTACTCATTCAGCAAAGCCTTTGCAAAAGTTTTTATGGTAATATGTGAGCTATACTCCCATATTTCATAACAGCCAAATGCTACAGTTTGCAAAGTTCTGAGACAGATTTACAATATCCCACAAAAGTGAGTACACCCCTCACATTTTTGTAAATATTTTATTATATCTTTTCATGTGACAACACTGAAGAAATTACACTTTGCTACAATGTAAAGTAGTGAGTGTACAGCTTGTATAACAGTGTAAATTTGCTGTCCCCTCAAAATAACTCAGCCATTAATGTCTAAACCGTTGGCAACCAAAGTGAGTACACCCCTAAGTGAAAATGTTTAAATTGGACCCAGTTATTAATTTTCCCTTCCTGGTGTCATGTGACTCATTAGTGTTACAAGGTCCAGGTGTGAATGGGGAGGAGGTGTGTTAAATTTGGTGTTATCGCTTTCACTCTCTCATACTGGTTACTGGAAGTTCAGCATGACACCTCATGGCAAAGAACTCTCTGAGGATCTGAAAAAAAGAATTGTTGCTCTGCATAAAGATGGCCTAGGCTATAAGAAGATAGACAAGACCCTGAAACTGAGCTGCAGCACGGTGGCCAAGACCATACAACGGTTTAACAGGACGGGTTCCACTCAAAACAGGCCTCGCCATGATTGACCAAAGAAGTTGAGTGCACAAGCTCAGCATCATATCCAGATGTTGTCTTTGGGAAATATATATATGAGTGCTGTCAGCATTGCTGCAGAGGTTAAAAGGGTGATGTGTCAGCCTGTTAGTGCTCAGACCATACGCCACACACTGCATCAAATTGGTCTGCATTGCTGTCATCCCAGAAGAAAGCCTCTTCTAAAGATGCACAAGAAGAAAGCCCGCAAACAGTTTGCTGAAGACAAGCAGACTAAGGACATGGATTACTGGAACCATGTCCTGTGGGCTGATGAGACCAAGATAAACTTATTTGGTTCAGATGGTGTCAAACGTGTGTGGTGGCAACCAGGGGAGGAGTACAAGGACAAGTGTGTCTTGCCTACAGTCAAGCATGGTGGTGGGAGTGTCATGGTCTGGGTCTGCATGAGTGCTGCCAGCACTGGGGAGCTACAGTTCATTGAGGGAACTATGAATGCCAACATGTACTGTGACATACTGAAGCAGAGCATGATCCTCGCCCTTCGGAGGCTATGCGGCAGGTCAGTATTCCAACATGATAATGACCCCAAGCAGACCTCCAAGATGGCCACTGCCTTGCTAAAGAAGCTGAGGGCAAAGGTGATGGCCTGGCCAAACATGTCTCCAGACCTAAACCCTATTGAGCATCTGTGGAGCATCCTCAAACAGAGTTCTCTAACATCCACCAGCTCTGTGATGTTATCATGGAGGGGTGGAAGAGGACTCCAGTGGCAACCTGTGAAGCTCTGTTGAACTCCATGAGGGTTAAGGCAGTGCTGGAAAATAATGGTGGCCACACAAAATATTGACACTTTGGGCCCAGTTTGGACATTTTCACTTAGAGATGTATCCATTTTTGTTGCCAGCGTTTTAGACATGAATGGCTGTGCGTTGAGTTATTTTGAGGGGACAGCAAATTTACACTGTTATACAAGCTGTACACTCACTACTTTACATCGTAGCCAAGTGTCATTTCTTCAGCGTTGTCACATGAAAAGATAGAATAAAATATTTACAAAAATGTGAGGGGTGTACTCATGTTTGTGAGATACTGTATCTCTGTAGATCAGACAGATTTTTACTCCAGATAGATACACTATTAAGAAATGGTCAGGGTCAGGATTCAAAGTATTGCTTGAACCAAGAAGAAGAGGGTAGACATTCCAGAAAGCATGTCCTGAAAATGTACCTGTTATTGCAAAGAAAAAGTATCGTAGACGGTACTTAACTGTGTTAATGCCAGTGCACTAATATGACTGCATACGCCTTGAGCAGATGAAGAAAGAACTCCTGGCTCAATCTGTAACTTTGTAAAGATCCGTTGTACAATCCGTCCTATTCCTTCTGTTTAGTGATGCCTTGCTGTGCTTCAGAATTAATGATTTCTCCTCAAGGGTTCCTCGGAAAATGGGCAATTTTTGCCTATTTGATAAGTAACCACTAACACCATTGATTTTTTTTAGCTATCTGTAAGAGGGGCATTCATCCCACTAATCACCAATATAAGGTGGGCTACAAAAAACACCAATATAAGGGGGGACTGCACTGACTACCGATATAAGAGGGCACATTTCCACTGACCACCCATGCAAGGGGGAACTGCACAAACTACCACTTTAAGGAGGCAGTACACAAACCACTAATTAAAGTGGGCACTACACTCATCACCAATGTAAAGGGGCATTTCTCCACTGACCACGAATGTAAGGGGGTATTTCTCCAATGACCATCAAGGTAAGGTTGCATTTCTCCAATAACCACCAAGGAGATATTTTTCCACTGATCAGCAATGTAAGAAAACATTTTTCTACTGACCACCAATGGGGAATTATTTAGAGGGTTTCTACAAAAAAGATTGACAAAGGCTAGCTTAGGAATACAGTGCTTGGTGCAGCCTTCTCAAAATATTTGGAATCCTCAGCTTTTCTAGGATCTGTCATAAGAGTAATATCACCCTTACCTTGGTGAAATGGTCAGAAGCCAAGGATAAGGTAAGTATCTTTTACTTTAAAAGGCTAATTTGTGTTGTTAGATTTAAGTCAGCTGATGGATTTCTACAAGAATTGTTTTTGGATCCTTTGGATTTCTTCCTACTCTTTGCACTCAAATACTAAACTCCCTTTGCATAAAGCATGGGGATATATAAACACTGCTAGGTACAGTGGTTATAGAAAAGAACCACCCCATTAAAATAATCACATTTTGTTGCTTTGCAGCCTGAAATGAACACAGACACAGTTTTTTTGTATCCAGTTGTATTTACTAATGCAATTTATAACATCCAAGTGAAAGATATAACACCAGCATGTCAGGAAAAAAAATCAGAAACGAAATCACTTAGTTGAAAAAAAGATCACCCCCTGCTAAAAAGGACTTGTAAACTCATTTAGGTGTAGCTAATCACCTTCTCAATGGCACACAAAGCCATGTGACTTTCAACTGTGATCAGCTGTTGTCATTTTGATTTTCTCAGCATAAAAAGAGCTTTGGAGCATTTCATAGTTACATAGTCAGGATGAGAAAAAGATACAATTCCATCTAGTTCAACCAATAAAAAAAAAAATATATATATATATATATATATATATATATATATATATATATATATATATATATATATGACCATACAATCCCATATACACAATCCTTCACCCTCAGTTGATCCAGAGGAAAGCAAAAAACCCCAGCAAAGCATGATCCAATTTGCTATAGCAGGGTAAAAAAAATTCCTTCCTGATCCCCCGAGAGGCAATCGGATTTTCCCTGGATCAACTTTACCTATAAATGTTAGTACCCAGTTATGTTATGTGCATTAAGGAAATAATCCAGGCTTTTTTAAAGCAATCCACTGTGCTGGCCAGAACCTCCTCTGGGAGGAGTCTATTGCACATTTTCACAGCTCTTACTGTGAAGAAACCCTTTCATAAGTGAAATTCCAGTAGTGTCTCCTGTTCCCACGTGAGAAATACAGATCTCCTTTTTTCTAAAGTAGAGGTTTATACTTTCCCAAAGAAGTGTCATTCTCGACACTTTTACACG
>BLSH010332983.1:119134-131163 GCA_018402905.1 Glandirana rugosa | reverse complement strand
TTTTTTTTTTTTTTTTTCTCTTCCCCTCTCTCCCCCTCCTCCTTTCTCCCCCCTCTCCTCTTCCGGCCTTAGGCTCTCTCTAACGTCCTCTCACTTTCTCTCTTTCTATTTCTCTTCCCTCCTTAATCTGATTAGAAAAAGTGGGGTGAGTCGGAGCCATTACCTCGATTCCTTGGTAACCCCGGGAAGTGTACTTGGTAATTACGTATGTTACATCTGCATATCTGTATTCCTTTGAAACACTTCATGTCTTATGTTTTGTTGTGGTCTCTGTCTCACACCTTTGGTTAAATAAAAGATTTGAAAAAAAAAAATAATTCCAGAACACCCCAGGACGCTCCCTTCGATCACTCCCTACGCGATACCTTTCTCCTCACTCCCACAATAAACCCTCTCCTCCCCCCCTCAACCAAAAAGATATATGATACCTTTTAAGTAACAAACCAACTTGACAACTTAGATATGTACAATCTTCTACAAATCCTCCTAAGCCACATAAAATGCACTTACATACCAGGAACCCTTTCAAACAGATGTTAGTTATATCTATACTTACATACAAGAAATGTACTTCTTAACGTTTCTTAGTTTCTTATATCTTTGAAAGATGCTCATTTTGTTGTAACTACCAAACTTTAATGTATAACAAATCATTCATATGTCTCCAATTGTTCCTATACTTTTGTATGTATCTTTATCCTTTTTTCAATAAAACTTTATGAAACAAAAAAAAAAAAGGGGGGTGGGGTCACTGTTGCATCACCGGGTGGCCCCATCCTTGCCTATATAACAGCTATCAAAGAGAAGAGACAGCAGTCGTGGGAGCCCTCCCATTGGGTTAGAGCTTTTTCCATTTTTTCTATTTTTCGGGTCCATTGGGCAGCGTGACTGATGGTGGAAGTACATCGCGGGACACTTTTTTTTTTCTTTTTTAATAAAGATATTGTCAAAAACTGTCTGTTGTGGTATTTACTTTTTGACACTTTTTTGGTGAATGGGTAGGCGTACGATGTACCCGATACCCATTCACATAGGCGGAGGGGCCAGGATCTGGGGTCCCCCTCGTTAAAGGGGGCATCCAGAGTCCGATAAGCCCCCACCCGCAGACCCTGACAACCACCGGCCAGGGTTGTCGGGAATATGCCCTTGTCTTCCTCAACATGGGGACAAGGTGCTTTGGGGCACCCCAAAGCACCCTCCCCATGTTGAAGGCAAGCGGTCTGGTATGGTTTGTAAGTCGTCCCCCTTTCCTGGCCTGCCAGGCTGCATGCTCTGATAAGGGTCTAGTATGGATTTTTGGGGGGACCCCACGATGTGGAGTTCCCCTTAAGATTTTTGCCAGACCCAAAGGGTGTGGTATGGATTTTGGAAGGGACCCCATGCCGTTTTTTTCTTAATTCTGTCATAGGGTTCCCCTTAACTACTTCAATACACTGTGTTATATATACTACACTGGTAAATGGAAAAGCTAGGGGGATTAATACCGTGCTAAAGTGCTAGGTGCAAAAAACAAAAGCTGCAACAACACTATGTGATAAAAAACACAGTAAACAAATGTATCACAAAAATGTTGTGCTGACATAAGTGAAAAGATACATAAAACTCTGAATATTGTCCAACAGAAAAAATAAAAATAAACTGAAGAAAGTTTATCAATAAGTGCTCATAGGTGAACTGTGCAGCGAAGAGCTGTGTGCAATACAAGTTTTAAAGATTCCCACAATAGGAGGGGGCCAGATAATCAGATGTGAGTCCAATGACAGACGTTCCTCTGAAATCCACTACTACACTGACTGCACTATATATTCTCCATTGTATTATATATATACTACATTGTCTGCACTATATACTCTGCAATGTATTATATATACTACACTGACTGCACTATATACTCTCCATTGTATTATATATTCTACACTGACTGCACTATATACTCTCCACTGTATTATATATACTACACTGACTGCACTATATATGCTAAACTGCATTATATATACTACATTGACTGCACTATATACTCTACACTGTATTATTTATACTACACTGACTGCACTATATGCTCTGAACTGTATTATACATACTACACTGACTGCACTATATACTCTCCACTGTATTATATATACTATACTGACTGCACTATATACTGTCCACTGTATTATATATACTACACTGACTGCACTATATACTCTCCACTGTATTATATATACTACATTGACTGCACTATATACTGTACTCTGCAATATATTAAATATACTACACTGACTGCATTATATACTCTCCATTGTATTATATATACTACACTGACTGCACTATGTACTCTCCACTATATTATATATACTACACTGACTGCACAATATACTCTGAACTGTATTATATATACTACACTGACTGCACTATATACTCTTCACTGTATTATATATACTACACTCACTGCACTATACTGTATACTCTCCACTGTATTATATATACTACACTGACTGCACTATATACTCTGAACTGTATTATATATGCTAGACTGACTGTACTATATAATCTGAACTGTATAATATTTACTACACTGACTGCACTATATATTCTACACTGCATTATATATACTACGCTGACTGCGCTATATATTCTGAACTGTATTAGATACACTACACTGACTGCACGATATACTCTGAACTGCATTATATATATTACACTGACTGCACGATATACTCTGAACTGTATTATATATACTACACTGACTGACTGCACACTACAATAACTACCTGCCTAATCTGCATTCATTCACTATATATATGGCCGCCGTGTTAGCAGCAGCTCTATCTTGTGTGGGGCATGGACTTGCCCCTGAGCCATGATTGGCCAAAGGCACCCTGCCTTTGACCAACCATGTCTCTCACAGCACATCGCGCTGTGATTGACCAACGCATACAGGCTATGTGCATGTTTTGGCCAATCAGCAGCCATCAATGCACTGCAATCTCGCAGTGCATTATGGGGCGTGGGGCAGGTGAACTTTCCATGAGTGTCCCATTTGTTTGTTTGTTCTACGATCAAATGAACAGCTGATGAACAACTGATGAACAGCTGATGTTCGAGTCGAACTTCTGCTTGACTCGAACATCAAGCCCATCCCTACTCTCAGATATATCCACACATGGTGGGGCTTGCTATGATTGTCTTTTAGCTCCTTCTCCATACTGGGACCCTTAGGATGTGCTACAGTTGCTTCTTTTTGGCTCTACATTGAGTCTATTTATGTAAGTTAAGCCTGTAAATACAGTGTTTGGTTATCAATTTCTGTTTTTTCTTTTTTGCTTTATAATTTTGTCTCACAATTCTGTGAAATTTATGTATTCACTGTTATGCCTCTTCTTTATCTGCACAGGATTGTTCCCACCTTACTGTCCCCTGAAGAAGATTATAATTCATCAAAACACTTTGGGAAATTTTGGTGGCTACATAATTAATAGACTATGTCTATGGTATTTTTGCTGTATATATGAGATCCTATTACTATTAGAATAGACAGTGGACTGTATGGACCAGATGATTGTATCCTATTGTATAAATAAACATTCTATTTTTATATAAAAAAATATTATTTGCTGGAATTTTAATTGCTGTGACATACTGGGAGATGCTTCTTTGTTCATGATATTGTGACCACTGCACCTTGTTATCAAACCATTGTGGGATATTTATACTTATGATAATGTGTAATGCACTTTGTAAACAGGGTAGAGGGGCTTGGTGCCGAACAGTCTGGGTGGGCACCCAGGTGGCTAGTTATTTAATTAACTTAATTTTTATAATATATGTTGGCTTTTGTTTGGCTATGTTGAATGTGTTCCTGTTTAAAGTTTGCATTGTTAGGGTAATATGATCAGGAGGGGAATATCCTCCTGTGGGGTATAAAGTATGTGTCTGAGTTTCAATAAAGAGTCATTCATTTGGATTTTATCTCACATCTTGTCTGTGTACAATGTTTGGGGTAAAAAGGGCTGGTATTAGCTCTTTTTAGCATCTTCGTGATCTTGCTGTGATGCTTTGTAGTGCACCTAGCAAAAAATTCAACCATGAATGCACACAGTAACACTATTATTAGTAGGACTCAATGAAACCTATAGAGTGGCCTAATTAAGAAGAGTAACATGTACAAGCATGATGTCTTCTGTCACAATTTCAAATCATAAACAGAAATGCTTGGTCCACACAAGTACTACTGCTTAAGGTATAAAAGAGGGAGGGGAAGGTACTACTCTGCATGCTGCAGACTGTTCTGAGACTGGCTTATACTGAGGGACTGAAAACTCCAAGGACAACCATGACCTCGTGTCTGTTCCTATCTGTCATGCATATCTGCTGGTCAAATTCCACACCCACACTAATCTTCTCATTAGAACATTTTAAAGATGAAAAAGGTGCTGCATGCTGCAGTGTGTATTAATGTGTTATTTGTGCGTTTTTGTTAGTGCTGCATAAAACAAACCCTGTTTTATGCAGCGCTAACAGTTTTACACATCAGAACTATTATTGGTCGTTGTGCATTGTTTTTCTGTTTGATGATCTTCCATCTCTCCTCTTATGCTACCAATGTATACAATTCTGCCCATAAGCGAATGCAGATGAAGAAAACTGAACCATACCTAAACAGCCTTTCTTTGGGCTATTACTGTGTAATGTCTGCAGACATATTCCTAGTTACTGTAGAAGACAGCTCTAAAGAAAATGAATGTTAATACTGAACACAAACAGTGCTTGTAATAGTAAAGCAGGACGCTAGATGTGCACTTGTACGTGATCTGCTTGTTGATAGAGCATCCGACTCCCCTCTTCCCAGTTTCCACTCATTATGCTAATGAAGTGTCATCAGTTAAGCTTTTCCCGTGATTATTGAGTCTGTCAGGTAAAACAAAACTATGCAGCTCCTCATCTACCGCTCCCATCCCTTGCTCCTGGCATTTAGTGTTCTTCTTGGAACACGCCATCGATTATCCATAGCTTGTTCTTTTTTATAGTGACTGTCACCCTGTGACCTTGAAAGGAATGAATATGGGCTATGCTTTATGAGAGGTTTGCAATAATACAGGGGTCCATGTGACCCTTTACAATACCTTTTATCTTGCTTATTTCACTATCTCTGCTCTTGTACATAGAGGAAGAGGACTGCAGTCGCTATGTATCCTTATACAGCATTCCTCTTTGTACAGATTTTGATCACTTAAATAAATTGGTATTTACGGCATTGAAGGAATTGTGCTTTTTCCAATTGTGTACTTCCATTTCTTTACCACTTGCTGGTCTTTTCTTGTAAAAGGCTGACCTTTGTAGATGGTACAAAATACTAAAAGAAGTGTACTAGCATTCTCCTAGAAAATATTTATTTCCTTCATTTGAAATCCTTCTATGTTATTCTGGCAAGGAAGGAGTGCTTGCCTCTTCCAATGTCAGTCAAAGCGAGAGCAGCCACAGGATTAGATCTCTGCACAGCTGTCAATGTCAACAGAAACAGGTGTTATCTGGACCAAAATGTGCATTCTAAGGGTATTATTCTAATTTTACAAAGTACACATTAAAAAGAAAATGTCTCACTGATTGTGGTTTGTGAAGGCAGGATTATATTCTTTTTATTACTCAGTTTATTATATAAGAAAATTATGGTTTTACAACGCCTTAAGTTTGAGCTCCCATATGTCCCAGTTTTCTTGAAGAAGTAGGGATTTCCAATAGTAATGTTAAAATTAAAGGCTTCTTTCATGTCTCAAAATTGACATAAACATTCAAGTTTATTATGATTAGGCATTGTTTATACTAGTCTTTCTCAACCATGGAGAAACCCTTAAATTTACAGGTCTTAGGGAACCCCAGGTTAGAATTAATCTAAAAAGTAAAAAACGGATACCGCACAAGGTATAAAAAACATAATCAACTGAAATAACAAAGCTGCAACATACCATGTGATATACAAACATGGTATAAAGAATAAAGTTAAAAATCTGGTGCCCCATTTGACTTCAGATATGATGAAACACACAGGGCGTAGCCTGCTGTGACTGCGTTGTTGCCAGAAGCGTTTGGGCAGCTATTCTTTTATATTCATCTGAGTTTTATATTGAGAAAAGCACTTTTATATTGAATGACATACGACTGCAATGTTTTTATTCAAATAAATAATGTTTATTCAGAGTACACTACGAGGAGTTTATGTTTTTATTCCTAACATATTGACATGCAGTGGAACTTTATACCAGAGAGTACTGCAAACTGCCTAGGGTGATCTGCTACCCACTGAGAGACAGGTAATATTGTCATACCTTATGCCTAAATTGACCTATCTGTAACGGATGGTCAATTCCTTCTGGTAAGCCTTGCAGGTTGTTACTGGGTGGACGTTTGGATTATAGCACACTATACCAAATGATTTGTGCTTCACTCTTGATCCACTACTAATCAAGTATTTGGATTGCATTGAAATATAACTGCAGCGCCTATGATTATAAGTTAAGTCCCAGAGAGAGGTCAAACAAATGACATCCACATGTTAAAAAGGACAAAAAAATCTTCTTGCTATATGTTTTCAAATATTACACAGGATTGACACGATCCACAGTGATCCACGATTATAGGTAATGGATGTATGCTTACCAGAACCTGGTGGTATATGCGCAAGGATCAAATCCAAATCCAATGATCACTCCCGTGGATACCCAATGGCGAGGCGGGGAAGATATCCTATCCAAATATGGCGTTATCCATCTCCTATGACTCCACTGCAAAGGGTTCCATGATTTGGTGAATCCAGATGGGAATCCTGGTAGGACACTCCACCAAAAGGAGGGGCAGGGATGGGAAAGAGGATGGCTCCAATTCCTTAGGTCACGGTCTCAGGGACTCATCCAGTGTATACCCCATACATGTAAACAAAAGAGGATCCGCAATCGTGTAATACCGTTTTAAAAGAATTTATTGCAAACCATAGATTAAAAATACTCACGTTGTGTAAGATGTAAAAGAGCTCTATAAAGTGACAGGAGATATGGGGACCCAACGCGTTTCGGCTTCCAAGCCGTCATCTGGGGTATTCCCCCCTCCTGTCAGTCCTGTTATTTATAATATATGCAGTACAAGAATGATCCGCCTCTAGGGGGCTACAAAACGGAAGTTCGGATTTTTCATAAAAAATGGCGCGGACGGCGTGCGTTCCATGCCTCTATCCTATAAGGAAGCTATCCAAATGATCAGTGTGAGTTAAGGGACAAAAAAGGGCCGTTAATACTTATTTAATACCCAGATCCATATTTAACAATGAGGTTCAGATGAAAGTGCAAAACGCATAAATGATTAAAAAATGAATTTCAAAGTGGTGCCGAGACCCGGAAGTGCTCAGATTATCGAGCGATTAACTTGTGGTGAAAAATAGCAAAGGGGCGCTATGTTGACGTCCGTACAAACAAAAGGATCTGATGGTGAAGCAGGAGAGAAAGACAGAAAAATATTCCAAAGTTAGGTGATGCATCATCTAATATCACAGGAAATGACGCGTGCATATAGAGACAATTAGGTGACGTTCTAAGGGCGTAAAGAGAAGGGGAAACTCAGTGCGCCAGCCCGTCCACCGGAAATGATGTAGAACCTCACTTCCGTTCTACCAAGAACTGTATGCAGAGAGTGAATAAGAACCAACGATTGAAATTGGTAGTGATCGTATGTATATGGCCTCTACTCCTTTCGGGGAGAAGTACAAAACGATGTTTGTGAAAAAAGAAGTGCAACAATAATCAAGATTAATTAAATAAAAAGGAAACATGAATTAAGTTCTTGGAGGGGGAGTGAAGAAAAATAAAACATAATTGGCACTAACGGAGGTAAAAGAATAAAAATTGTGCCCGATTCTGGACCAGGGATTAGTATCTGAATGCATAAAGAATGTGTTTGAATTGGAAAAGAACCTATTATTGATGAACCAATGAAGTAACATTATATAGATAACTGCGCCAAATTCCTAATAAAAAGGAACATGCGTTGTACAATTCATAAAGAGTCACTATATGTAGATTAGAACATAAGTTACATACATTATAATATTTCAAAGGGACCTATCAATAAAGTGTGAAACTTAGATAAACGTACAATTGTATAAAAAATCATTATACAAAATGTATATAAAAGTTGTGTAAAAAAGTTGTAAAAATTCGTAAAAATTGAACACTGTACAAAAAATATATGAACCACCTGGAAATAGTAATATATTAAAAATATACTAAAAAAAGTCATAAGAAATTGTATAAATTAATAGTTAATGTAGGAGAAAGGCATACTAACCCGTAAAATGTATAAAATTAGAACAAGGGATAAAATGTTGCAGAAAAGCTTATTCATGATGGTATTCAATTCTCCTTTTAGGCTTTATTTATAAAAGAGTTTATATCCCAGTCCACATTCATTCCATGAGGGTGGAAAGTCTTAAGCGAGTATATCCATGATGTTTCTAGTTGTGAGAACCCCCTCTTTATCCATCCACCTCTCCAAGGAGGTACATACTTGTCAATAACTTGGTAGAGGGTACCATCTGGATTACGGTCATGATATTTAAGGTAGTGTTTAGGAACACTATGGTTCGTTTTGCCCTTAATGATGTTTGTTATGTGTTCATTAACTCGGACATTAAAAGCCCTAGTGGTTCTACCCACGTACTGCTTATTGCAAGGGCAAGTTAATAAATACACAACGTTTTTTGTCTCACATGTACTAAAGCATTTAACGTTGTAACTAAGTCCAGTGGTTGTGGAAGAAAAACTGGATATCCTCCTATTTTTGCATCTGTTTAGTCTACAGACTCTACATTTCTGGCATTTGTAGAAACCTTTTATATCCTGGAAGAAGGTAATCTGTTTGGGGGGATCAACCACATTTGGGGCCAACTTGTGTCTGAGAGAGGGAACTCCCCTATAGACCACCTGTGGTTTATCTGGTAATAGGGGGCCCAGAACCCTGTCATTACATAGGATGTTCCAATGTTTACCAATGATCTTTTTAATCTGTTTATGCTGGATGGAATAACCAGTAAAAAAAGACCACTTCGCATCCTGTTTTTGAACTTAGGCTTATCCATCAAAAAATCCCTTCGGTCTATACACAAAACTGTCTGTATTTCTTTATCGAGTTCCTCACTTGAGTACACTTTCTTCAAGAATCGCTTTTTTAAAACATGTGCCTGCTCGGTAAATGTGTTAATATCCGAACAATTCCTCCTGAGTCGTACAAACTGACTCTTAGGTACGGATTTCAGCCACGGTTTGTGGTGACAACTATCTGTAGAAATGTACCCATTCCTGTCTGTTGGTTTAAAAAAAGTCGTGGTAATGAATTGACCAGTACTAATATTAATATTTAGGTCCAGAAAATGGATGTTAGTGTTGCTACTTTCCAAAGAAAGGACAATATTCCTATTATTGTTATTCAGGGTGGCAAAGAAAGAATCAAGCGACCGCTGGTCGCCCCGCCATAGGAGGAGGATGTCGTCAATGTAACGAATCAAGCAACCGCTGGTCGCACCGCCATAGGAGGAGGATGTCGTCAATGTAATGAGCCCAAAAAATGAATTCCGGTTGATTCAAAGAATCAGTTTTATTTCAGAGACTTTGTGACAATCTAGATCGGTTGTTTATGCGCGCTGCCTTACTCTATCACACTCATCTGTATTTATTTTTGCATTTCTATTACTTATCTTGTTTGACAGTGAGCGCGGGATTGCAATTATACTATATTTTTTGGATTGCATTACTTGAACTTTTGTGGGGCCCTTCCTATTCCTATGTTTTAATTGTTCAATTTTTTCATTGTTAATTTCCAATTATATTGTATTTTCACGTAATAGGTGGTTACTTCTTTTTCTGGTGTATATGGAGATATTAGCGCAACATTTTTAACTTTATTATGAATTAATCTAACTACATGCATTAGTGTGAGATGTAAGAAAAATTAAAAGGGTAAGGAATGTTGCATACTTCACTTATGTGCACCCAGGGCTGCTTTATATGACTATAATATGATTATAATGAAACAAAACAAAACATAATGACCTGAAAAGAAAGTGCAGAGTGTGAAACGTGTAATGTTCCCTCACATTGGTGTAGAAATACCCCCTAAATTGTTGGTCAGTGGAAAAGTGCCCCCTTACATTGGTGGACAAAGTTGTGCCCCTTATATTGGTGATCAATAGGAAAAATTACCCCTTTACAATGGTGGACATTCTAGTTCTCTCTTATATTGATGATCAAATAGAAGAATGCTTCCCTTATATTGGTGGACAGTGTAAAGCATTTCTTCCTTACATAGAGCTAAAACGATGATTGGTATCAGTGGTTACTAATCTAAGAGACATAAATTGTACAGTTCTCAAGGAACATTTAACCCTCTGGAGGAACATTAAAGTGAAGTTCCACTGTGTTTTAAGTTTATGCAAAGTCAACAGCTACAAAAAGTGTAGCTGCTGACTTTTAATAAACAGGCACTTACCTGTCTCCCGGTCCAGCGATGCAGCCACGCACCTCCGATCTCTCCCCCTACTGTGGGCATCCGACCATGATAGGAAGCGGCTTCCCGGCCAGGCACGCACTGTGCATGCATGAACGGTGCTGTGCTTTTTGAAGTGGTTCTGAAGTCTTCTAGGACCGGTCCTGTGTCCCAGAAGACTTTGGGAGGGAGGGGGAAGGAGACCTTCCACTTCCGATCGCCTAAGGCAACCGGAGCAGAAATATCCCTAAAAATCAGGTATCCGCTCCCCCCTCCTCTGAAAAAGCTCAGTCTCAGTATCAGGAGCTGGGGAGGAGGTCTTAAAGCGGAAGTTCCACTTTTGAGTGGAACTCCGCTTTAATGTTTCATGGAACCTTGAAAATGATTCAGCTGTTGTCCTAAGTTGTGTTTTGGGCCAACGCCTTATTGCTGCCTTCTAACAAAAGTCCTTTTTATTGTAAATTAAACTAGGGATGAGCTCGATGTTCGGATCGAATGTGAGTTTGACTCGAACATCGGGAGTTTGATTGTTCAGGTCTCACTGAACATTATGGGGCACTTTGCGTGCCCCATAATGCATTAAAATGGTGGCGGAATGCCTCCCACTGATTGGCCAAAGCATTCACATGACCTGCATGCTTCGGCCTGCTGTGAGAGCTTTGATTGGCTAAAGACAGGCTGCCTTTAGCCAATCACTGCACAGCAGCCTCAATCCACGCCTTACACTATATAAAGCCGCTTGTACAGCTGCTCTGTAGTGTGTTGGCGGCAGTGGTCGGAGTTAGACAGAGAGGTTAGTTTCATGAAAACAGGCAGTTTAGCTAGTTAGCTTCAAAAAGTGTGTTTAACAATAGAAAAAAATGCAAAAGATAGATAGCTAACTAGATAGATAGTGAGAAATATAAAATCTGTCAGTTAGTGCAGACAGATTAGTGTAGGGAAAAAAAAACTATATATATATTTATATATATATATATATATATATATATATATATATATATATATATATATATATATATACACACAGCATCTCACAAAAGTGAGTACACCCCTCACATTTTGGAAATATCTTATTATATCTTTTCATGTGACAACACTGAAGAAATGGCACTTTGCTACAATGTAAAGTAGTGAGTGTACGGCTTGTATATAATAAATTTGCTGTCCCCTCAAAATAACTCAACGCACAGCCATCAAAGTCTAAACCGCTGGCAACAAAAGTGAGTACACCCCTAAGTGAAAATGTCCACATTGGGCCCAAAGTGTTATAATTTTGTGTGGCCACCATTATTTTCCAGCACTGCCTTAACCCTCTTGGGCATGGAGTTCACCAGAGCTTCACAGGTTGCCACTGGAGTGATCTTCCACTCCTCTATGATGACATCATGAAGATATGAGATGTGCAGCACCTGAAACTACGGATACTGGAAGCCTGTGCTAGCATTTCTCCTGCAGTGTTGCTATCAGTGTGTGAAGAGTGGGAGAAGAGGGTTGCATACACTGATAGCAACACTGCAGGAGAA
>BLSH010332983.1:67556-80498 GCA_018402905.1 Glandirana rugosa | reverse complement strand
TCACCTGCCCATCAAAGTACACGAGTATCTGTCACCAACCCATCAAAGTACCCAAGTACCTGTCACCAACCCATCAATGTACCAGAGTACCTGTCACCAGCCCATCAGAGTACATCTCACCTGCCCATCCAAGTACCCCAGTACCTGTCTCCAGCCCATCAGAGTACCCGAGTGACAGTCACCAACCCATCTGAGTACCCAAGTACCTGTCACCATCCCATCTGAGTACCCGAGTACCTATCACCAGCCCATCTGAGTACTTGTCACCAACCCATCAGAGAACTTGAGTACCTGTCACCTGCCCATCAGAGCACCCGAGTACTTGTCACCAGCCCATCTGAGTACTCAAGTACCTGTCACCAACCCATCAGAGTACCCTAGTACCTGTCACCAGCCCATCAGAGTAACCAAGTACCTGTCACCAGCCCATCAGCGTACCCGAGTACCTGTCACCAACCTATCAAAGTACCCAAATACCTGTCACCAACCCATCAAAGTACCCGAGTACCTGTCACAAACCCATCAGAGTACCTGTCACCTGCCCATCAGAGCACCCGAGTACTTGTCACCAGCCCATCTGAGTACTCAAGTACCTGTCACAAACCCATTAGAGTACCCCAGTACCTGTCACCAGCCTATCAGAGTAACCAAGTACCTATCACCAGCCCATCAGAGTACCCGAGTACCTGTCACCAACCCATCAAAGTGCCCAAATACCTGTCACCAACCCATCAAAGTACCCGAGCATCTGTCACAAACCCATCAGACTATCTGTCACCTGCCCATCAATGTACCCCAGTACCTGTCACCAACCTATCAAAGTACCCAAGTGCCTGTCACCAACCCATCTGAGTACCCAAGTACCTATCACCAGCCCATCAGAGTACCCGAGTACCTGTCATCAGCCCATCAGAGTACCCGAGTCCCTGTCACCAGGCCATCAGAGTTCCCGAGTACCTGTCACCAGCCATCAGAGTACCCGAGTAACTGTCACCTGCCCTTGAGATTACCTGGGTACCTGTCACCAACCTATCCGAGTAACTGAGTACCTATCTGCAGCCCATCAGAGTACCCAAGTACCTTTTACCAGTCCATCAAATTACATGAATACCTTTCTCCAGCCCATCAAAGTACCAGAGTACCTATCTGCAGCCCATCAGAGTACCCGAGTACCTATCTGCAGCCCATCCCTCATAGAATATACCTTGAGTGTTTGCTTTCCAAAATGGGGTCATTTTGGGGGGTAATTCCACTGTCCTGGTGCTCCATGGCCTTCAAAAGTGTGATAGGTATGAATGAAATTTTATGTGTAATTTATGCTTCTAGAATGCCTGACGGAGCTCCCTGCATGTTGGACCTCTCTATGTGGCCAGGCTGTGTAAAGGTCTCACACATGTGGTATCGCCATACTCAGAATGAGTAGCAGAATATATTTTGGGGGGTAATTATTGCTATGTACATGCTATGTGTTAGAAATATCGTATAAAATTGACCACTTTGTGTAAAAATAAAACTGTTTTCATTTTCTTTCCACGTTTTTCGAAGACTTGTGGAAAAAAATGAACCATTCAAAAGACTCATAACGCCTCATAGATTATACATTGGGGTGTTTGCTTTCCAAAATGGGGTCATTTTGTGGGTAATTACATTGTCCTGGTGCTCTAGGTCCTTCAAAAGTGTAATAGGTCATTAGGAAATTAGATGTGAAAATTCTGCTCCTAGAATACATGATGGAGCTCCCTGCATGTTGGACCTCTCTATGTGGCCAGGCTGTGAAAAAGTCTCACACATGTGGTATTGCCATACTCGGGGCAAGTAGCAGAATGTATTTTGGGGTGTAATTGGAAGTATGCATATGCAGTGTGTGAGAAATAACTTGTTGTTATGACAGTTTTGAGCAAAAACAAAAAATATAATAATTTCTTAATTTTCCCAAGAATTGTGGGAAAAAAGTGCAACTTCAAAAAACTTGCCATGCCTTTTACTAAATACCTTGCAATGTCTACTTTTCAAAAAGGGGTAATTTGGGGAGTATTTGTACTTTCCTGACATTTCAGGACCTCAAGAAATGAGATAGGCCAACAGGTGTGATCAATTTTCAATGATTGGCACCATAGCTTGTAGACTCTTTAACTTTCACATAGACCAAATAATATACACTAATTTGGGTTATTTTTACCAAAGATAGGTAGCAGTATAGGGTTATGCCCAAATTTATGCACAAAAATGACTTATTTGCAAAATTGTATCATAGAAACTAAAAAAAAGTGTTTTTTTTTATAAATTTCCACACTTTTTTGACTTATGTCGCAAAAAATAAAAAACCCAGAGGTGTAGCATGAGAGAGTAATTGTTATTCAAAGTGTGAGAGCATTGAAAGCTTAAAATTGGTCTGGGCAGGAAGGGGGTATAAACGTCCTATATTGAAGTGGTTAAATTTCCCCACGCCCCTGAACCCTGGAACAGTCTTACCGGGTTTGCCGGGCGTTCTTTCACCCCTAGATACATTGGCGTGGGGCACAGATGGGTGCAACAAGTCCTCAGCAGCAGTGTATCTCTCCGCAATGTCCATGAGTTGGCGGTTTTGGGGTACCCATGACTGACCACTTCCTCAAAGCAGCAGAGAGCGCAGGTAAATAGCAGTCCATGACGCTCCACAATCTGGGGACCTGGCAAAGTCTCCGGCTGTAGCCACTTCCTGGTGAGGTGGACCAGGTCGAACATCTGCGAGCGGGGTGGCTTGTTGGTGCAGTAGGTACACTGATGGGCCCGGACTGCCATGGTGACCACTAGGCGTGCGAATATCTCTGTCTTTAGGGTCTTATAGTCCTGGGCCTTATCTGGTTCCAGATCAAAGTAGGCTTTTTGGGGTTCACTAGTCAAAAATGGTGCTAACAGTCCCGCCCACTGTTCTTTTGGCCATTCTTGGAGAAGAGCGACTCTTTCAAAAGTCATGAGATACGCCTCCACGTCATCCACAGGTGTTTATTTCTGCATTTGATAAGAGGCACATACCAATTTTGGCTCCACTGTCACCGGAGGTGTGGGCCCCTTTTTTAAATCCAGCAGGGCCTCCGCAAACCCATGGTACATCTCCTGTTGAGCCGCTTGTTGTGCTGTGATAGCCTGGTGACTCTCCTTGCTGCGACCTGACGGTTGGTTTCACGCTGAGCTGCATTGGCTTGTAACAGGTGAAGAAACCGCAGCTCCAGGTGAGTGCACAGCACTAGCTGATCCCAGGTGTATGCAATTCTTGGTGCAGTGAGGTGCACACCCTGTCACTGCAACAGTGTTAGGAAAAAGGACTTCCTGGCTGCTTCCAGCCTCCCGTGCGCGTTTGCTAATGGTGCTAATAGTGGCCATTTAAGCAGGACAGCACCAGGAAACAAGTGCTGTCCGTTCTACAGCGTTACCGTGTTCCTGAGCGACCCGTTCTAAGCTTCCTGTTACCTGTGACCCGGACTGAACCCACGTTTGCTTGAACTCTGACTGCTTGCCTACGACCACCCTTCTGCCTGCTCCTGCTGTACCTCACCAGTCTGCCTGTTAACGACCTTGCCTGCACCCGACCATCCAATTGCCTGCTCCTTCTGTACCTCACCTGCCTGCCTGTTAACGACCCTGCCTGCACCCGACCATCCCATTACCTGCTCCTTCTGTACCGCTCTGCCCACAAGTTAATGACCCGGCCTGCACGACTACTCTTCAGTCTAGCACGGACTATGGGACAACTTCCTACCACCACCTGTGTCCCATCAAGCCCTCATGCTCCCCTGTGCTCCAGCGCTCCTTGTCTACTCTACCAGGGGTTCTGTAACCAGGGCCGTAAGAAAGGTTGCCTATTGCATAAGCCAGACTCTGCCACCAGGTACGTGAAAAACAGTGAAGCAATTGAAGAGACAATCTGTAACAGCAGCACTCTCACCGATGTAGAAGCAAAGATATATTTATTGAAAGATGAGCACAAAAAGAGGGGATACAGGCGGGGGAGGACAGAGGTTGACGCATTTCACACTACTAAGAGTGCTTTGTCAAAACCATACAATCAAACACTACCCATAGAATTATATATATACAGTGATTGAAGAAAAACAGGTGTAAGCCATCAATCATGACTAGTACAAGGGGTGAATTAAAAAAAAACTGTCCCAGATTCCATGTGCCACAGAAACTGGGAATATGGGAATGAGATATAGCTGAAAAAATGTGCAAAGAGCTATTGGTGTATAATGATTAGGGATGGGCCGAACACCCCCCCAGTTCGGTTCGCACCAGAACATGTGAAAAGACAAAAAGTTCAGGGCGAACATCCAAACACCATTAAAGTGTATGGGACCCGAACATGAAAAATCAAAAGTGCTAATTTTAAAGGCTTATATGCAATGTTATTGCACTAAAAAGTGTATGGGGACCCAGGTCCTGCCCTAGGGGACATGTATCAATGAAAAAAAAAGTTTTTAACCACTTCAGCCCCGGAAGGATTTCCAGCTTTAGGACCGGAGCCCTTTTTGCGATTCGGCACTGCGTCGCTTTAACTGAAAATTGCGCGGTCGTGCGACGTTGTACCCAAACGAAATTTGCGTCCTTTTTTTCCCACAAACAGAGCTTTCTTTTGGTGGTATTTGATCACCTCTGCGTCATTTCTGATCGCCGCTATAAACAAAAGAAGAGCGACAATTTTGCAAAAAAAACCAAATTTCTTACTTTTTGCTAAAATACAAATCAAAAAAAAAAATATAAAAAACATTTTTTTTCACCGTTTTTGGCCGATTTATATTCTTCCTCATATTTGTGATAAAAAAAATCGCAATTGGCGTTTATTGATTGGTTTGCGCAAAAGTGGTCGCGTTTACGGATGATGAGAATTAATTTTTTTTTTTTTTTTTTTTTTTTACTAGTAATGGCGGCGATCTGTGATTTTTAGTGGTACTGCAATATTTCAGCAGACATGTCGGACTATTCTGACACTTTTTTAGGACCATTGGCATTTATACAGCGATCAGTGCTATAAAAATGCACTGATTACTGTGTAAATGTCATTGGCAGTGAAGGGGTTAACCTGCAGGGGGCGCTCTAAGGGTTAACTATGTTCCCTGGGCGTGTTCTAACTGTAGGGGGACTGCACTATCTGGGGAAGGGAAGTGGTCACAGCCTTCGTATACAGGAAGGCTGTGATCACAGCCCTTCCCCCTTCACACAGAGCGGAGGTCCGTGTTTACATACATGGACCTCCGTTCCTCCGCTCGGGGGGGCCATCGCGGGTAGCCGGTGGCAATCGAAGCCGCCGCACCCGCTCCCTGGCCCTCCCCGAACACAGTGAGCGCGTGGGCGCGCCTCCGGCGGCGCGTGTGCACTCACTGAGCTCGATCCCGCAGCCGCCGTCGTATGACGGCGTTTTGCGGGAACTAACCACTTTGCCGCCGTCAAATGCCGATCGGCGGTCGGCAAGTGGTTAAATCAATCGTTTTTTCAGGAGCAGGGATTTTTAATAATGCTTAAAGTGAAAAAAAAAAAAACCAAAGAAAAATTCCTTTAAATATTGTGCCTGGCGGGTATCCTTAGTCTGTTTGTAAAAGGGCGCATCTCTGTGAGGTGTAGAACATAGCCAGAGCAAAATGACATTTCCATAGGAAAAAAGTGTGTGCGGTTGGCCCCGCCCCGACCTGAAGAGCCTGGTTTGGATTTCGGGGGGACCCCACGTCATTAAAAAAAAAAAAAAAATTGGTGTGGGGTTCCCCTTAAATTCCATACCAGACCTGAAGGCCCTGGTTTGGATTTTGGGGGGAACCGCAAGTCATTTTTTTTTTTAATTTTGGCGCGGGCCCTGCTGTTGTAAATTAGTTAAAACATTGTGATAAAATCCCCCAGTCAAACAGGCGGCGCAAATATTGGGCCTTGGGTGCTGGCGGTGCCAGAACACTGTAACCCCTTGCAGTTGTTGGACGCAGGACTGGGACCTGCTGTTGTTAATAAGTTTAACCACTTAAGCCCCAGCACCCTTTTTTACACTTGTTGTTTACAAGTTAAAATCATTTTTTTTGCTAGAAAATTACTTAGAACCCTCAAACATTATAGATTTTTCTCAAACACCCTAGAGAATAAAATGGTGGTTGTTGCAATACTATTTGTCACACGGTATTTGTGCAGAGGTCTTTCAAGCGCAATTTTTTTTTTGGATAAAAAACACTTTTTTTAGTTAAAAAATAAGACAACAGTAAAGTTAGCCCAATTTTATTTGTATATTTTGAAAGAGGATGTTACGCCGAGTAAATAGATATCATACATGTTAGGGTTGAAAATTTCCCCCTTCCTCAGTGCTGTGCAGCATCCATCTGGTCTCCTACTCCTTGTTGTTCAGGTTGCCTGTCATCCTGAAGGTCCTCTAGCACTGGAAATTACAATTTTTTCCTTGTATGATATCCCTTGTGATAGTAATATATGGTGACAGGTACTCTTTATGGAGGGATGGGGGTCTAAAAGACCCCCCATCCCTCCTTTGCAATTCACAGTATTCAGGTCGCCAAAAACGGGGATGGCCCCTCCCGCTCCCTGGGATAAAGACCGAGCGGCTTCCGAGTCGGATCAGCCATTATCACCAGATAGCAGGCCGCCTGCTCTAAAAAACGGTACCGGGGTATATCCTGTAGCTGCAGGCTATACCCCGATACATCCACTTAAAGCTATCACCGTTTATAAACGGTGATTCGCGTTAAGTGGTTAAAAATTGTGATGACATGCCCCAGTCAAACAGGTGGTGAAAAATCGGGCCTTGGGTGTTGTCGGTGCCAGAACACTAACCCCTTGCATTTACTTTTGTTAGGCGCAGGAACGGGCCCTGCTGTTGTAAATTAGTTTAACCACGTAACGCGAATCACTGTTTATAAACGGTGGCTGCTTTAAGTGGAAGTATCGGGGGATAGTCTGTAGCTGTAGCCTATACCCTGGTAATGTTTTTTAGAGCAGGCGGCCGGCTATCCGTTGATAACAGCCATTCCGGCTTGGGAGCCTCTCGGTCGTTATCCCACCATCCGCCGCTGTTCTCCACTCCGATCCGGCACGTCCGCCGGCTGTGTGGAGTCCCTGTGGAAGCAGGAATCAGCTTCGATCGGTACTCCTTCGTACATTTCCGGAAGCAACGTTACAACATCACTTCCGGATTACTCGGCGGCTAACGGCGCAGGTTTTAAAAAAATGACAGCATTCAGAATCGCTGTTTTTGGCCATCTGAATACTGTGAAGAGTACCTGTCACCATATATTACTATCACAAGGGATGTTTACATTCCTTGTGATAGCAATAAATGTGATCAGATTTTTTTTTTTAAAGAACAGTGTTAAAAGAAAAAATATAATAAAATAAATTAAAACAAAATGTAAAGCGCCACCGTCCCCGCAAGCTCGTGCAGCAAAGAAAACGCATACGTAAGTCGTGTCCGCATATGAAAACGGTGTTCAAATCACACATGTGAGGTATCGCCGCGATTGCCAGAGTGTGAGCAATAATTCTAGCAAAAGACCTCCTCTGCACCTCTAACCTGGTAACTGTTAAAAAATTTTAAAGCGTTGCCTATGGAGATTTTTAAGTACCGGAGTTTGTCGCCATTCCGCAAGTGTGCGCAATTTTCAACCGTGTCATGTATGGTATCTATTTACTTGTTGTAACATCCTCTTTCACAATATACAAAAAAGTTGGGCTAACTTTACTGTTGTCTTATTTTTTAACTCAAAAAAGTGGGTTTTTTTTCCAAAAAAAAGCCATTGAAAGACCGCTGCGCAAATACCGTGTGACAAAAAGTATTGCAATGATTGCCATTTTATTCTCTAGTGTGTTTGAGAAAAATCTATAATGTTTGGGGGTTCTAAGTAATCTTCTATAAAAAAAAACTGATTTTAACTTGTAAACAACAAATGTAAAAAAGGGCTCTGGAGGTTAAGGGGTTAAAAACTGTATATATTTTAATACATCAAGTCAAGTGTACTATATACCGTATGAACAGATATATAGTGCACACTCAATATGCGGTGTGTATATATATATATATATATATATATATATATATATATATATATATATATACCAGGCTGTATATATTTTAATACACCGCATCAAGTGTACTATATACCTTATGTACAGTGTACACTGATATATAGTACACTGTGCGTATATATATATATATATATTGGGCTGGAATTTGGGGGAGAAGTTTCATGAAGCACGGTTAACAGAAGTTATTCATGCTGTTGCGATTGTGCCAGAGGTCAGGTGACTGACCGGCTACGTTCTCCCCCTTTTATCAATACCTATTGTGGGTCCAACCTGGACTGGTGGTGTCTTCTGCAGGGGCAAGGTACTGGGTCCCCAATTTGGGTGAAGGGTTGCCCTCTGGTGTTGCTCCCGGGCCTGTTCCTTGACTGGTAACAAATGATGTCTACATGATTACCCTGAGGAAGCCAATGGTTTGGCGAAACATGTTGGGAGACTCTTTCCATACTGGATGACGTCATTACCGACGCTATTTACCACCATTGTATCCATGCTGTTTTGGACCCCTTTGTATTTTATGAGGTGTTAAAAAGAATCAAGCGTTTTAATGAATAAGAAATAAAATTACTGTTTTTATATAACCTGAGGTATTTTTTGGTTTTTGTCCTCTGGCACAGAGATAGTCCCCCCCTTGGGAACCTCTATTTCTCCTTAATTACTTGAATGAGTATGGGATGAGGTGCGTAGCAAAAGAGTGCCCCAACAGAAACCGTAACCCCCCCCCCCCTTTCATTAATACACATAGATGTAATATATATATGTGTATGTTCATTAGATCAAAGAAAATCAAAAAAGAAGAAGAAAGAAAGCCGGCAAAAGGATCAAACATTAGTAGCAGGATCCTAAATCTCCTAGTTCATGTACTTGGAAATGTCTATGTGGCACATTAGAATGGATTTCTAAAAATTTGGAAAGACATATATATGTTATGAATCCATATATATATCGATCCAACAAACAAACACACATGTCTATGTCATCAAACATAAAAATGAGTGAGGTGCCATTCATAATTCATACATAGGGGAATTCTGGTGCCGAGGGAGAAGATCCAGAATACTTCACGTTTACAAAGCATCCTGAATTTATCTCCCCCCTACTATGTGTACAAATTCTCTCAATAGTCTGTATTTGTAATAGGCTACTATCCCCATTATGAAACTGGTTGAAATGTCGCGCCACATTAGTGCCATCCTTTCTATGTATATTACCAAGATGATCATTAAGACGGTCTCTGAGTCTCCTGGTGGTCTGACCTACATATTGAAGATGACAGGCTTTACAAGTAATTAAATAAATAATATACTTGGTGTTACAATTAATAAAGTTTGTTAATTTAATTTTTTTTTTGTTAAAAGTTGAACTAAATTTGTCACCTTTTTTCAAACATGGGCATCCAGTAGCACAGCACTTATAATTGCCCACAAAATCTAACCAAGTCCTACTTTGGGTTTTAGATTTAAACTCACTAGGGGATAGAACATTACCAAGACTAGACACTCGGCGGGCTACCACTTTAAATCCCTTCGATAGTATCTCTGCATATACATCATCCTCAAAAAGGATGGGTATATGACGATTGTGTATGTTTTTAATTTTTTTTTTAAATCTAAACTGTATCTGTAGATTTATTTCTAGGAGATCTATCTATTAGAAGTGATGTTCTATCTGTGGATGCTGCGATATTTGGTGCCCTATTCAAAGTTCTCTCAACGTATCCCTTTTCAATAAACCTTCTCCTCATGTCAGACCATTAACATTGGAAACTGGTCTCATTACTGCAGATTCTGCATAACCTGAGGAATTGGCCCACAGGTATCCCACGTGTCATATGATGGGGATGAGTCAGCATGAAGTAAAGAATTCCCTGAATAAGGTTTTCTATATATGTTAGACTCTATATGGCCATCCTCATGCAACAGAAGGACATCCAGAAACATCAATGACCCGCTGTTCATATGTCCAGTGAACCGCACGTTTAGATCATTATGGTTAAGATACTGGAAAAGGGGGGGCGTGTCCTGGATGTGCTGGGAAACAGACGTGCCCCCCGAAGCTCCGCCGAGGCCCTTATCATCCAGCGGAATCCATCCTGGGGAGAAAAGGGTGAGGCATCTTAATACCCTAGCCCAGTGGTTCTCAACTCCTGTCCTCAGGACCCACTAACAGGCCAGATTTTAAGTATTACCTTGGTTAGATGCAGACTAGCATACTGCAATCACTGAGCAGCAAATTATATCACCTGTGATGTATTTCAGTTATCTTGAAAACCTGGCCTGTTAGTGGGTCCCGAGGACAGGAGTTGAGAACCACTGCCCTAGCCCTTCTCCCCAGCTCCTTAGCTCCAGATCGAGCCATATATTGAGCGGATCGAGGCCGTGGCTTTTGCGGCCTACCGAATCCGAACCAAACGGCGGTGCTAGCTGGCCTCCTACTCCACATCCGAGCACCATCCACCCTGCTGCTCACCCCTGGGGCCCCCTCCGCAGCTCTGCCTATCCTCCCTAGTGGAAGAACCCTGAATTTGCCCCAAATTCCAAAGGGAACTCTGAGGCGGCCTACAGAGGCCTCTTAGGCCACCATCTTAATACCTTGCTCTTCCCTGCACAGGCTGCACATATTTACATACTATTGGCGTCAGCACCCACAGATTACCAGCCACTCTCTTTACCCTAGATCACCTGAAGGGGCCTTAACCTGTCCCTAGAGACATTGTGCGTTTAACTATATACACTCAGGGGGCGTAGTCTCTACATGGCGCTGTGAGGATTTGTTCAGTGAAAGCTCCGTCCGATAGCAGGCCTGTATTCCTCTGACAATGCCATCCAAGGGCTCTAATGCTCGAATCAACTCCAGTAAGAAGTCGGGGAAGAGCTCGGCAGCAAAACTGCCCACCTCGGGCTCAATCCAGCGTTTCCTCGCCACGGAGCAGATCGAGCCTACACCGCCGCTCGGTAAGGCCAAAGCCTCACACTTGAATTGCTCCCCCTCCTCTCACACAGCCTCCTCCCACGGCTGCTCGCCAGCCTACTCTCAAGGCTCGGAACTGATGGAGGACCCGGGCTCCCCATCAGGATCAGATCTGATATCTCTAGTAAGTGGGCTCAAAGGGGAAATCGCAGACATGTTCCGCAGCTTTGAAAAAGCTATGAAAAAAGAATTTTCAGCTGTACGAACGGACATGGTGCACCTGTGGAGGAGACAGAGAAGCGGCAGCATATACAAAACGGGGCCTCCCTGAAGCAACAAGGGATGAGGACCTGGAACCCACAATCCGAGGCATTCTAAACACCGTCATGGGTAAGCCGGTGACTGAGACATTGCATTTTGACAGGGTCCACAGGGCCCTGTGCCCCCGTAATCTCAATGCAGACCTGCCTAGAGAGGTGATATGCCGCCTTCACTACTATGAGGAGAAAAACACCATCATGGTCAAGCTCTGAGGCTCCTCTGACATAGACTTTGATGAGGCTAAATTATGCCATCTATCCTGACCTCTCTACCCTGGAAAGGCGCTGTGCTCTTAGGCCCCTATTGGATCAGCTACGGTCAGGCGGTGCGACATACAAATGGGGCTTCCCAGCGTGCTTGATTGCCACCAAAAATGGCCGTTCTTCCACACTGAGGTTTCCCGAAGATCTTCCAAAATTCTTGAAAGACCTCAACATGGCTCACGTGGAGCTGCCAGGGTGGCAGGATCAAATCCCTACCTTTCAATCCATTCCTGAATCCTACGGACACCAGACTCCCTCTAAAAGGAAGCGCAATGCGACCCCGGGATCATCCTCAAAGAAAATGGGTGAGATCTTTTCCTGCTTCTCAAGCCTTATTTTAATGTCCTTCTACTTCTCAAATTGACTGGGTCCTTTAGCATTTCAACGCATGGCTGGGACAATCACCCCTACGGCTTTTACCTCTCCCCCCTGGGCATCTGCCCTCTTGGGTGGGAGGAATATGAATATGACTACATAGCCACCCATCTACACTGATCTCCAACAAATACACATGTGGCCCATTATACTCCAGTTTAACCACTTTCTTCATTTTTCAGCACTCTCACACTTTAAATGACAATTACTCAGTCATGCTACACTGTACCCTAACAAAATTTTTATCATTTTTTTCTCACAAATAGAGCTTTCTTTTGGTGGTATATAATCACTGCTGGGTTTTTTATTTGTTTCAATATAAGTGAAAAAGTAGCAAAAATTTTGAAAAAAAAACACTTTTTTTTAGTTTGTATTGAAACATTCTGCAAAAAAGTCATTTTTCTTCATAAATTTGTGCGATAATTTATGCTGCTACATATTTTTGGTAAGAATAACCCAAATTAGTGGATATTATTTATTCTCTGTGAAAGTTATAGAGTATACAAGCTATGGTGCAAATCATTGAAAATTGATCACACCTGATGTACTGACCACCTATCTCATTTCTTGAGACCCTAACAAGCCAGGAAAGCACAAATACCCCCCAAATTACCCCTTTTTGGAAAGTAGACATTCCAAGGTTTTTAGTAAGGGGCATGGTGAGTTTTTTGAAGTTGTATTTTTTTCCCACTATTCTTTGCAAAATGAAGATTTTTTTTTTTACACAAAATTGTTAAACAACAAGTTATTTCTCACACACAGCATATGCATACTTGCAATGACACCCCAAAATACATTCTGCTACTCCTCCTGAGTATGGTGATACCCCATGTGTGAGACCTTTACACAGCCTGGCCACATACAAAGGCCTAACATTGAAGTAGCACCTTCAGGCGTTCTACGAGCATAAATTACACATCTCATTTCTTAGCCACCTATTACACTTTTGAAGGCCCTAAGTCCCGGAAGTTTTCACATTATCCACCGATTCTTTACTCTACACATTAAATACGAGCATCTTGCGGACTTC
>BLSH010332983.1:20986-39877 GCA_018402905.1 Glandirana rugosa | reverse complement strand
AGTCGGTGTCTCTTCGGTATAATCACAAAATTTTACAGTAGTTTAACACACCTTTTAGTAATTTAGTCCCCCCCCCGCACCGAACGCCGAGTGCTGCCGCCTGCACGAACCCTTCTCGAGACTGACTCGTAGTTTCTTAAGTCTCGGTAGGTCGGCTTTATATTTCTATTTTCTCTTTGCCTAGTCTTCAGTGAAGCCGCGGCCTCAATTTCGGATCCGCGGTTCCGCGATCTCCGCGTCAGGTGTCCGTTTCTCCCGATTTTGGTATCGGGTTGAAGGGCTTGATGTGGGGAGTATGGAGGTGTAGATTATTTCTCTTTTATCTTTATATTTCGGCTGGATGGCTCTGAATTCTTTGATGCTCAGTCAGAGCTCTTCCCAAGCACGTCCGCCGTCGTGAGCCGCAAGCCACGCCCCCCCCCTGATTTAATGATTTTCCACACAATTTGATGACATTTTAAAACACTAATATGGCTTCTCTGTGGCTGATATAAGGATTTTCCACACAATTTGATGACGATTTTAAAACACTAATATGGCTTCTCTGCAGCTGATATAAGGATTTTCCACACAATTTGATGATGATTTTAAAACACTAATGTGGCTTCTCTGTGACTGATATAAGGATTTTCCACACAATTTGATGATGATTTTAAAACACTAATATGGCTTCTCTGGCTGATATAAGGATTTTCCACACAATTTGATGATGATTTTAAAACACTAATATGGCTTCTCTGCGGCTGATATAATGATTTTCCACACAATTTGAAGATGATTTTAAAACACTAATATGGCTTCTCTGCGGCTGATATAAGGATTTTCCACACAATTTGAAGATGATTTTAAAACACTAATATATCTTCTCTGCAGCTGATATAAGGATTTTCCACACAATTTGAAGATGATTTTAGAACACTGGTCTTTCCCTTAAAGCAACAGCTGGAGGCTTTCCCTGTGCAACTTTTAGAATCTAAAATCATCTCCTAGTTCTATAGGGAGAGGTTCCTACTGTTGCTTAAAGGGACAAATTATTGTTTCTTGCACAAAATTAAAAAGTGCATCTACATTTCTGGTTTAAAAAACAAACAAAAAATTCCAAAAATAAAAAAAAACTGTGTTGGCTACCTCCTCCTCCTCCACCGCCACTTTCACTGCCTCCTCAACCTCCAACTCCACATCAACCTCCATTTTTGATTTTTTTATGTGATTTTAGCTTAAAAATTATTTTATGTTATTTCCCTATCCCCATTTCTTTGTAGGGCACTTGTCCGATCCTTACCCACCATTTTCCTTCCTTTTGCAGACCTCTAGGACTTTCCAGGACTTTGTTACAGCCATTTTTGTGCCTAAAAGTTCGGGTCCCCATTGATTTCAATGGGGTTCGGGGTCCGTGTCAAAGTTCGGGTCCAGTCCGGACCCGAACCCAGACTTTGTCCCGAAGTTCGGCCGAAGCAACAGAACCCGAACTTCCAGAGGTTCGATCAAAAGAAGACTAAAAGAAGAAGAAGACCAGAAGAAGGAGCGGGCCAGGAGAAGATGGAGGAAGAAAGAAGAAAGAGCTATTATACAAAATAAAGGACTTGTCAAAAACTGCCTATTGTTTTCTTTACACTACACTCCTTTTTTGGTGAATGGGTAGGGGTACAAAGTACCCCAAACCTATTCACAGAGGGGGGGTCGGGATCTGGGGGCCCCCTTATTAAAGGGGGCTTCCAGATTCTGATAAGCCCCCTGCCCACAGACCCCCACAACCACCGGCCAGGGCTGTGGGGATGAGGCCCTTCTCCTCATCAACATGGGGACAAGGTGCTTTGGGGGGGACCTCAAAGCATCCACCCCATGTTGAGGGAATGTGGTCTGGTATGGCTCGGAGGGGGGGGCTCTTGCTCGTCCCCACCCCCTCCTGTCATGCCAGGGCTGTGTGCTCAGATAAGGGTCTGGTTTGGATTTTGGGGGGATTCAAACCATTTTTTAAAAAGAAATTGGTGCGGGGTTCCCATTAAAATCCATACCAGACCTAAAGGGCCTGGTTTGGATTTTGGGGGGGACCCCACATCTTTTTTTTTACATTTTGGTGCGGCGTTCCCCTTAAATTCCATACCAGAGCTGAAGGGCCTGGTTTGGATTTTGGGGGGAACCGCACATCATTTTTAAAAAAATTTTTGCGTGGGCCATGCTGTTGTAAATTACTTAAAAACTTGTGATAAAATCCCCCAGTCAAACAGGTGGCCAAAATTTGGGCCTTGGGTGCTGGAGATGCCAGAACACTGTAACCCCTTGCAGTTACTCTTGTTGGAAGGAGGAACTGGGCCTGAAGTTGTCAATTAGTTTACAAATTGTGACAAAAGCCCCCAAACAGGTGGCCAAAAATTGGGCCTTGTGTGTTGGCGGTGCCCGAACACTGTAACCCCTTGCAGTTACTCTTGTTGGACGGAGAAACTGGGACTGAAGTTGTCAATTCGTTTTCAAATTGTGACGAAAGCCCCCAGTCAAACAGGTGGCCAAAAATTGGGCCTTGTGTATTGGCGGTGCCAGAGCACTGTAACCCCTTGCAGTAATTAGTTTAAAAATTGTTATGGTATGCCCCTGTAAATCAGGTGCAGAAAAATTGGGCCTTGGGTGTTGGTGGTGCCCTAAATACAACATATAGTTCTAGATTATGGACAGAAGGAATAGGAGCAGTGCACTAAATGTCCGTTCAGAGAGCACACTGGATGCAGGACAGGCCAGTAGCTCAATTGCATATTGAGCAAGTTCCGGCCAGTGGTCCATCCTCAAGACACAGTAACTAAGTGGATGCTCAGTTGGAAAGGTCTCCAAGTCTGATCTTGCACCATATAATGCAGACTCTGACAATGGTTGCTTGAACCTATCAGGCCTGGGTGCCGAGGACTGAAACATTTTTTGAAGGCATCGCTCAGCCCACCTTCTCCACCACTCTGCCTCTGAACAACGGAAGCATCAGAAACACGTTGTCCAGGGCCAACAGCAGGACATGGTAAACTCCCAGGGTCTGGAAAGGCGTTGCACAAACTTTTCTTCAAGGTATCCTGAAGATTAGAGTTGAGCAAATCCGAACTGTAAAGTTCGGGTCCGTACCGAACTTTGGGGTGTCCGGGACCTGGACCCGAACCCAGACATTTCAAAAAAAGTCTGGGTTCGAGTTTGGGGTTCTGGTATTTGATTCCACATGTTGAATAGCTGCCAAGGGCAGCCAATCAACAAGTGTTTCACTGGTTTGCCCTTAGAAGCCATCACAGCCATGCCTACTAATGGCATGGCTGTGACTGGCCAGTGCATCATGTGACACAGCCTCTATATGGGGCTGGAGTCACCGTGCTGCATGCCATATGCTCTCAGGATACTTTAGGGAGAGGATGCTGCTGGCTCTGTGAGGGACAGATTGCAGATATTATAGAACATCTCATCCTGCATTACTGAACGATCTGATTGTGGACTAGGTAGAGATACTAGTACTGCTGCTTTGAGGGACAGATTGCAGACCTCACCCTGCTGCACAGAACGATCTGACTGGACTAGGTAGAGTCTTTTGCTTTAAGGGAAAGATTATTGTTCTAAAATCATCTCCAATTTCTATAGGGAAAGGTTCCAGCTGTTGCTTTAAGGGAAAGATTATTGTTCTAAAATCATCTCCAAGTTCTATAGGGAAAGGTTCCAGCTGTTGCTTAGAGGGATAGATTATTGTTCTAAATTCATCTCCAAGTTCTATAGGGAAAGGTTCCAGCTGTTGCTTGGAGGGATAGGTTATTGTTCTAAAATCATCTCCAAGTTCTATAGGGAAAGTTTCATCCAGCCGCATAGAGAGCCATATTATTGTTCTAAAATCATCTCCAAGTTCTATCGGGAAAGTGTCTTCCAGCCGCATATTATTGTTCTAAAATCATCTCCAAGTTCTATAAGGAAAGTTTCTTGCAGCCGCATAGAGAGCCATATTATTGTTCTAAAATCATCTCCAAGTTCTATAGGGAAAGTTTCATCCAACCGCATAGAGAGCCATATTATTGTTCTAAAATCATCTCCAAGTTCTATAAGGAAAGTTTCTTCCAGCCGCATAGAGAGCCATATTATTGTTCTAAAATCAATGATTTTAGAACAATAATATGGCTCTCTATGTGGCTGGAAGAAACTTTCCCTATAGAACTTGGAGATGATTTTAGAACAATAATATGGCTCTCTATGCAGCTGGAAGAAACTTTCCCTATAGAACTTGGAGATGATTTTAAATCATCATTTCTTGCACAAAAATAAAAAAAACAGTGTTGGCTACCTCCTCCTCCTCCACCGCCACTTTCACCACCTCCTCAACCTCTAACTCCACATCCACCTCCATTTTTGATTTTTTTATGTGATTTTAGCTTAAAATTTATTTTAAGTTATTTCCCTATCCCCATTTCTTTGTAGGGCACTTGTCCGACTCTTAACACCATTTTCCTTCCTTTTGCAGACCTCTAGGACTTGCCAGGACTTAGTTACAGACATTTTTGTGCCTAAAAGTTCGGGTCCCCATTGATTTCAATGGGGTTCAGGGTCCGGGACAAAGTTCGGGTCAAGTCCGGTCCCGAACCCGGACTTTTTCCCGAAGTTCGGCCGAACCTGCAGAACATGAACTTCCAGAGGTTCGATCAACTCTACTGAAGATGTTTCATCTTCTGCACCTTCTGCGCAGGTAGGATGAGTTCTGCAACTTTACCCTTGTAACGTGGATCAAGAAGGGTTGCCAGCCAGTAAAGATCCCTCTCCTTGATACCACGAATCCTAGGGTCTTTTCGCAGGCTTTTCAGAATCAGAGAGCCCATGCAGCTTAAGTTTGAGGAGGCATGAGTGTCCTCTGGTCACTGAGGATGACATTATCAGGAACTCCCTCCTCCCAGCCACGTACAACTCCTTGGGTTTCTTGGGTCTGAAAGCCATGATCCCTCGAAGACTGCTGCGTATTGTACTCCACGTCCAGGCTGACACAATCCTCCTCCTCCTCCCGTGTGTTTGGCGGCTCTGCAGGAATGCTCTCTGCATAAAGGGAGCCTTGAGAGGAAAGGAAGTCCTCCTCTTCATCCCTCTGTTCTGCCTCAAGTGCCCTGTCCATGATTCCACGAAGCGTAGGCTCCAGAAGGAATATTAGTGGGGCAGTGTCACTGATGCATGCATTGTCTCTGCTCACCATCCTTGTGGCCTCCTCAGTGACCAAACCAGGAATATAGCCCCTGGTCCCACCTGTCTAGAAGTCTCCGAATGGTATGTAGCAAGGGAGGAAAATTTAGTTTGTATACGTCCGCGAACGAGGGGGGTATTAACGTTCCCAGATATTTTAATGCTGTGGAGGTCCACTTAAAGCTAAAGTTTAACCGTAGGTTACTTAGTTGTGTCGGGATAATTCCCACTCCCATGGCTGCGGATTTTGAATAGTTAATTTTGAGGTTTGATAGTGTCCCGTACAGGTCAAATTCTTGTAGAAGGTTTGGCAGGGAGATTATGGGGTTTGTGATGGAAAATAACATGTCATCCGCATATGCAGACACTTTATACTGAGACGTCCCTATGCTGAGGCCTGTGATGTTGTCATTTTGTCATATCTTGTTAAGAAATGGTTCCAATGTAAGTGCGTACAGTAAAGGTGAGAGGAGGCATCCCTGCCGGGTGCCATTGGAGATGGTGGGCGGGTCGGAGAAAACTCCATTAACTTTTACCGTCTAACTTTTAGACTCCTGCAATCCATTGCCTCATTCTGTCGCCTATGCCAAAATGTTGTAGGGTTGTGAGCATGAAATTCCAATTCACCCTATCAAAAGCCTTCTCGGCGTCAGCGCTCAGGAATACGCAAGGGCTTTTGGTCTGGTTGGCCCAATGTACTAGGTTCAAGACCTTGGTTGTATTGTCCCGTGCCCATCGGGACAAAGCCCATCTGATCTAAATGGACAAGTTGGGGGAGGAATTGTTGGAGGCACATGGCTAAGATCTTACTGAAAATTTTT
The DNA here is from genome assembly GCA_018402905.1 of Glandirana rugosa. Taxonomy (NCBI): domain Eukaryota; kingdom Metazoa; phylum Chordata; class Amphibia; order Anura; family Ranidae; genus Glandirana; species Glandirana rugosa. Next base: position 33,884 of record BLSH010332983.1, on the reverse strand, counting down.
AAGTCTACTTTAAGTAGAGAAATAGGTCTGTAGCTGCCGCATAAGGAAGGGTCTTTCCCCTCCTTAGGTATTACTGAAATGTGTGCTAATAGGGATGCCGGAGAGAAGGCAGAGGTTTCCCCCACTGCATTGAAGATCTTGACCATATGGGGCCCTAGGATGTCTGAAAGGGTCTTATAGTATTGGACCGTAAATCCGTCCAGGCCCGGCGCTTTCCCCGGTTTAGCTGAGTTGATAGCCGCTTGTACTTCTTCTAAGGAGATCGGAGCCTCAAGTTCCTGTCTCTGTGGGGATGTCAATCTAGGGAGGCAAGCTGAAGTAAGATAATCGTCCATCTGCCTTTGTGTCTGGGTGTTGTTTGGGAGGTTATAGAGCGAGGAGTAGTACTCCCCAAAGCATTGGGCAAATTGTTTTGGGAGTGAAATTTTTTGACCGGAAGGACCCTGCAAGTAAGGGACGTAAGGCGCCAACCTCTGATCTTGTAAAGTTTTGGCAAGGAGTTTGCCGCACTTGTCCCCTTACTCATACTGTATTTTCTTGCTTGTTTGTAGTGCTGCCTTAGCCCCATAGTGAAGTAGATCCGTCACTTGCCGTCGTAGATGTGAGAGGTCCCTCTCTATTGGGGCATCTAGTGTCTGCTTAATGTTGAAGTTCTAGCCTCCGTATGTCAGCGAGTAGTTGGTCAAGTTTGGCTGCTCTTGTCCGTTTTAGGTGGGCCCCGTTCTTGATCAGTACCCCTCTGATGACCGCTTTGTGCGCTTCCCAGACAATACCGGGGTCGCTCCCTGGAGTGATATTCAACTGAAAGTAGGACGTGAGTTCGGTAGTCACATCTGAGAGTATGTTAGGGTCTTGTAAGAGGCCTTCATTTAATCGCCATCCCCACTCTCTATGTGGGGAGGGATCTGTCAGTCTATACTGTAGTAAGATGGGAGCATGGTCAGGCCATGTGATGCTGCCTATCATCACCTTTACAATGTCCGAGAGATATTGGTGTGGGACAAGGAAGACGTCTATGCAAGAATAGGATTGATGAGGGATGGAGAAAAAGGTGTAGTCACGGTCGTCGAGATGAAATATGCGCCAAATATCAATCAGCTGATGTCTATGTAGGGCCTGTAAGATACGTCTGCGAGTCCCGAGGGAGACGGCCGAGGTACCAGTGGAGGTGTCTTCTTTCGGTTCCAGAGGGGCATTGAAATCCCCGCCTACTATCAACTTCCCCTCCACAAACTCTGCTAGTGCGGATAAGGTGCTGCACAAGAAGGTGTCTTGGTGTGTATTTGGAGAGTAAATCGTAGAAAATGAGGAGGTGAGGGTGCCAGCCTGAGGCAAGTGTGAGTGGTGAATGAAATGATGTGGTGTGTAAAACATAAGACCATCAATAAATGAGAAAAAAACAGTTGTAAATGAATGGAATGAAAAGTGAAAAATTCAACTTACGGTGAATCAAGGAACAACTGGATCCTAGGGAGGTTGTACAGATAGAATGGGTAATGACCACAGGTGGGATCGGGTGAAATGTCCACTGGGCAGCAGCTGATGGATGGTGTAAATGAAGCTGTAGGTGGTAGGTGACACAGTGGTCAGCAAAAAAGTTTGGACGGCACCGAAAGTGTTAGGATGTGATGCTGGTGAGGTATGATGTCATCCAGGATTTGGGAAACTGCGGGAGCCAGCTCAAAGGTGTCCAGGGGTGTTATCCAGAGGAGGCGGTGCCGTTCTGTGCTGGGCTGGGAGGCAGTGTGGAACTTGCTTGTGGATGAATCCAAGCATGTGAAAGGATATGACAAAGCTGGCTGATCGGGACCAGGTGGGAACAGCTCAGTGCCCTGCAGTGCACCGGCGTTCCCGGCTGGTCTCCCAACTCCAGTATATTCGCGGTGGGTTCCTGACACCACAAGGAGGGCATGGGGACGTGGTTGGGCGTTGTTGTGGGCGAGGTTTACGCGTTTCGGGGCTCTTTTTCCTTCCATTGGTTTTGATAAAGGCACTGGCTACTCTGGATAACACCCCTGGACACCTTTGAGTTGGCTCCCGCAGTTTCCCGAATCCTGGATGGACATCATACCGCACCAGCATCACATCCTAACACTTTCGGTGCCGTCCAAACTTTTTTGCTGAACGCTGTGTCACCTACTACCTACAGCTTCATTTACACCATCCATCAGTTGCATCCCAGCAGACATTGCACCCGATCCCACCAGTGGTCATTACCCGTTCTATCTGTACTACCTCCCTAGGATCCAGTTGTTCCTTGATTCACCGTAAGTTGAATTTTTCACTTTTCATTCCATTCATTTAAAAGTATTTTTTTTTCTCATTTATTGATGGTCTTATGTTTTACACACCACATCATTTCATTCACCACTCACACCTGCAATAAAGCCTGCCAGCAACTTGCGGGACCCATCCCCCCACGTGATTATCCGGAGCGATGATCCGGAACAAAACTGGTAAAATTCCCCATAGCATGTTCCACTTCCTGGGCTTACTTCCATGTCCCCAATGTCACCAACTGATTATGATACGGTCCTGGATCAAGGCTCCAGGTTGGCAGAGCTTGGCGGATTGCGCAGTCCAGGATGGTTCCCGGCCGGCCTTGGCTGAAGTCCCCGTGGGCACTCCATTTCCTTCTGGTGGGATGCTGTAAAACTTGTAGCCAATTCGGGATCTCCACCGCTTCTGTGTTAAGGAAGACAAATAGGGCCGGCAAGTCCACTGGGTGATGTACAACAAAGGCCGAGGATTCTCTGCGTACTGACAGGGATAGGGGGAATCCCCATCTGTAGGTATAGCCTAGTTGGCGAATCCTGTCCAGCAGTGGCCGTAACAGTGCTCTGCGTTGTAATGTTGCCCTGGAGATATCAGGGTAGATCCTCACCATCAAAGTCCAGCGTTCCCCGCTCCCAGGCCCATCTCAGGATCTGTTCCTTATGGGCGTATCTATGAATGCGGCAAACATCCCGCGGTTTGTTGGGGTCCAAAGAGCGGAAACCCAGAGCCTGGTGGACTAGGTCTAGCTCCATATTAGCCAGCTGGGTCGGTTCCAACAGTCCCCTGAGGATCGCCATTACAGTGTCCCGCAAGTTCTCAGGGCCCGTGGCCTCCGGTTGGCCCCAGGGCCGCAGGTTGTTACGAGGTCCTCCAGATAGAGCTACAGGGCAGATGTCTGGGAGGCCTGGGAAGTCTGCGTAGGCCTCTAGAGCACCAAGAGCTGTCTCACTTGCTGTCACCAGCTCCGCCACCTGGCGGACTTCTGTGTGGACCTCCTTCAGGCCCTTGCGAGGCTTCTCCTCCAAGCGGAGGAACAAGGCCTCAATGTCCACCTTCGTGGGTAAGGCCTGGATGAGAGCCCGGAGGTCCGAGTCCACAGTCTGATTGGAGAGCATCCGGCACATCTGAGTATGTGTCCGAGGCAGAGGAGGCCAGGGAGACCGGAGGCGCCACCATCTGTGAGGCCCTGCCACGTGTGGTCGCCTTGCGGGTCGGGGAGCTGGACAACTGCAGTCTGGTGAAATAATGCTGAATCTCCGGTTGAGGAGAGGTCCACTGAGAGTCCCTTGCCCTTCTCCTCTTGGCAGAGCTCATTCCAGGGTGAATTAGCTGCCTAAAAGACCGTTTTGCCGAGAAGCTTGCAGGAGCTCAAAAGCAAAGCGCCTCTACTCCGCTATTTCCAAACCACGCCCCCTGATTGCAATTTTTTTTACCAAAAATATGAGGAAGAATATAAATCTGCCAAAACCGATGAATACATTTGTTTTTTTATTTTTTTTTGGATTTGTATTTTAGCAAAAAGTAAGAAATAATGTTTTTTTTATTGCAAAATTGTCGCTCTTTTTTTGTTTATAGTGGCAATCAGAAATGACGCAGAGGTGACCAAATACCACCAAAAGAAAGCTCTATTATTGGGAAAAAAAGGGCACAAATTTTTTTGGGTATAACATCGCACGACCGCGCAATTGTCAGTTAAAGCGACGCAGTGCCAAATTGCAAAAAGGGTTCTGGTCCTACAGTGGGAAATCCTTCCGGGGGTGAAGTGATTAATAAAGTACTGCACTATGATACCTATCCGTTTCTGTCTAATGGTATCATTGACTGGTGAGAGCAGCTGTTTTTTTTTGGAGATCCTCACAGAGAATATATCTGATGACAGAAGGAGTTATTTAACCATTCCTGCTAAGCATGTTGGCTGCCTTGTGGTGAGTTTGCACTGCATGCGTGGAGACAGAATGGAGCATGAATTGTCACTGTTTAAACAATTATTGCTGCATATTACATGGCAGCACATTGTGTCTGTTGATTTGCACTGCATGTGGGCAGTTAAAGTGGAACACACACTTCCAATACGTTTCCTGTCATGGGTGCTTACTTTTATTATTTTGTTGCATCATTTTTATTAATTACTAAACTATATGAGCATTTTTTCTTTGTATGGTTATACCATACTATTTTTGAGGAGACTACACCATCTGGCACTATAGGAGGAAAATTGCCAAGGAGTAATTACATAGGTGTCCGTTTATGTAGCAGGAGAAAAAATCCACTGCTTCATTCTCCGGCATTCACAGAGGAGATGTCTCCAGTTTATGAAACGGTGTAGATCGCTTCACCTCTTGTGAAGTAATCTACAAACGGTTCAAACAGTGGGGAACGCCCCCTGATACTGGAATCTTGTGAGACCTAACGAGATTACAGTACCAGAAATTCACGGAAACACAGAGATGTTGGTTTATTAAGCAGTGATATATTATCACTGCTCAGTAACGGACATTTTCGGAGGAGACCGCCCAACGTGTTCTCCCCTGAATATCTCTGCTTTATAAACCGAAAATGAACTGTGATCAGCGATGATCCTTGGGATCACCGCTGATCACAGTTTCATAAACTGACACTTTAGTATGCATTTGCTGTTCTCTTAAAGGAGACAGCATCTTTATTTGGTGAGTTGCCACTTTTACTGGTTAGCACTTCAAAAGGAGTTTACTGCATTGCTTATAAGGACTTTTTCACTAAAGGACTTTTTCTTGGGAGTGTTGCAATCGATTTTATATTTTTTTGTTCTGGAGAGGATTGCATATTCCTTTGATTGCTAGCAGTGTTTTATTTTTCACTTTTGGTGTAGCGCTGACTATTCTATTTTCTCACTTGCAAAGCAGGGCTTTTTGTCAGTGTAGCAAACCTCTTGTACATATGTTTTCATCAGTGAGGACATTACTGTCTAGCACAAGCAGGGTGAAGAGATATGTCTTAGGATTTAGAAGTAGATATGACGTTGCCCAGTCTCACCGTAATCGTGCGCCTGCAGGAGCATGCAGCGTGGTGATAGTGGGTGCTGTGTCCCTGGGACATGGCACGACCCCAATTTTGGTAAAGAGCCGATGACGTGGCTCTTTACCCATGTGATCGGCTGTGTCCAATCACAGCCAATCACATGTAAACACAGAAGTGTCGGTAATCAACTCTCCTTGCCTCACACTGACAGAGTATGAGGAGAGGAGAACCAATCAGTGGCATCTCCTCACAGGAGAGACCTGTACAGATAATCAGTGCACTGATTATCAGTGCAGCCCCAACAGTACCCAGCAGTGATGCCAGTCTATGCCCATTAGTGACACCAATCTGTGCCTATCAGTGATGCCAATTTGTTTGTTTTTTTTGTTTTTTTTTTCATTCAAAAAAAAGTTTTTATTGGAATGAGTAAGTCAAATTACAATGTCATTGTAACAAAGAAATCGAGGAAAAGATATATCCGCGAATGCAATGCGGAACAGTTGCAGCAATATAACACATAGTATATAACTTTTGCTTAGGCATGTGTAAATATTATACAGAAATGAGATTAACAGTAGTATTGGTTAACAATTACAGAAACATTGCATTTCTATTGAACCTACATAAGGGCCCCTCTATAGCTTATAGCATGAGGTGAGCATCTTGATGCATTGCTTTGTCATGTGTGATGGGGATGGGGGCGGAATATGTCTGAGGGGACCAACATTCTCTATAATATTTGCAAAAGGATTGTGTTAGGAGTAGGTTACTGCATCTATTAAGAGGGTGCTCTTGTAAATGGTGGTATATTACTGTTGAAAGATTATGCCTAAGCTTTAGTGGGTGTGCCACGGTACCTAAAGGTATGGTGAGGGGGGTGGGTACATAGATGGAATGGGGGAAGGGGGGTATGAAATAAGAAGTGTGGGGTAGAGGTGAAAAGGGTGTGTGAGGTGATGAGGGTTCTTCGGTCTCCACCAGCGACTCATCTCGTCATCCAGGATGTATAGAATTGGGTTGAGTAAGTGGTTGACCTGATAGGTGGTAGATGATTCAGTGGCATTTCGTGGTGGTCGATTCAGACACCGAGCCTTCCTGACTCATCTCTAGAGAGGAGGCGGGAGGCATTGCTAAAGGGGTCAGGGAAAAGGCTTGTAAAGGGGTTGATCTAAATGATTTAGCTTTGTTATGAGGGAGTTGCATTCTGGGTCTTACCCATCAAATTTGCATATTCATCTGTGGACAGCGGGCCCAAGTGTGTGAGAACTTAGATGGTGAGTCTTTCGCAATGTGTATTAATTCCTCCATCTCCCTGATTTTGTTCAAGTAATTGCACCATTCAGAGATAGTTGGGGCAGATGTTGAACCCCAGTGTATTGGAATACATAGCTTGGCAGTATTAGTTAAATGTACTACAAGGGATTTACGGTATGTGTGTGCCGACAGTGATGCCAATTTGTGTCAATCACTCAGGCGATTCTGTGCCCTTCAGTGATGCAAGTCAGTGCTGCCTTTCAGTGCCCATCAGTGCCGCCCATCAGTGGCACTCATCAGCGCCCATCAGTGTTGCCTATCCATGCACCTATCATTGCCTATTATTGCACATAAGTGCCACCTATCAATGCCCATCAGTGCTGCCTATCAGTGCTCATGAGTGCTGCATATCTGTGCCACCTTACAGTGCCCATCAGTGCTGCATATTAGGGCCTCCTCATTAGTGCCCTTCAGTGCCCATCAATGCAGCCTATCAGTGCCCATTAGTGCAGCCTCATCAACGAACATCAGTGAAGAAGAAAAATGACTTATTTACAAAATTGTCTGACAGAAACTATGAACATTTTATTATTTTTCAAAAATTTCAGTCTTTTTTAGTTTTTTTTTAGCAAAAAATAAAAAACCCAGCAGTGATTAAATACCACCAAAAGAAAGCTCTATTTGTGGGAAAAAAATTATCAGAAATGCATTTGGGTACAGTGTTGCATGACTGTGCAGTTATCATTCAAAATGTGACAGCGCTGAAAGCTGAAAATTTGCCTGGGCAATGGTGAAAGTGCCCTGTAGGCAAGTGGTTAAAATGTATCTGTTCCCAAGAAAAGAAAAAAAGTTACATTTTGTACAATTTCAGGTTGCTGTTTATTATTACAAAGTTAGACTTAATAGATGTTTTCCAATCTAATTATATTGCAATATAAATGGAAAGAATATTAAATCCTGTTCCCATTGGATGTTTTATGAAATAAAGTTATGTTAATAATTTTAATTTTCATTAAGAAGGTGATACCTAAAATAAAGCTCTTCAAGTGTTAATTGAGGTTTCAGTTGGACTTTAATGCACCTAAAAATAATTTAATACCGTACACATAAAAAGATCTACCGGTACTTTATTTTTTGCTCTATGTAACTTTAACAAAAACACATTTTCTGTGTGCTTGGCATCACCAGCAGCCTGCACATCTTTGATCTGCTTATGAGACAATGCTTTAAGAGCACTGTAAAACCTGCTCACAGAAGTGAAAATTCCATTGACATAAAAGCATATTCTGACCATATCCTCTCCAATCTACTTGTTGGAAATGTACGCCAGATATCTTCATTATTTCAATTACTATCCAGCTCCACAGCGTGACATCTTCCGCTAATACTTCTCCATCTCTCCATGAACCATACTTCTCTCTTGTACTTTGTTGAATCCATTAATGTATTAGGCCCCTGTGGCAGTGAAGAGGTGAAGGCAAATGGAATTACCTTCTATTTTTATCACATTGGTATTAGTACAAGCTGTAATGTGGGCTTCTGCTTGATATTCGTTCCGTAGAGTGAGTAAATGTTCCACATGAAATGACCCCCCCCCCAGTGTGGTCATCAGCCAAAGTTCAGACAATGCATTCTCATCATCTAAAGTGCACTTTTCATCATGGTGCTCGCCAGCTATTATCTCTTCGTGCTAGGACTGTGAAAATATGTATTTTCTACTTTAAATGATAGGTACTCTTAGCAGAGATGAACTTACTTATCTGAGAGTTGGGTAAATTTACTTTCTTTCAGTAAATTTTTGTTGCACCTTTAAATGCAGATTTGTCTGTTTTAAGGAGAATTGGGCAATTTTTAAATCCAAGCGATCAAAAATAATTCCTTCAAACCTTTCCCACTTGTATTTAAAATTTTTGTCTGAGCTGAATAAGAAAAAAAATACGCTCACCCCTCAAGCATGGTAAAATAGCTGTAAACCCTAATTTATTGACATTTCAATGTCAATACTAAGCACTTTCACCCCCTTTCTGCCCCAGACAATTTTCAGCTTTCAGTTCTGTCGCACTTTAAATGACAATTGCGCCATCATGCTACACTGTGCCCCAATGACATTTTTTTTTTTTTTTTTTGAGACAGATATAGCTTTCTTTTGATGGTATTTAATCACCACTGGGTTTTTAATTTTGTGCTAAATAAATAAAAAAGGCACTTTTTTACAACTTTTTCTTATATTTCTATGTTCTTATATTTATGCTTCTGTTATAAAATTTTGAAAATAAGTAAGTGTGCGCTGATGAGGGTGCACTGATGGGCACTGATGGGCACTGATGTGACTACACTGATGAACACAGATAAGGCTGCACTGATGTGCAATGATGTGACTTCGCTGATGTTCACTGATGAGGCTGCACTGATGGGCACTGATAAGTTTCAGTGATGGACACTGATTGATACTGATAGGGCTACACTGATAATTAGGGCACTGATGATCCATGACCTGATTATCAGTGTAAACAATATACTCACTGTGCCCTGTCAGACTTGCTGGCTCTACATTCCTCACACAGAGACAGTGTATGAGGAAAGGAGAGTGGATAATTGGCAAGTCTGTTTACTTGTAACCAGCTGTGATTGAACACAGCTGATCACATGATAAAGACATCCATGAATGTCCCCCCAGAACTGGAGGCCTTTGCTGTAGCCATCTTTTAGCTATAGAGCACTTTATAGGGGTTGATTTAACAGGACTGATGAGGCGAAGCTCTTCTGACTTCCATCATCCAATCACATGCAAGCAAATATATATATATATATATATATATATATATATATATATATTTTTTCCTTGCACACGATTGGGTATTCTTTGCAAAGTCAAATTTCACCACATTCATTAAGATAGGGGACATTTCCTTTGCAAAGTGAAAATATCTTTGCAAAGTGAAAAGCTTGTTTGTCTTTAGTGAATTAACTCCATAGTCTCCATTGGAAACCTATATGACATGGTAGCGCAAGTGCACAATTAGGAGACAGGGTAAGAATGATGTCACCTAATCGCAGAACATGTCTGTGCAGGGATCATTATTGCAGATTCACCAGGTATTATGTTATTAAAAGCTGCAGATTTAACTAGTTGCCGACTATCCGCCGTGGATTGACGTCAGCAACATGGCTCTCCTGCGCGAACCGCCGTCACCTGACGGCGGCCACAGGAGCGAGTATTGTGGGCGTGCACGTGGGCAGGAGGAACCCTCGCGCGCTCACACGCTAGAGTGGGGGCCAATCAGCGAGTGGGGCGGACTCAATGTTCCCCAGCCACTCGTGATCGCTATCCTGCAGTGACAGAACGGAGATCAGTGTATGTAAACAAGCAGATCCCTGTTCTGACAGGGGAAAGGAGAGTGATCGTATGTTCCCAGTATATGGGAGCAGCGATCACTCTCCTCCCCCGGTCACCCCAGGCCACACCCAGTTAGAACACACTAACAGGGAACACATTTAACTCTTTCATCGCCCCCTAGTGTTAACCCCTTCCCTGCCAGTGACATTTACACAGTAATCAGTGGCTGTTTAAAGCTCTGATCGCTGTATAAATGTCAGCGGTCCCAAAAAAGTGTCAAAAGTGTCCGATATGTCTGCCGCAATATCGCAGTCCCATTAAAAATTGCAGATTGCCGTCATTACTAGTAAAAAAATAACATAAAATAAAAATGCAATAAATCAATTCTCATAGTTTGTAAACGCTATAACTTTTGCGCAAACCAATCAATATACGCTTATTACTTTTTTACCAAAAATATGAGGAAGAATATATATTGGCCTAAACTGATGAATACATTTATTTTTTATATATATATTTTTTGGATATTCTAGCAAAAAGTAAAAAATATTGGGTTGTTTTCCAAATTGTCGCTTTTTTTGTTTATAGCGCAAAAAATAAAAACGGCAGAGGGGATCAAATACCACCAAAAGAAAGCTCTATTTGAAAAAATGGACATCAATTTTGTTTGGGTACAGCATCGCACATCCGCACAATTGTCGGTTAAAGTGACGCAGTGTCATATTGCAAAAAGTGCTCTGGTCAGAAAAGGGTAAATCCTTCCGGGGCTGAAGTGGTTTAAAACATATAAATTACTTTGCAATTTTAAATATTTAAACTCATCTGAAATATTAAACATTAGGTTTATTTATATTTTACCACAATGCTTCCTGACTCAATTGTTATTATTGCTGTTGCAAAATAAGACTTTGCATGAAAATATCTTCATTTGAGTAAATACTGAACAGCCTGCTGGTAAAGGGATTGTTCTTCTGTATACACACACAGAACAATTAAATCAAGAAAGTACAAAAATCTTTAACTCTTCTGGTCATGACTCATATTGATTCAATGGTGAAAATTAAATTTAAATCACAGCACACCTGCTTGATACTTGCAAAACACGACTGTTCTATTAGTGTATGTTAATTTCCACCAGACATTAGAGGAAGGTTAAAGCTGACCTGCTTTTCCTTCAGACTTGCATGGTTGTGCACGCTCTTCTCCCGTACTGAAATTACAGTACATAGTCTTATTTCACTGCACACTGTGAAACTGCAGCAAGTCACATAGAGCCAGTCTCATTTCTTGGTTCGTTTTATTCACTGAATTTCAGTTGTGAAGGCTCAGGACCACATGAGGGCATTCCCTAAGGTGGTCTGCATGCAAATTCAGTCTGCCCAGGAATGCCCGTTCCCTGAGATTGATACCCACTGATCAAGGCACTTTGATATTTCTTTATTTGGACATCTCAAAAGAGGAGAACAAAAATACAAAAGGCATTAGAGACCTTATCATGTAGTAGTTTTAGGATTGTGAATTGAGTGATAACTAAGGATATAAGATATGGAGGATGTGGTCCTCACATCTGTTGCTTTGCCACCCACAGAAGTAATCCAGTTCAGCCACTCAAATTACATCTGCATTAGAGGGGACTGCAAGGTTGCAAATTTTAATACTGGGATGATGCCTGTAACTGCAGGCATCACACTGATATACTCACTGCAAGCCAAGGACTTCACATGATTGATGGTCTACGGTCAATAAGTGGTTTAATATGAAAGTTTTCATTTTTTTATTATGACTAATCTAAACATTCTTCTTGCAGTTTTCATTGCATATAGAAAACTATTCTATCTGCTTTCTTTCAACAAACAAATAATAAAAAAAATTCACTCGCCATAATGTCACCACAAACAACACTTAGGTATCACTAGAACTAAATAAATACACTTTCTTAACCACTTGCCATCCGCCGTATGACTATAAGCGGCAACAGCATGGCTCTGTCCTGCTCATGGCTCTGTCCCACTCATGCCTACCGCACGCTACCTGAGTGGGGTCGCGGGTCAGGCGGACTCAATGTCCGCCGGGGACTCGCGATGAGCTGTGACAGAGCCAGAATGGGGAACCGCTTTGACAGGCGGCATACCAGAGATCTACTGATTCCTGTACTCAGGATCAGTTAGATCTCTGGTGCTCCTGCCAGCCCAGCCCCCATAGAGTTAGAACACACACAGGGAACACAGTTAATCCCTAGAGCGCCCCCCCAAGTTAACCCTTTCACTGCCAATGACATACATACAGTAATTAGTGGGTATTCAAATTTATGATGGCTGCATAAATGAAATTGGTTCCAAAAAAGTGTCAAAAATGTCCAACATGTCTGCCCCAATATCAAAGTCCCAATAAAAATCGCAGATCGCCGTCATTACCAGTAAAAAAAAAAAATGTAAAAAAGCCAGAAATTAATTTTCATGGTTTGTAAATGCGGCAACTTTTGCGCAAACCAATCAATAAACGCCAATTGCATTTTTTTTTACAAAAAATATGAGGTAGAATATAAACTGGCCAAAACCAATGAATACATTTGTTTTTTTATATATTTTTTTTTGGATATGTATTTTAGCAAAAAGTAAGAAATATTTTTTTTTTTGCAAAATTGATGCTCTTTTTTTTTTCTGCCGCTGATAAGAAATGACACAGAGGTGATGAAATACCACCAAAAGAAAGCTCTATTTGTGGGAAAAAAAGGATGCAAATTTTGTTTGGGTAGAATGTCGCACGACCATGCAATTGTCAGTTAAAGCGACGCAGTGCCAAATCGCAAAAAGTGGTTTTTTTTTTTATAAAGAATGAAAAACGATTTTATGTATAGGTTTTTTTTTATATATTTTTTTGTTTACATAAGTAACCAAAACCGGTCAAATATAAGATGGAGTATAAAAAACATTTTTTTTTACGTTAACCGCAAATAACTAACCAAACGCGTTTTCAACGGCGTAAATGTTTGGTACTTTTAATTAAAGACCGAAAAAATGTAAAAAAAAAAAA
>BLSH010332982.1:87750-98543 GCA_018402905.1 Glandirana rugosa | reverse complement strand
CAGTGGATTGGGCCGCTGTTGATGCGTGGACCACAAGATGGCGGCTGCTATCTCTGAGGGGAGCAGCGATATGGCCTGTTCGGGTCTCAATCACGGGAGTATGAACGCTTCTGCTCTTTCTGTTGAAAGAGGGGAAGACTTCACATTCTGCCTTTACCTGAGTATTTGTATAGAAATGGTGCATAGCTGGTTTTGGTTGCCAAGGTAACCTTACAGGAGGATCTCCCCCTGGAGGAAAGGTGGCCTCTCTTTCTGATAAGCTCCTTTAAAGCTTCTGGACTTTTAGCCCACGACTCCCTCATGAAACGTGGGGAATGGGGTGAGAGACTCCCCGACCACAGTTTGCTCCATAGGGGTGGCTGGGTGAGTTCCCATCCCCAAACGTAGATTAGATGGACACACTAAGAGTCTAGAGTGAGTCACCTTGAGTCTTCCCCACTCCACTGGTAGATCCTCTTTATACCCTCCAAAGGAATCACATGATACACCTGCTCTCTGTAACATGTCTACCCTACTTGAACCCTTACTTCGGATTCTGACTCCACTGTCTGAGGCAACCCTCTACTCTCTCTGCAAACACTTGTTTAATATTATGTGAACTTATGTAATCTCTTTATTCTAGGCATTTTTTTACTGTGCCTGATTAATGTCTCTTTAAATCAATAAACATATTGGAATATAAAATGTTATATGCTAATCTGCCATAGCTCCCAACTGTCCCTTTTTTGGTACTAAATTCTTGACATCCCTCTTATTTGCCTGACTTATAGAACTCAGTAAAATTTATTATTCTACTACCAAAAGTGCTATACTGCAATTTGAAGGAAAAGTAGTTCCAAATATAAAACTTTTGTTTAAAGTGAAAAAAAAGATACCCAAAGCCTTGAATATGCCAGTCAGTACGGTTCAATCATTTAATAAGAAGTGCTAAATTTGGGGATCTCTTGATACCAAGCCAAGGTGAGGTAGATCAAGAAAGATTTCAGCTACAACTGCCACAAGAATTGTTTGGGATATAAAGAAAAGCCCACAGGTAACCTCAGGAGAAATACAGGCTGCTTTGGAAAAAGATGGTGTGGTTGTTTTTAAGGAGCACAATATGATGATACTTGAACAGAAAAGAGCTGCATGATCAAGTTGCCAGAAAGAAGCCTTTACTGCACAACTTCCACAAAAAAAGCCTGGCTACAATATGCCCAACAACACCTTGACATGCCTCATTGGGCTTTTTTGTGGCATTGGTGGAGTAAAGGCTTCCTTGGCAGCTTAACCATGCAGCTCTTTTTTGTTCAAGCATGGTTAAATTGTGCTCCTTAACCACTTCCCGATACGAAGCACTTTACCATGTGACCAGCCGTGACCAATCACGGCTGCTCACAGTGTAATACAGGAAAGCTGTTTATCGGCGTTCCTGTACTCAGGTCTGCAGACCTGAGGAGTGGAGAGCCGATCGGCTGCTCTCCTGACAGGGAGGGTTTGTGCTGATGATTTATCAGCACAGCCCTCCCTCGGATCGCCACCCTAGACCACCAGGGAGCCTGCCCAGGGACCACCAGGGATGTGCCCATCCAGGACCACCAGGGAGCCGACCAGGGACCACCAGGGAGCCGATCTGGACCACCAGGGAGAACCCCCTAGACCACCAGGTAAGTGACATAATGCTCAGTGTGGATGGCACTTAGTGCCACCTTCAGATGCCACCCTAGACCACCAGGGAATGAGCCCCTATCAGTGTATATGCCCACCAGTGTCCACCAGTGCCCCTATCAGTGCCCACCAGTGCCCCTATCAATGCATACCAGTGCCACATATCAGTGCCCACCATTGCCACCTACCAGTGCCCACCTATCAGTGCCCATCAGTGCCACCTACCAGTGCCACCTATGAGTGCCAATCAGTGCTGTCTATGAGTGCCCATCAGTGCCACTTAGCAGTATCTGTCAGTGCTGCATATCAGTGCCCATCAGTGCTGTATATCAGTGCCACCTCTCAGTACCCATCAGTGCTGCTTATCAGTGCCGCCTAACAGTGCTCATCATCGCTGCATATAAGTGCCTCATCATCAGTGCCACCTCATCAGTGCCAATCAGTACTGCCACATCAGTGCCTGTCAGTGTAGCCTCATCAGTGCCCACCAGTGATGGAGAAAATGTACTTATTTACAAAGTTTTGTGACAAAAATAGAGAATTTTTTTTTTTTAAATTTTGTTTTTTTTTTATTTGTAGCACAAAAAATAAAAACCGCAGGGGTGATCAAATACCCCCAAAAGAAAGCTCTATTTGGGGGACCAAAATGATAAAAAATCTGTTTGGGTACAGCGTCGCACGACCGCGCAATTGTCATTCAAAGCGCAACAGCACTGAAAACTGAAAATTGGTCTGGTAGTAAAGTGTTCTAAGTGCATAGTATTGAAGTGGTTAACCACTTCAACCCCGGAAGGATTTCCTCCGTTAGGACCAGAGCACTTTTTCCAATTCGGCACTGCATCGCTTTAACTGACAACTGCGCGGTCGTGCAATATTGTACCCAAACTAAATTTGCGTCCTCTTTTTCCCACAAATAGGGCTTTATTTTGGTGGTATTGCCTCTGCGTCATTTGTGATCACCAGTATAAACAAAAAGAGAGTGACAATTTTGCAAAAAAAAAAAAAAATATTTCTTACTTTTTGCTAAAATACAAATCCAAAAAAAAATATAAAAAAAATGTTTTTCTTCAGTTTTGGCTGATTTATATTCTTCCTCATATTTTTGGTAAAAAAAAAATCATGATTGGCGTTTATTGATTGGTTTGCGCAAAAGTTGCTGTGTTCATGGATGATGAGAATTAATTTCTGGGGCTTTTATTTTTTTTTTTTTTTACTAGTAATGGCGACGATCTGTAATTTTTACAGGTACTGCAATATTGAGGCGAATGTGTCGGACCATTTTGACACTTTTTCACTTTTTTGGGACCATTGGCATTTATACAGCAATCAGTGCTATAAAAATGCATTGACTACCGTGTAAATGCCATTGGCAGTGAAGGGGTTAACCTGCAGGGGGAGATCTAGGGGTTAACTGTGTACTAATAAAATAACCGTATAACAGAGTACAACAGTAGTGGCTCATGTTAAGGCCAAGGACTTCCCAGGGGACAGGTGGGTCGCTGAGGGAGCAGTGTCCGCTTGACTGGAGGGAATGTGGTCCCTTTCAAGCTGTAGGATAAATTGAAAACAGGATAGAAAGGAAGGGTCCAAAACAGAGCCTTTACCACTGGTGGGGGGGGGGGGGGAAAAGGGGGTATATAAGGTAAATTATCATTGTACATCCTAAGTAAGACGTGAATTGGTAGATCGTGGTGCCTCGGGATGTCAGTCCTCTCAGTCATAGAGAGTTTTGAGAGTATGGTGGATATGGTGGGATGCGTCCTGGAGTAGGTCCAGTTCTTCTTTAGGTAGGGTTTTGTCCATATACAGTATCTCACAAAAGCGAGTACACCCCTCACATTTTTACAAATATTTTATTATATCTTTTCATGTGACAACACTGAAGAAATGACACTTTGCTACAATCTGATGGAGGATACGCAGGAGAGGAATAGGCTTTAGCTCCCTCCTCTCCCCCTCTGATATGCGACCTGGGACACCCCAAGAATATAAAGCCTGAGTGGACCGAAATACAGTGACCATTTAAGGATTGGCTCTATAGAGGAGATTTGCGTAGCCTGGATATGCCCTCTAGGGGACGTATTGTCCCTCTCCCTACTATGCGGGGGGTAATGGGAGAAACTATGTAGAGGTTTTTTGGCACGCACTCCGTCTTTGGCTTTTTGCTAAAAATTCCTTGGAGGTTTATCCTTCCAGAAGGTTCAAACGGATTGGCCCTATTTCCTTCTCACTCTAAAAATTTAGAAATCCAAGATGCAGAGTTAATTTGTCCTGCAGCTCTATGGTCCCTAGCCTGTTGAGTTGGTTGTCCAGTTCCGTCATTGGTCTTAGGCATACAGATATCCTCTCAATGGTAGTCTTACAAATGTCAGCCCCACAAAGTCTCCTGAGGAAGCCCTTACGGGCGAAACATGTTGAGCGGGCATAGCTGACCTCATGTAGGACTTGTCTTTGTCTGTGTTTTAACTAACCTTCTTTTCAAGTGTTTCTGTATACATGGATTTTATATTTGTACTGAAAAGACTGATCGTAGATGTTTTAATATATATGTGTCGTTTTGGAATTATTATTGGAATATATGAAGGGCACCCTTAAAATCCTTGGAACCCTATTTTTGAGTTCCGCTTTCACTAAATGTCTTTTTCAAATGTTTCCAGTTTGGACATGGTGCCCATTTAGGCCCCTCCCCTGCTCAAATATTTAAATTTTTAAAGTAGTCAGTGTAAAGCTTGTATAACAGTGTAAATTTGCTGTCCCCTCAAAATAACTCCACACACAGCCATTAATGTCTAAACCACTGGCAACAAAAGTGAGTGCACCCCTAAGTGAAAATGTCCAAATTAGGCCCAATTAGCCATTTCCCTCTCCGGTATCATGTGACTCATTAGTGTTACAAGGTCTCAAGTGTGAATGTGGAGCAGGTGTGTTAAATTTGGTGTTATCACTCTCACTCTCTCATACTGGTCACTGGATGTTCAACATGGCACCTCATGGCAAAGAATTCTCTGAGAATCTGAAGAAAAGAATTGTTGCTCTACATAAAGATAGCCTACGCTATTAGAAGATCACCAAGACCCTGAAACTGAGCTGCAACACGGTGGCCAAGACCATGCAGTGGTTTAACAGGACAGGTTCCACTCAGAACAGGCCTCGCCGTGGTTGACCAAAGCAGTTGAATGCACATGCTCAGCATTATATCCAGAGGTTGTCTTTGGGAAATAGACGCATGAGTGCTGCCAGCATTACTGCAGAGGTTGAATGGGTGGGGGGTCAACCTGTCAATGCTCAGACCATACACCGCACACTGCATCAAATTGGTCTGCATAGCTGTCATCCCAGAAGGAAACCTCTTCTAAATATAATGCACAAGAAAACCCCCAAACAGTTTGCTAAAAACAAGCAGACTAAGGACATAGATTACTGGAACCATGTCCTGTGGTCTGATGAGACCAAGATAAACTTAATTGATTAAGATGGTGTCAAGCATGTGTGGCAGCAACCAGGTGAGGACTGCAGAGACAAGTGTGTCTTGCTTACAGTCAAGCATGGTGGTGGGAGTGTCATGGTCTGGGTCTTCATGAGTGCTGCCATCACTGGGGAGCTACAGTTCATTGAGGGAACCATGAATGCCAACACGTACTGTAACATAAAGAAGAGCATGATCCCCTCCCTTTGGAGACTGCAGTGCAGTATTCCAACATGATAACGACCCCAAACACACATCCAAGATGACCACTGCCTTGCTAAAGAAGCTAAGGGTAAAGGTGATGGACTGGCCAAGCATGTCTCCAGACCTCAATCCTATTGAGCATCTGTGAGACATCCTCAAACAGAAGGTGGAGGAGCGCAGGGTCTCCAACATTCACCAGCTCGTCATGGAGGAGTGGAGGACTCCAGTGTCAACCTGTGAAGCTCTGATGAACTACATGCCCAAGAGGGTTAAGGCAGTGCTGGAAAATAATGATGACCACACAAAATATTGACACTTTGGGCCCAATTTGAACATTTTCACTGATGAGTGTACTCACTTTTGTTGCCAAAGGTTAAGAAAGCAATGGCTGTGTGTTGAGTTATTTTGAGGGGACAGCACGTTTACACTGTTATACAAGCTGTACACTCACTACTTTACATTGTAGCAAAGTTGCATGTATTCAGTGTTGTCACATGAAAATATATAATAAAATATTTCCAAAAATGTGAGGGGTGTACTCACTTTTGTGAGATACTGTATGCCTGCCATCTCCTGTAGCATCGAGAGGTTGTAGATACTCAATCCAGAGCCACTCAAATTAAACAAGCCAAATTATACAGTCGGGTGTTGGGTAAATTTATGCCCCCTGCGCTCCCGGGTAGAAACAACTTGTTGAGGGCTATACGGGCCCTTTTTTTCAGAAAAAGCACTATTTAGTGTCTGGATATCCTTATGTTTAAGGAGTAGAGAGATAGTTTGCATAGGATATATTAGTCTAGCAAAGCTGACCATTTTGTAAAGGTGGCATTTCCCCAGGAGTGAAAGGGGAAGTCCAAATAGCTATATAGATAAGGGGGTTTTGCCAAATTTGATACCCAAATATGTGATGTATGATTTTGCCATGGAAAAGGGGGAATTAGAAGCCCACATAGGAGCGCGAAAATTACCTAGACATAGTATTTCACTCTTACTAAAATTGATACGAAGGCCTTAACATAGCCTAAATTCCTCAAATATCTCATTGATGTTGTTTACATCTGAGGCCGGGTCAGCGGTAAAGATGAGAACATCATCGGCAAATAGAGCAGAACGAATTTCGGAACCCGCTATAGGGATGCCATGCAGTGGGTCCTTGTATGTCAGGTGTCTGGATAGAGGTTCTATGGCTAGATTGAATAACAGGGGTGATAATGGACACCCCTGCCTCGTACCTTTGAAAAGTCTGAAGTCGTTGCTTAGGAGACCTACTACTACCAGTTTGGCTGTGGGGGAAGAATACATTTCCTTAATAAGATGAATAAAGGGTCCATTAAAGCCTAATTTGGTTAAGACTAGAGAGAGCCAGTCGAAGTTGACATTGTCAAAAGCTTTTTCTGCATCTAAGGCAATCATGGCCAGGTCCCCTGGATGTGAGTTTGCGAAGTCCAAGGCCATCATTACCTTACATATATTAAGAGTGGCAGTTCTGCCTTTGACAAAGCCAGACTGGGCAGGGTGTACTAATGAAGGAAGAATGTCTGCTAGACGAGTGGCTCCTATTTTTGAGAGGATTTTCACATCCAGGTTGAAGAGGGAGATGGGGTGGTAAGAACCCGGCTCCAGGGGGTCCTTTCCTTTCTTCTCAAGGAGTTTAATGATGGCTTGGTGGCCTGTTGGGAGATATAGGCCTCCTTTCCAAATTTGGTTGTATACTTTAAGTGAAGTTTGGCTTATATTGGTGCGTAAGGGCTTATAGAATTTGCTGATGAAGCCATCGGGGCCTGGAGCTTTGGCTGGAGCTAGATTTTGAATGGTGAGTTGAAGTTCCTTTTCCAATATTGGTGCATTTAATGTTGCGAGTTGGAGGGGAGTGATTGTAGGAAAGTACAAATTATTTAGAAAATGTTTTGCTCTGTTCCCATCTATGGGATCTAGGGCATAATGGGAGAAGTAGAAATCCAACATTACCCTGGCCACCTCCTGGGCTTGAGATTTGACATTGCCTAGTGGATCCCGAAGGGATGTAATGTGCACAGGCTTGTGGGTGCCTTTACAAAGCCTCAATAGGAGCTTTTGTGGTTTGTCCCCAAACTTAAAGAAGGTAGCGTCTGTCTGGGCTTGTTTGGTTAGTTCTAATGTGTCCGCCCAATGGTCAAAGTTGTGTTTTGCCGCCAGCAATTCTGACGTATAGGAGGGTGTATTTAGTGATATGAGCGCTCGTTGGGCCATTTTGAGCCATTGGCTTGCATCCCTGAACTTGGTTAAAGTATGTTTTTTTGAGGGAAGAGGCATAAGAAATAATTCAGCCTCTAAGCTTTGCCCGCTTTCCAGCATAGGTTTGGGTTATTCAGGTGAGATGCATTGGTAACAACTCATCCCATGCTTTGGAAATGTATGTCAAGAAGTCCGCGTTTTTGGCTAGGTGTGCTGGGAAGCACCATAAATTAGGGTTTAAACTGGGGTTGGGGTCTTGGATAGTGAGAGACACTGGGGCATGATCCGATATTGCTAATTTGTGGATTTCCGTCTCCTTAACTGATGGGACAAGGTTGTCAGTGCCGAAGATGTAGTCAATCCTTGTGAAAAGCTTATGTGGGGTGGAATAAAAGGTGAACTCCCTGTCAATGGGATGTTGGAGTTTCCATAGGTCAATTAGTTGGAGAAAATCCATTGTGCAGGAGAGGTTGGTCAGTTCTGTGGGTGTAGGGGTTTTACCTTGCTTTTTGGGGGGCAACCTATCGTCTGTCTCGTGCATGTTGCAGTTAAAATCGCCCCCACGAAGTGAGGCAGATTGGTGTATTTTAGGAGATGTACAGCTAGATCTGTGAAGAACTGCTTGGGTTGTTAGGAGAGTATACGCTAGAGATTAGTACATTTTTGTTGCATCAACTTATTTGAGCTGTGACAATTCGGCCTTGGGTATCTGTTTCAACTGAAATAACTTTGCAGGGGATGTTCTTACGGATTAGGATAAGGACCCCAGCCTTGCGAGCAATAGCTTCAGAACCCAGGACCGTTCTGACCCATAGCTACTGCATTCGGTGGAAGTCTAGCTGGGATAAATGAGATTCTTGGATTAGGGCAGTGTCAGTTTTGAGCCTTTTGAGGTGTCCGAGGATCTTTAGTCTTTTGATAGGGGGCCTAAGCCCCTTGACATTCCACGTTGTGATTTTCATGCAGGGGTTTTAGTGAGGGTAAGTATGCAGGATATATGCTTTAATAAGGAGCTTACAGGGTTAGTACCAGACCTATTACGTTTG
Source organism: Glandirana rugosa (assembly GCA_018402905.1). NCBI lineage: Eukaryota > Metazoa > Chordata > Amphibia > Anura > Ranidae > Glandirana > Glandirana rugosa. The sequence continues at coordinate 89,966 of BLSH010332982.1, read as the reverse complement.
GTAACCCAAGTGGTCTCAAAATGGCTTGAAATAGGGATAGAGGGGATTGTTGTCTTCAATTGGAGGCATTGTGTGTACAATTCTAGGGGTGGGGGTAATATAAACCATACGAAAAAACATAAAGTAAACTAGTAACAATGCGATGACTTCCCTTTTTTCCACATGTTATCACTGCATTGAATCAGCTCCCAAATACGGGGACCCTAAATTGAAGGGGTTTCAGTGCCGGGTTGAGATTTAAGTGCTTGATTCGGTTCCTACACAAAGGATGTGAGGGTGGAAGTACATGTGGAAAAGGGGTGACAGAATCATTGCAGTAAACATCATTGCACAGCTTACGGATGAGATACAAAGTCTAGGAGGGAATACTCCAAACATGGAAGCTTGTGTAGCCTCTTATATTTACCAACTGGTTGTTTAGCGTAGGTCAAGTCCAGGGGGATGAAGATCAGTCCGGAAGTTCCGTAAGAACAGCCCCCGTTGGTTTGAAACGTTTAGGGGTGTCTTTCCTTGGGCTCCTTTGATCCAGAAGACACGGTGAGGTCAGCTCCCTTGAAGCTGCACTTGCGTAGTTGTCCAGGCGGAGAGAGCGCTTGTAGTGCTTGGTTTCCGAGAGGTCTTGATAGGAGAGCTTGATCAGATTTTTGATTTTGGTAAGCTTCATCCTCCAGGCTGGAAATACGCTGTTCTGCCTCTGTAAGCCTTGCTGCTTGTTCTTTTAATTCTTTGTTAAACCTCTGCATGTCTGCTTGAACAGCCTTTTCCACAGAGGCTGTTATGGTGGGTGCTAGCAGGGCAGCAACTGCTTGAGCGATCCTGTGTCTCTGGATCCTTCTTGCGTGGATGACAGGAAGGGAGTGTCACTCACCTCAATTCCTGAAGCCGCCGCCATCTCAGTCGGCGCGGTGTATTTGGCCGTTTCCAAGCTGTGCTGTGTTTGTGATGGTCAGAGATATCCTTTCTCCACGTCACGGTCCATCAGCTGGAGTGAGAGCTCCTCTGTGAGCGGGCACTCAGAGGCTTCTAGGGCTGATTTTTAAGCCGATGCACGGGTACGCTGCGGGAGCCGAGACGGAGAGCAGCTACTCCATGAGGCACCGGAACCAGAAGTAGTAGATTGCTTTAACCACTTGCCGACCGCCCGCCACAGCAAGACGGCGGCAAAATGGCTCGTTATCGCGAACCGCCGTCACCTGATGGTCGCACGCTCACTGTGTCTGGGGGGGGGGGGCAGGGAGCGGGTAGGGCAGACTCAATCGCTGCCGGTTACCCGCAATGGCCCCCCCGCAGTGAAAGAACGGAGGTCCGTGCATGTAAACACGGATCTCCGTTCTGACAGAGGGGGAAGGGCTGTGATAACAGGCTTCCTGTATATGGGAGCCGTGATCACTCCTCTCCCCCTGCCAGCCCAGCCCACACACAGTTAGAACACAGTGAGGGAACACAGTTAACCCTTAGAGCGCCCCCTCCAGGTTAACCCCTTCACTGTCAATGGCATTTACACAGTAATCAGCGCATTTTTATAGCACTGATCGCTGTATGGATGTCAATGGTCCCAAAAAGTGTCAAAATGGTCCAACATGTCCACCACAATAACGCGGTACCGCTAAAAATTGCAGATCGCCGCCATTACTAGTAAAAAATAAAAAAAAATAAAAACCCCAGAAATTAAGTCTCAGCATCCATAAACACGGCGACTTTTGCGCAAACCAATCAATAAACGCTGATTGCGATTTTTTTAAACCAATAATATGAAGAAGAATATAAATCGGCCAAAACTGATGAAAAAAATGTTTTTTTATATATTTTTTTTGGATTTGTATTTAGCAAAAAGTAAGAAAAACTTTTTTTTTTTGCAAAATTATTGCTCTTTTTTATTTATAGCGGCGATCAGAAATGACACAAAGGGGATCAAATACCACCAAAAGAAAGCTCTATTTGTGGGGGAAAAAGAACGCAAATTTAATTTGGGTACAACATCGCACGACCGTGCAATTGTCAGTTAAAGCAATGCAGTGCCCGAATCACAAAAAGTGCTCTGGTCCTAAAGCGTGAAATACTTCTGGGGCTGAAGTGATTAAAAAAGGCCTGGATTCTTTCCTAAATGTACATAATATAACTGGGTACTGACATTTATAGGTTCATAAAGTGCGAAATCCTGGTCTCGTGAAAAACACTAAGCCCGTGACGTAACGAAATTGACTGTTAACGTGCCA
>BLSH010332978.1:603048-623739 GCA_018402905.1 Glandirana rugosa | reverse complement strand
CCTGCCTGTCACATAGCGGTGCTGTGGGCACTTCAGATCCTGCCCACAGCACCGCTGCATCTCCTCTCTCCCCCCTCTCCCCCCTCCCCTGTCACACTGCACCGATCGGTGCGGAGAGGGGGGAGACAAGCCGGCACTTCCGCCGGCTTGTTTACATGTGATGCTTCGTCATTTGACGGAGCGATCACATGGTAAACGGCCGCTCCAAGCGGCCATTTACCGGGATCCGTGATGCGCCGGGTCTCATAGACCCGGCGGTCACGGATGCTCCCAGGTGCGCGCCCCAGGGGGCGCGCGGGAGCGCGATTGTTGGAGGACGTTATATAACGTCCTCCCACAACAATGAGTGCCACTTGCCGACGTGTATCTACGTTACACGGTCGGCAAGTGGTTAAAGTCTGTGTGTCACTTTAAATGAAAATGGGAATCAGTGCACATCTATTCTGCAAAATTCTATAAAGTTTGTGTGTCACTTTAAATGAAACCGGGAATCAGTGCACATCTATTCTGCAAAATACTTTAAAGTGTGTGTGTCACTTTAAATGAAACCGTGAGTCGTATGTAAACACGGACCTCCGCTCCTTCACTCCGGGGGGGGGCATCGCGAGTAGCCGGCGGCAATCGAAGCCGCCGCACCCGCTCCCTGGCCCCCCCCGAACACAGTGAGCGCGGCTCTGTCTCGCGGCCGCCGTCGTATGACGGCGTTTCGCGTTAGAGAGCCACTCTGTCGCCGTCAATTGCCGATCAGCCGTCGGCAAGCGGTTAATTAATACTTTTCAGACCCAGTTTTAAGATGATCCCCATTCACCTCCATTTTTGCTTTTTTATGTTTTTATTTTTTTTTAAATATTTAAAGTTATTTCCCTGTCCCCATTTCTTTGTAGGGCACTTGTCCCACCCTTACCCCCATTTTCCTTCCTTTTGCAGACCTCTAGGACCTTCCTGGACTTTTTTACAGCATTTTTAAGATTCTGCATTAAAATTACCAGAACCCCGGACCCGAACCCGGACTCTTTTTGAAAAGTCCGGGTCCGGGTCCCGGACACCCCAAAGTTCGGTACGGATCCGAACTTTACAGTCCGGGTTCGCTCAACTCTACTTACGGGTGAAACATGTTGAGCGGGGTATAGCTGACTCCATATAGGATCTGTTCGTTGCTCTTTTTTATCACTTTTTGTGCAATTTTGTGCATGTATTTGTAAATGGATTTTATCTCTGCCTAAATGTAAACAATAAAATGGTTCTAGATGCTTTTTTTATACATGTGTTAGTTTGAATAATTACTACTCAAAGTTATTGGGCACCTTCAAAGTCCATGGAAACCAGATTTGGATTCCATCAGACTATTGTTTTTTACAAATTTTCACATTGGGACGTGGTGCCCATTTGGCTCCTTCCCTGCTCAGCATTTTCTATGGGTGTTCAGCCAATGATGTTAACAACACTTAAATAGTGCAAATGAAACGACAGGCTATGCAAACTTCTAACCCCTCTTGACAATGACGATAAGAGCTGATTTGAAGGTCGGTAAATAAAATCTTTAATCAAGGAAGATCTAAGTCAGAGATAGCACAGCTCCATATGGGAAACTTAACTCAGAACAATAAAACTCCAAGGCAAGTGTTTAACCTCATTGTCCAAAGGAGCTCATTCGCCAGAGTTATACAATGCTGGCAGAACAATAGTATAGCCACTCACTTAATTATGCACGCAATAAACTTTGTGACAACACGCTACAAGATTTAAGAAATATATATATATTTTAATTACGATGATTGCTATATACCAGGATTCAATGTCTGCCAAAAGTCATGAACTGAAATCAACAAAGTATGAATCTGACATAAGTCTGAATGGGGAGACACCTAATCTGTAGAAGGTATAACTGAGAAATATAAGTTTTCACATAACAAACCACAAATATCATTTCAGAAGTCCCCATCAGACAAAGGACATGAGTTATCCCCACCAAAGCGGAGAGATAGGAGTGATTTATTGAAATCCAAATCCCGTGAAAATGACGGCGACAACAACACAGGCATAGTGACTTGCTCCCCTTTGAGAATAATCACCCAGTTAGGTTCCCAGTGGGATAAGGTCCAGAAAATTCTGGATAAGCACTGGGGAATACTGACCAATGCGCCAGGAGTAGCAGAAATTGTAGGACCATCACCAAAAATGGTTGCAAGGAGAGCAAGGAACTTGGGAGATACGTTGATCAGATCTGAGTATATTAAAGAAACCGACAGGACTTGGCTGGCAGATTTCCCTAGAAGTAAAGGCATGTTTCCCTGTGGACGGTGTCAACTATGCCCATATGTAGATAGGACAGACATGTTTTTTGATTCACAGAGAAAAATATCATACCAGATTCAAGACCTTGTAAACTGTTCCACAGAGAGGGTGATCCATATGGTCACATGTCCCTGTGGAAGGATGTACATAGGAAAAACCAAACGGCCATTAAAAACACGCATGGGGGTGCACATGCATGAGATTAAGGCTAAGCACCCGGAAAAACCTTTAGCCCGCCACTTTGCACAGACTCATGGAGGTAACCTGAAAGGGATGACAGTGAAAGTAATCTATGCATTAAAGTTACCAGCAAGAAGGGGAGACTTTAACCAGATTTTATTACAAAAAGGAAAACTCTGGATATACAGATTAAACACTTTGGTTCCCCCTTGGGTTGAATACAGAGCTCAATTTGCAGGTGTTCCTTGAGCCATGAAAACACCACTGATATAGGGAATGATTTTTTGTGGAGAAACCTTGATTGTAAATATATTAAACATGGTTTTTAAAAAATAATTATTAGAATGAGGAATGGTCACTTTAACACAGGACTGTAGGGTGAAACACATCACTATGTACAATATATGATATGTACAGGACACTATGTCAGGATATCCAGTTGATACGTTACATGTATGGTGGTGTCCGTCTGTCAAAGTCACCCCCCCCTCTCCCCCCCCTTTTTTTTTTTTTTTTACTTTCTCCCCTCCCCGCTCCTCCCCCCACCCTTTCCCCCCAAAGGCCTGAATTATTAGTAAATGGACTAAATGTAAGATAACCAGTGCAGTAAAGTGGAGACTAGAAATGGTAAATGTTCCGTTGAGATCTTGAAGGGGTGGGTTCCAGCCACGGCGAATACGCTGTGAAAAGGAGCAGGCTGGGATCCCCTGACACGTCCAGACGAAGCTACGCACTGTCGGGTTGTGAAACGCATTGACGTCATCACCGTCACGTGACGCTGCTCCAGGAAATCCCAGAAGTGCCTCTCTGATGATCACGCAGGGGAGTAAGGAGTTGCAGTTCGTTCGTCCGCTGCCGTTCGTTCGCATGGAGGAGAAACAAATGAAGCGAGGAGTACAACGAGATACTGCAATGATATGATCACATGCTTGGAAAAAGGCTTTGGCTTGTCGTTGGAGATAGAGGTACCATATATGAGACAATCTGTGCACTTAAGGCCAGCACCGGGCAGGAGCTAGTACTGACTAGCCCGCCGGCCACTCAAAGAGGGGAAGTGTGTTAGGACTTGCTTCTTGGACATAGGGGCAATATACAGTCAACTGTCAGGTATATATCCACATTTATACACACACTCAGCGAATAGCTACCCACACACGTTTAGAGTTGCTGCATTATATATGGGAAGGAATCGGCCAGTATCCTGTGCACTTCCATCATCATGACCATTATATATCATCCATAGGAAGATTTATGTGGAATGGGACATTACATAGTTATTGGAACTCTATCCGCTCCTTGCTATTTGGATCCATAAGAACATTGGGGGACAAGCGGGTATACCCACCCTCCCCTCTCCACCCTCCCTCTCCCCAATCATCAAGGCTCGAGTCACCAGGGATTGATACACATCATGAGTGTCCTTACATATAGAGTTGATCGAACCTCTGGAAGTCTGGGTTTGGCAGGTTCGGCCGAACTTCCGGACAAAGTCCGGGTTCGGGACCGGACTTGACCCAAACTTTGTCCCGAACCCCATTGAAATCAATGGAGACCCGAACTTTTAGGCACAAAAATGGCTGTAACAAAGTCCTGGCAAGTCTGCAAAAGGAAGTAAAATAGGGGTAAGTGGGGAACAAGTGCCCTACAAAGAAATGGGGATAGGGAAATAACTTAAAATAATTTTTCAGCTAAAATCACATAAAAAAATCAAAAATGGAGGTAGATGTGGAGTTGGAGGTTGAGGAGGCGGTGAAAGTGGCGGTGGAGGAGGAAGAGGTAGCCAACGCTGTTTTTTTTATTTTTGTGCAAGAAATGCACCGCTGGCCGCAAATGTAGTTTTTGGAATTTTTTTTTATTTTTTTTAAACCAGCAATGTAATGCACTTTTTAATTTTGTGCAAGAAACAATAATCTGTCCCTTTAAGCAACAGCAGGAACCTCTCCCTATAGAACTTGGAGATGATTTTAGATTCTAAAATCATCTCCAAGTTCTTTAGGGAAAGGTTCCAGCTGTTGCTTTAAGGGAAAGATTATTGTTCTAAAATCATCTCCAAGTTCTATAGGGAAAGTTTATTCCAGCCGTTGCTTAGAGAGCCATATTATTGTTCTAAAATCATCTCCAAGTTGTATAAGCAAAGTTTCTTCCAGCCACATAGAGCCATGTTATTGTTCTAAAATCATCTCCAAGTTGCATAGGCAATCAAACAATCAGAAATCAACAAAGTATGAATGAACATAAGTCTGAATGGGGAGACACCTAATCTCTGTAGAAGGTATAACTGAGAAATAGAAGTTTTCACATAACAAACCCCAAATATCATTTCAGAAGTCCCCATCAGACAAAGGACATGAGTTATCCCCACCAACCCGCTGTAAAAGAACATTCACATAAAGATGATGATTGGGTTAAGGGGGGAAGAATTTGGTTATCTTGTGCTATCAATGTATGTATATAGGTATATGTAAGTATATATATGTATGTATGTACACTTGCAATCAGAAATATTCAACCCCTAAAGAATTTTAAGGATTTATAAATAAAAATCTTTTCAAAGTGCAGGATTCTGCTTTGGATGGCTTCTTATTCAGTTTAGTGATACATAAAATCAACACAGAAAATGTATGATGTAGTATTTGTGTGTAACAGTATATTTTGTTAAGATCGCCATGTCACAATTATTCAACCCCTATATAATATTGTTGTTTCTAAAGCTTTCTGACAGTTTTTATGGCCTAAAGTGGAGCTGAAACATCATTGAGCCTTTGGCAACTCTATAACGATCCTTCATTTGCTTCAGCTGTGATGCATATATAAACCCCGACCATGAAGGTGTTCAAGGTGAGTTGCAATCATGGGAAAGACAAAGGAGCTTCCACAAAAGCTGAGAGAGGAGATTATTTCATCACATCTGAAGGGCCTTGGGTATAAGAAGATTACCAAAAGATTTAACATTCCAAGAGACACCATTGGGAGCATTATAAGGAAGTTTAAAACGTATGGAACAGCTGCAAACCTGCCTGGTCGTGGAAGATAGCTCACAATTTCATCAAGGGCCCTTAGCAACTTAGTCAGGGCAGCTAAGAAAAACCCCTGTGTGACTGCAAGACAGCAACATGATGACATGATGAAGGCTGGTACAAGTGCTTCAGTGGCAACTATAAGACGTACACTGAATAATCAAGGACTTCATGGCCGGACCCCAAGACGCACTCCACTCTTGACCTCAAGGAACATCAGGAGTCGACTAGAATATGCCAGGAGGAATTTGGACAAAACTACAGAGTTCTGGGAGACAGTTCTATGGACTGATGAAACCAAACTGGAACTTTTTGGACATATGGACCAGCGGGGTATGTCTGGCATGCAAAAGGTCAGGCTTATGACCAGAAGAATACCATCCCCACTGTCAAGCACGGAGGTGGATCAATAATGATGTGGGGCTGTTTTTCTGCGGCTGGAACTGGCAATCTTGATTGTGTACCTGGCATCATGGATTCCCAGAAATACCAAGTCATTTTGAAGAAGAACGTGATGCCTTCTGTTGACAAATTAATCCTTGGTGATCATGGACTCTTCCAGCAAGACAATGATCCCAAGCACACCACCAAATCAACCAAAGCTTGGTTGGGGAAAAGATGCTGGAGTCTCCAGAGTCACCAGATTTAAATCCTATTGAAAATCTTTGGTGGGATTTGAAGAAGGCAGTTGCAGCACGGAAGCCGTCAAACATCACTGAGTTAGAGGCTTTTGCACGTGAAGAATGGGCAAAGATTCCAATCGAGAGGTGTAAGAAGCTTGTCAGCACTTATCGAAAACGCTTGTTAGAAGTTATAAAAACTAAAGGGCGCTCCACAGGGTACTGAAGCTGGGGGTTGAATAATACTGCACATGCTCATGTGTTACAAGACTTACAATTTTCATTTGAACTCCAAAGTTAAGTCAACTTCTGTTGTCAAAATAACTCAAATATGTATCGATAAATATTGTTTGTTATTTCACAAGTTTTTTTTTTCATTTATTTTCATTATCTTTCATCAACATCACTGTATTGTCTATCGAGGTGGGGGGGTTGAATATTTCTGATTGCAAGTGTATATATATATATATATATATATATATGTGTGTACTAATGGTCTCAGTTCCCCATTACCAGCAAAAACCACGATGTAGGGACAGCACACTAATGAATTATGAAGGCAAATAATCACCATAGCATCAAACATATTAAAAAAATTATTCCATAATAGTACAACATACCATTATTCTGAATTGCCATGATCACTGATGGGCGGGTGAGAGACTGGATAATAACCACTCCAAATATGGGACCAACCAATCAGGAAATAGTCAACATAAGGTGGGATGGTGCCAATTTTAACAATAGTCCTTGCCCATATAAAAGGAGAAACACACATAAGGAGAGGGGCACACACCCATAGGCTGATACACCCCTGAACGAACACGAGGCTTACTAAGAATTGATCACTCCCCATTTCGTTGGATTTTGCTGCTGAGATGAATTGAATATACTGATAGCCCTTTGGACATCTTCCTCTCTGAACGGTGGTGAGATACTGGCCATAACAATCTTATTTAACCTTTTCCTTCCAACATTGTAGGAATTGTATTTTACTAGCTTTTACTTTAACCTTATCAAATATAGTGTGTAGTGTCGTTTGGTAATTGCTAATTTTCCCACGGTATTTGTCTATATTGTGTGTTGAAGCCGTGTCTGGGTGATATTAAGTATCAACCTGTAGTATAACCAATTTGACTTTGGTGGTCCCAGATAAATTGTCTATTGTTCACGATAATTACCCAACTCCTCTGAAGTTGGACTTATTTCAGATCAAATAATATCTCATTGTTTGTTCCTTTAGATATATTTCCGTCTCTCTTCCGGCCGGAGAGATTCAGAAAGTTTTTATGAACCGCAAGGGATATTATTATTTGAAATAGTTAAAGACACGGTTGACCATCCTGTTATAGTGGGGCAGGGCTGTCACGGTGTTACTTTCTTTAAATTTTGACAGAAATTACTTTATTGATGTGTTGATCTCTTTAATTGTGTGTGTGAACTATTAATCACCAGTAATTCCGGTTTTGTATAAATATACTTGTATATTAATAAATTATTTTATTTATTAATTTATTGAGAGATATCTATACATTGATAAGAATTCCCCATAGATTAAAGGAGTCAGGAAATTATCATAGTATACTCTTGGCTGTCTGAATCAAGACTCATATTTAATTAAATTAATTAATAATTGCCGCAATCGGCTGGAGGCACTGCATATCTACTGTTTTTATATTCAGACACTACCTATTTGTTTATCAATTACATTCGCCAAAACATTATAATTTAAAATTCCGCATTTTTCTTTTTCTCATTAAAATTCAATACCACGCATGCACAACATATTTGGTGGCACTGCTGAGATATCTTGTAAGAGGGAATCTTACCACATTACAAAACATACTGGTGATTGTATTTTCATAAACATTGTTAAAAATATCTATCGTATAGCAACATGACTGGAAGTGATAACGAATCAAGCTCATCTAGAGGAAGCCAGGATGCTAATACTGCCCCAGCTGTAGCTACCTCAACCCCCAAAGAGGCTACTGATCCTCAGGAAAACTTACGTAGAGTTCTTGACTATGGTATAACCGAATACATTTGTAAAAGATTAGACCTGGGAGGAAATATAGAGAAGTTTGTCAGAGAGGAGAAGGAGCAGGCCCAGATTTTGAGTTAAATTTTTTTTTATCGAAGGTGGCTGGGTTTACCAACTTATTATGGCCTTTGCAAGTGCAAAAGACTCAAAAAGTCCGAACCGTCTCATTTTCGAGTCATGGCTGACTTTGTGGTTTTTATGTACTGAAGTTACCAAACGGATGCCGGCCTTAAAGAAAGAATTGTTGGAAACCCGCTCCACCCTAAATAACAAAAATGAGGAGATAGAGTCCCTGTTAGACAAGCCCCAACAGGCTGAGAGCAGACTCAGACATTCCAAAGAAAGTGAGGAAGAATTAATTGACCAGGTCCATAGAAACAAGGCTCTATATCAGTGGTTCTCAACTCTGGTCCTCAGGACCCACCAACAGGCCGTATTTTAAGTATTACCTTGAGAAGATACAGACTGGAATACTGCAATCACTGAGCAGCAAATGATATCACCTGTGATGTATTTCAGTTACCCTGCAAACCTGGCCTGTTAGTGGGTCCCGAGGACAGGAGCTGAGAACCACTGCTCTATATGAAGAGAAATATCAAGAATTTAGACAAGAGTTAGATTATTATAGACAAGAGAGAAAAAGCTTCATTGAAGCAAATTCGGCATCTGGGGATAAAAAGAGTAAAACAGAGATTGATATACTCAAATCAGAGCAGAAAGCAATGGAGGAACGGATAGAGGAGTTATTGTCCCAGCTAAACCATGAATCTATGAACCGAGGTCGCCTAGGGGAATAAGGAATGGGAGGATGGAAATATTCAAATCACCAGGAGATACGGGAAAGCCACAGTGAGTCTGGGTCAGAATATAGGTCACCCTCTAAGCTTCAAAGGAACTCCCAAGAGTGCACAGAGGAGGAAGTAGACAGGGCTTCATATGGGCAGAAAAGAAAGTCCCAGGCCCCAGTTAAAAGGTATGACACCCCCAAAATGATCAAATTCTTAAAAGAAACTGTTCCCGTTTTTTCTAAGAAAGGATCCCAAACCATTACTGATCATCTAGGAGCATACAAACGTACCTTAAAAATATTAGACATTCAGGACGATCGTACCAAAATTGAGTTACTACCCTGGGTATTTGAAGAAAAGTACCGACAATTCTTTGAGTCACTACAGGCCCTGTATGGTCAGTCATGGAGGGAGATTAAACATAGGTCTCAAATGGAGTTTGGACCCTATAAAACTGTCACCGCTGCCAAGGCCGCGCCTACAATTTAAAATATGGCCCTAATCAGAGTCCCACAGAATTTCTGGCAGTATTGAGAAGTGCTTACTTTATAGCTGAGAAGGACCCTAATCCGGACCAGCCAGAATTCAAGACTCTATTTTATGAGGCATTACCTGCTTATATAAAATTGGGGCTTGCAAGGGATTTTAAAAAGGGACGTTCCTTGGATTGGCTAGTCAGAGAGAGTGATAACCTATAATCAATCCAGCAATCAAGTGAAGGGGGGTGAAAAGAGAAATCAAACCTAACCCTAAAACGGTAGCGGCCACTTCTGTAATCCCTCAGTCTCTCGGTCTGCAAACCGAGAGAAAGTCATATGCAGAGGCAGTTCGAGGTGGGAAGTCCACAGAACCTCCTGGGGTTACATCCCAGCTACATCAGATGATGGGGGATAGACAGAGGTTACAGGGTTATGGAAATGAGCGTGAAAGGGGCCCCGGGCATAGAAATGACCAAAGGGGATATCCACAAGGGTCCCACAATAATCAACACCCACATTTTAATAGAGATCCCAATTTTAATAGGCAACCATCCTTTAACAGGAACTCTAATGTTAACAGAGACCCCAACTTCCAAGGGTACCCCTGTTTTAACAGAGACCCCAACTTCCAAAGATACCCCCGTTTTAACAGAAATCCAAACTTCCAAGGGTACCCTCACTTTAATAAAAACCCCAACTTCCAAGGACACCCTGGTTATTACGGAAACCTCAACTTTAACCGAGGCCCCAATTTCATAAATGACCCTAATTTTAATGAAAATCTCGATGGTCGTAGGTCACAGCCCAATCAGGAACACGTAAGTGAACCCAGGGTTGGTGTAACTCCCCAAATTCCCCAAAATCACAGGGAACCACGGGAGTTCCCAAGAGAAAGGCCACAGCACCAGGGTGAGAGGAGTGGTGATGAGTCTGATGCATCTGTTCAGTCCTATCCTGAAGTCGCCAAAGTGCCATGGACCGGCGAATTGAACAGGTAGAAACGCAGATAAATCAGATGTGCGAACAAATGACACAATTAACAAACCTCCAATCGTCCAACCCATCTTTTTTAGGGGCCGCTCCTGTGACCATCCAAGGGTCACAGAATGTGTAACCCTCCAGACTGACCTCCAGCAAGGGGTATCGCTGGAGGCGATGACAGGAGACACACAGCATACCCCTGACATGCCCCTAAATAGGGGACTCGGTCAAATGAACAGGGGGAATCAGTTATGGGTTAATTCTGCTCCTATTTTTCAGCATCCATATAACCACTCTAATGTAGCTGAGCTGCAAGACATCGTTGCAACTGACAAATCAAATGGGATACCCCCTAATCCTTGTGCTTCCATCTCGCATAAACCCCGCCGGACATCCCGTAGGAATCATAAGCACAAGAAATCGGTCACATGCGGTGAGATAAAAGCCAACCGTATATTATTGGAAAACCCACAGATTCTCGACCACGCTAATTTCATGTGTGAGTTGACTGAATCTGATGGAAGGTATTTCACTACAGTAAAAGTACACAATGCCAGTGATCACCCCATTTTAGGGCTAGTTGACACCGGGTCCCAAGCCACCATATTGTCACAGGAACAGTTTAATGTAATAATAAATTCAATGCCCAACAAACCAAAATTGAGGGGCTTTGATTGCTCACTAATCGGGGTGGGTGGAGAGCCAGTGCAAGTCATAGGTACTGCCTGGCTTAAACTTAAATTAGGTAATAAGAACATTAGGCACCCTGTGATTATTGCAAATCTCCCACACCATCACATGATAATTGGGATGGACCTCCTGAAAAGGCTCAACACAATTGTTGACTGCGTGAACCAAGTAATGTGGTCACAAGTAAATTCGGTATGAGAGAATTAAAATTACACATTCCCAGTAACACTGCCACCTGGTGGAAGAAAGGCCGGGTTCCCTAGAAATCCACTTCAGGAATAGTCAGTTCCCCGATGTTACAATTATCCAACCCGACAGTAATGACCTGGTAGTAGGAGATGATGACCACATCTTTAAAATTCCCAGTGATAAAATAAAAGAGATCTCCCTCCAAGATGACGTACTGACCATATCCTTCAATCAGGAGGCTAAAACTAGGAAAGGGGGAAACCACACCCAGTTCTTGACAGGAGTGGAAAGTGACCTATTCATCCCTATCCGGAAAAATTGTGTTAATAGGGAAAAATATGCCAAAATTGATTTAAGGCAAGAGCATAGCTTTGTGAGCCATGGGTTGTTAACCACCTTTCCGAAAGGGAGATGATACGTTTCCCCACTCCTCAACGACATTGGATATCAGATGCCAGTGACGATTCTGAGGACCATATACTCAATTGCTAGATGCCTTTTAAATATCAACATAGGCAATAAGACGACCACCCATGTATTCATAGTCCTGGATAAACCCCAGTCCCAAATCTACATTGGCAACGACTTATTGCCTCCCAAATTGACCTGATAAATGACTGCTTGTGGAGTCGACTAAAGGGGGACCCTGAGGGATACCAGGATATGACCTCAGCCCTGAAATTCCAGCAACAGATGCCTTATGCTGTTGAGGTTCAGGTAGCTTGAGGAATTATCATTCCCAAGGGGATAAACAATTTCCTACTCCCTATAAAAATAAAAAGGGGACAAAAACTGAAGAGATCAGATGCATTAGTATGCCTATCCCAGAGGATGCAGGAGGAAGGGATGAAAATTACTCACATGCCTTTGGTCAACACGCATCACTCTCCAATATATATCTACATCCACAATCTTTCAAATCAGGACCTTAACCTACCCAAGGACACCCTTATCGGCCTTGTGGTAGAGACGGCGTATTACACATTTGGAGTCACCAACCAAGTGATTGGACTTATACCGGATGAATATTTATCTGAGGAGAAATTAATTGAACAATCATTTAATTCTTTACCCGAGGGTATGTTCACAATAGAGTTCATTTATCCCTTCAATTCCATGGATGGTACCTGTAGGATTGAGGAGACATCTCTTGTCTTTGATCAACCAATCAAAGAACAAGAGTACCCCTAGGGACGTGAATGGGAGAGAAATACACAGTACGTACCCAATGACCTGACCACCAGACTTGAAGAGGCATATGAGATAGGGCAACCTGAAGATTTCCGGGATTCAAAGAGATAATGGAAGAAATAATAGCCCTAGCCAATGCATGTTCCAATGATCGTGAGCGACAATTTCTCCGCGAGCTTCTCTTTGAATTCCAAGACATCTTTGCTCAGGATTCTTATGATTGTGGGAATACTGAACTCCACATCGCTAGAATCCAGACTAACCCTCAGGCCCCACCAGTGTTTGTTAAACAATATAGACTTCCGTTAGCCTCCTATGAGTCTCTAGCCGAGATTATTAGGAAGTTACACGAGTGAGATATAATTAGGCCCATTCATAGCTCTTACAATCACCCCATCCTGGGTATTTTGAAACCCAACGGACAGTGGCGCTTGTGCGCTGATCTACGACAGCTCAACAAGCGTTTCTAGATGTCAGGGTGGCCAGTACCTTACAGTGACCAATGCTTTGCCCAACTCCAAGGATCCCAGGTATTCACAGCCCTCGATTGTGCCCAGGGGTACTGGACCATAAAAGTCAGTGATGAAGATCAGTATAAATTAGCCTTTAGTTTTGGGAATCAACAGTACTGCTGGGTGCGAATGCCTTTTGGTTATATTAATTATGGCCATGAATTTGCTGTCTCCATGCACAAGGCTATGCCAGATGCCTCAGAGCGAGGAACATTGGCATAGGTCGATGACATCCTTGTTAAAAGTACTGACATGACCAAGCACCTCACAGAACTTCAACACGTCCTGGGCCAGTTAAAAACGGCTTAAGTTATCCATTCAGAAAGCCCAGTGGTGTCGCACCTGGGTAAATTTCTTGGGCCACGAAGTTACTTTTGAAGGTCTAAATCTCCAAAAGAAAAAGGTTGAGCCAGTGCTAAACTGTAAGGTCCCTACTAATCTCAAAGAGTTAAGATCGTTTCTAGGAATGGTTAACTATTCGCGCAAGTTCATTGACAACTACGCCGAGATTAGCAAACCATTGCTTCATTTGCTGAAGAATGACTCACCCAGGCTCCCTGCCTGGCATACCCAGAAAGCGGTAAACCCTTTTATCTTGAGACAGGGTACACGCAGGTAAGTATGAGTTCCGTACTTTACCAAAAGCAAGAAAATGTCAATAAGATTATCGCATATGCCAGTAAAACATTGTCCCCAGTAGAGATTAAGTTTTCTGACTGTGAAAAAGCTTTATTAGCCACTGTGTGGGCATTACAAAATTTCCGCAGTTATATTCAAGGTGAGAGAATTATTGTTGAAACTGCACACCAACCTTTACAGTATTTACAGAGTGAATGTATCAGGAATGGAAATGTGTCTAATAGCTGCTTGGACATTGTCTTTGCAAGTGTGGCCTCTGGAAATTCGATACAAACAGAACAAGAAAAGTCCAATAGCCCAGGGCCTTGCTGAGCTACATGATTGTTCAGCTATTGATCCCGGTACTGAAACCCCGGACACTGACTTTTTAGAAGAACAACGGTTATCTCTCTACAAGGTTTATGATGAAGAATACTGTAAACAGTTGCCATGTGTATATGTAGATGGCTGTGCCTATCATCATAAAGACCAAGAACAGCTCCAACTAGTGGCTGGTATTGGGATTGTATGGACCCAAGGTGTGGCCCCGATCTCTGTGGGATACAAGCTTGGGCCGAGAAGCAGGTTGTTGAGATGGCCATAGATTACTACCTTAAAGAATTTGCCATCATCACCGATTCCAATTATGTCAGGAATAGCTTTGTTGAGTACCTTCCCCGGTGGAAAAGGAATGACATGGTAAAAAGTAACCATAAACCTGTCAAACATGGTAAGTTATTTTGTCAAATAGTTCAATCGGTAAGAGAACACTAGATTTCTCTGTATTTCAAGAAAACCAAGGGCCACTCCAAAGTCCTAGGTGAAGAAAAGAAAGGGAATGATCAGGCTGATTCCATAGCTAAAGAAGGGGCCCTAACAGGTGAATTTCTAGACATAAATCATCTCTTAGGTACAGTACAGTCAGAAGCTGTCACTAGGCAACAGGCTAGGATAACTGATGATTCAAATGTATTACAATGGAGTCATGATGCTCCAAGTGAAGATTTAATTACAGCCCAAAAAGAAGACCCAATAATTGGCTTGTTTTATAACCATGTAGAAAACCCCGACCAAAATCCCATTGGTCAAGAAAATGATACTGGCAAAGAAGACTTACGAATCTTAATGAAATCCAAATTCCAGTTCACATTGCATCAGGGATTATTGATCCACACCTCAAAAGGGGGTATCCGACAATGGGTAGTTCCTCTTAAATTCAGAGGTTTGATGCTACAGCATGCCCATGACGCCCCTATCTCCGGGCATTGTGGAGAAAAGATTACGTATGAGATCCTGCGGGATTACGCCTACTGGCCTCATATGCTACGTGACGTTAAGGAGTACTGCCAAGGCTGTTTAATATGTCCCCAATTTCAACCAACTTCACAAACCCATAGGGCACCCCTTCAGAAAAGGGGGATCTGTATGCCTTAGTCGGAACCTTCAAATGGATTTCATTGGACCTGTAGCTAAATCTTCACGAGGGAATCGATATATGTTAACCGTTACATGTTTATTCACCAAGTATGTCGAATGTATTCCAGCACCAAATAACAGCTCGGATACATGCGCTGCTGTATTAATCAATCACATTTTTCACGTTTTGGTCTTCCCCAGAGAATAGAATCCGATAGGGGTTCACACTTCACTAGTGAAGTGATGAACAAACTGTGGAAAATATTGGGCATAAAAAGGAAATTGCATATCGCCTGTCGGGCCGCCTCTAGTGGTGGAGTGGAACGGTACAATCAGACCATTGTTAACATCCTCAAGAAGTTTGTCAAGGAAACAGGCAAGGACTGGGATGTAAAGCTTCCCCTAGTCCTGATGGCCTTAAGAGCAACTCCAAATACGGTCACAAAAATGTCGCCTTTTGAACTCATGACCGGAAGGCACATGGTATTACCCCAACACCTCCTATACTGCACTGCTGATCATAATTTGGTAAATCCCGCCACAATGCACCAATACATAGAGGATTTACATAAACACTTACAATATGCATTTGCATTTGCCCAGCGGAATATTGAAAGAGCCGCAGCTAGCGCTAAGACATACTATGATCTTAAGACCACCAAGAAGGAATATGAAATTGGGGACAAGGTATATCTATACAACTTTGCAAGGGATCAGGTCAGGGAACGGAAATTCCAGCCATCTTGGAAAGGTCCATTTAACATTGTTGACAAGATTTCCCCCGTGGCATATAAATTGCATATTCCTCGGAATGGTGAGATCAATGAGAGATGGGTGCATATAAATCAATTACGTACTTGTCATCCTAAGTCACAATTACAGTTGTTGGAAGACTAAACCCACATACTCCTCCTTGACAATTAAAAGATCATAAGCGGTAACCTCCTAATTAAAGATGAACGTAAAATTTTTTTTTTACTTGACCAGAATAGATATTTTCTGTACAGATGGGGTACTCAACTGGTCTATTTCCTTGCAGCATACATGAGCGTAATGATGTCCCCGCCGCCATCCAAACCGAAAAGCGGAAGTAGTAGAGACCAAGCACTCGAAGGAAGGTCCATTGATAACCCAATGTTTCGAACCAGAAATTCGACTGCCAACGATCATGCCAGAAAGGGCAACCAGATGCCCCAAAGGAGAGACCCGGCACAGAGATTGTCCCGGGTACATGCCATATGGACAATCCTGGGTATTCTGCTGTGGATGATCATGCCAGGCCAGGCCGGTCCCATAGCCCGACCAGGACCCTCATCAGGAATACTCGTCCAAGAATCGCCCGGCTTCATCTTGACTGACCAACAAATCATCACCCAAAAAGTTTGCATCAGTGTGGATCCAAAGACCTCTACAGAAAGACGTTTTAACCCTCGGAACATCCAATCCCCAGAGATTAAAGAATGGTACCCCATGCACGTGAAAGCAGCACGGAATCGGGTGGAGGAGATGTTGATCCAAGCTTGTAAACCGTTCATCCCAGTAGCCACAGCCCAAGAAAAAAGGCCAAAGAGGTTCTTGGGGCCCTCATATTCACCGTCCTAGGAGCCGTGGTGTCTACTACCATATCTGCTGCTAATTCAGTTTCAGTAAAGACACTTGCAACAGAGATAGGAAATTTACAAATGGGTATCAGAGCCATCCATCATGAACTTGAGAAGCAAAAAGCTGGAGTAATAGACTTATTCACCGTTGTCAACGACACCGTGGTCACTGTAAATTTACATTTCGAACACGGTCAATAGACCTACATCAAACTCATGAAATGTTCAAAAAAGAACTACTGTTCATTCAGGAACCAATATTATTCCATACTTTAGCCATTCTGAATGAAATACAAAATGGAATGAATGACCTCTCCCACGGATACATTCCACTATACTTTGTATCCACTGAGATGGTCAAAAACCTCCTCAACCAGGTCAGTGGAGATGAAGTAGAGGACTTTCAAATCAATTTGGCTTTCGAAACAGGAAGTGCAATGCCCCTATATATCAATCCAGAAGTTCTTGAAGTTTACTTCCTGTTGGCCATACCCTATGTCTCCTCCAAGAATATTTTCCAGATGAAGACGATTCATAACGTGGGAACATAGAAAGGAGATATCCACGTGCAAATCAAAACCCCTGATATAATTGCCTATCAGCCCTGGGTGCCAGATCTATATGCCATACCACTTTGAAGGAATGCACCCGGTTTAAGGACATCAATTTCCAATGTCACGGGAACCCATTTGTATATGGCACAACCCATGCGCTATGTGGCCTAGAATATGAGAAACATGGTTCCGAACAATGTGAGGTACACATGCGAAAGACCACAGATAACTCTGAAGTAAAGGCAATACTCGTGAAAGACGAATGGCTTGTAAGCACAACACTAATAAACATGAGCGTATTTTACGAAAAACAAATGATGAGCCGCGTCATAGCCTTACCTGCTACCGTATCCATTATAAAGGTTCCAACCAACGCCAGAGTCACTATTGGAAAAACCACTCTGTATCCAATAGGAACCAAAGTGTGAGAAGGGGTAAAGTGTGGACGCATTCCAAAATCAGGACATACCGATGAATCCAGACCTGAAATTCCTGTTAGAACATAAACCTAACCACACCATCCAAATGTCTATAAGGAAGGACAATCTGTCAATTGAAGATTTTGACTTTTCAGAGAAAGACGACATATTATTGGATAGCCAATCTTATTTTCCGCTAACAGACATAATAATCCTTATCTTTATTGGACTATTAATAATGTGGTTAGTGATTCTAACAATCCACATGGTGAAGGCATCGCAAGAAATTCACAGACAAATTCCGACAGTCCTGAGACTCATCAGTGGAGGTTATCCACAATCATAATTGTCAATACCCTGACTACCAATTGATTCCCCTGTATGATACCAACATACAGGTAAATCAAAAAGGGGATGTATGTCAGGGTATCGCTGTATAAATTTATAAAACCAATGAACTATGATATTGCAATAGCTGAATTTGCCCTTCTCTTGAACTATTTAACACAAGGCCTTGTGAACTGGGTGTTCAGACAATGATGTTAACAACACTTAAATAGTGCAAATGAAACGACAGGCTATGCAAACTTCTAACCCCTCTTGACAATGACGATAAGAGCTGATTTGAAGGTCGGTAAATAAAATCTTTAATCAAGGAAGATCTAAGTCAGAGATAGCACAGCTCCATATGGGAAACATAACTCAGAACAATAAAACTCCAAGGCAAGTGTTTAACCTCATTGTCCAAAGGAGCTCTTTCGCCAGAGTAATACAATGCTGGCAGAACAATAGTATAGCCACTTGTTTAATTATGCACGCAATAAACTTTGTAAAAACACGCTACAAGATTTAAGAAATATATATATATTTTAATTACGATGATTGCTATATACCAGGATTCAATGTCTGCCAGAAGTCATGAACTGAAATCAACAAAGTATGAATCTGACATAAGTCTGAATGGGGAGACACCTAATCTCTGTAGAAGGTATAACTGAGAAATAGAAGTTTTCACATAACAAACCCCAAATATCATTTCAGAAGTCCCCATCAGACAAAGGACATGAGTTATCCCCACCAACCCGCTGTAAAAGAACATTCACATAAAGATGATGATTGGGTTAAGGGGGGAAGAATTTGGTTATCTTGTGCTATCAATATATGTATATAGGTATATGTATGTATATATATATGTATGTATGTACACTTGCAATCAGAAATATTCAACCCCTAAAGAGTTTTAAGGATTTATAAATAAAAATATTTTCAAAGTGCAGGATTCTGCTTTGGATGGCTTCTTATTCAGTTTAGTGATACATAAAATCAACACAGAAAATGTATGATGTAGTATTTGTGTGTAACAGTATATTTTGTTAAGATCGCCATGTCACAAATATCCCCACCAACCCGCTGTAAAAGAACTTTCACATAAAGATGATGATTGGGAGAAGGGGGGAAAGAATTTGGTTATCTTGTGCTATCAATGTATGTATATAGGTATATGTACCGTATATATATATATATATATATATATATATGTGTGTACTAATGGTCTCAGTTCCCTATTACCAGCAAAATCCACGATGTAAGGACAGCACACTAATGAATTATGAAGGCAAATAATCACCATATCCCCATAGCATCAAATATATTAAAAAAAATATTCCATAATAGTACAACATACCATTATTCTGAATTGCCATGATCACTGATGGGTGGGTGAGAGACTGGATAATAACCACCCCAAATATGGGACCAACCAATCATGAAATAGTCAACATGAGGTAGGATGGTGCCAATTTTAACAATAGTCCTTGCCCATATAAAAGGAGAAACACACATAAGGAGAGGGGCACACACCCACAGGCTGATACACCCCTGAACGAACACATGGCTTACTAAGAATTGACCACTCCCCATTTCGTTGGATTTTGCTGCTGAGACTAATTGAATATACATCTATACATCTCTGAATTGGACATCTTCCTCTCTGAACGGTGGTGAGATACTGGCCATAACAATCTTAGTTAACCTTTTCCTTCCAACATTGTAGGAATTGTATTTTACTAGCTTTTACTTTAACCTTATCAAATATAGTGTGTAGTGTCGTTTGGTAATTGCTAATTTTCCCACGGTATTTGTCTATATTGTGTGTTGAAGCCGTGTCTGGGTGATATTAGGTATTAACCTGTAGTATAACCAATTTGACTTTGGTAGTCCCAGATAAATTGTCTATTGTTCATGATAATTACACAACTCCTCTGAAGTTGGACTTATTTCAGATCAAATAATAACTCATTGTTTGTTCCTTTAGATATATTTCCGTCTCACTTCCGGCCGGAGACATTCAGAAAGTTGTCTTATGAACCGCAAGGGATATTATTATTTGAATGAAATAGTTAAAGACACGGTTGACTATCCTGTTATAGTGGGGCAGGGCTGTCACAGTGTTATTTTCTTTAAATTTTGACAGAAATTATTTTATTGATGTGTTGATCTCTTTAATTGTGTGTGTGAACTATTAATGACCAGTAATTCAGGTTTTGTATAAAAATTGTATAAATATACTTGTATATTAATAAGTTATTTTATTTATTAATTTAATTGAGAGATATCTATACATTGATAAGAATTCCCCATAGATTAAAGAACTCAGGAATTTATCATAGTATACTCTTGGTTGTCTGAATCAAGACTCATATTTAATTAAGTTAATTAATAATTGCCGCAATCGGCGGGAGGCACTTTGAATTAATTTATACTCAGAACTAAGTCTGTTGGTTCTCATATGATACTATTTAAGGACTCAAGAAATTAGATACCCCTTAAGAATAGTTACATATCTATAGAGAGTTAATTTAATTATTTATTTTATTGAATAATTATATGTTCATATAAATATGTTAAAAATATGTTTTGGACTTAATGACCAGTAATTATCAAGTGTGTGTGTTAATTTCTCTAGTTGTGTAGTTATTTTATTAAAGACAGTTTTAAATTTCTTTTATTGTGACACTGTCGGGACGGGGTGATATTGTCCTATCAGTTGGCACAGAAATTGATAAAGTAAGTTTATTATTATAGGGAACGCCAAGTA
>BLSH010332978.1:578165-588706 GCA_018402905.1 Glandirana rugosa | reverse complement strand
ATCCTCACTCCTGGACTTCCTGTTTACTCTATCAGGGGTTCACGAATCAGGGTCGCAAGGGAGGTTACCCCTGCATAAGTCAGACTCCACCACCAGGTACGTGACACATAGTTTGACCCATACTCTCCTCTCTCTCGTTTATTCTATCCCCTTTCTCTTTCCTCCCTTTCTCGGATCGTTGGCCCCCCCTGAATGTACAGGACTAATTTCCCCAAACCTCATTAATCCCTATAAGCGATCATGGCCCCCCCACACATTTGCACCCTGAATGTTCAGGGATTTAATACCCCCCACAAACGCACCAAAGCCCTTCGCTCCCTCTCAGCTGCTAAGATTCACATTGCTTGTCTTCAAGAGACTCATTTTACAGATGAAGTTACCCCCAAATACCTTAGTACACTATACCCCAATTCTATTATACCTCGGCCACAGCCAAGCGTCGGGGCACCCTCATTGCCTTTCGCCGCACTACTCACTTTAGCTTGATCTCACAAATCAAGGATCCAGAAGGTCACTATTTGGTTATCACTGGCCACATATCAGACTCCCCAGTGACCATAGTCTCCTATTACGCCCCAAACAAGCGCCTGTCTGACTTCTTATCACATCTCTTTTCATTGGTCAACACACACAAATTTGGTACCATTATTTTATGCGGAGACTCTAATCAAACTATCCTTCCTTTTCTGGATAAGTCCCCACCCTCTCCGTCTCAGAGTCCTACGAAACTGTCCTTTCAGCAGCTCATATCCAAACATTCTCTAGTTGATAGCTGGCGCAAAATAAATCCAACAAGCAAGCAATTTACCTACTATTCCTACCCGCATAAGTCCTTCTTCCGTATAGACCACCTATTTCTTTCCACCAGCATGACCCCCGAAATAATCTCCTCAGTTATTATCCCCTTGACCTGGACTGACCACTCTGAAGTCTGCACCTCCATTGCCTCTCCTGTGCCCATATCCCACGACACAACCTAGAATATATGTTACTTTGGTATTCAAATTTATATCTACAGTTAATTACTACAGTTAATTCAATGTTGAAGCACAAGAAAAAAAACCCTCTTGGTGGGACTTTGAATGGGAGGACCAACTCACCAAAACAAATCTCATACAATAAAAATTAACATTTATTCATGTATTTAAAATATCAACCATCTAGACATGATGATGGTAGACAAAAAGAATTGAATAGACATGGGACAATACTCATGAAAAGATTACATACATACAAAGACAAATATTCTAAAAAAGACCACTAATCTGCCAAAACATAGTCAGAAATAGGACCAACGCGTTTCGATGTTTAATTCGATATCTTCTTCAGGGGTGCTTGGTCAAAATAGTTAAAAAACATCCTCTAAGTAACATAGAAAAAGGGGGAAATTACATATTGTCCATGATACAAACGTACATTTCAAATTACATTAGTATAGTCCAAAATTAAACAACTCAAAATATGGCATACTGACTACACATAGCAGGAAAAACCCGGGGATCATCAATGAAAGGGTTACAAATAACACCTCCTTTCCTCCCAAATATAGGGATCTATACCGAATCTACAAGTTAAAAGTTACAGGTATGTCATTGGAGAGGAAGAAAAAAAAAATATGTTTGTTAAATAAATTGAATTCAATATAAGGTGCTTACCGATGGCAGTTTAGATAGAAAGGTCTATGGCCAACTAAAGATGATGGCTGAAAGGGTATCTACGATATGAAGATAATGGATGTATTTAGACACCAGACCATTAGACTATACTCTAAAGGAAAAAGTCTGTGTTTGTGGCCCAATATGTACTCAAAACGTGAGGATAGGCAGGGCTCATAGGCATGAATGTAGATAGTGGATTACACTCACAATTGTACTGACTAAATTGCAATATTCTGTACACAAATAAGAAAAAAGTGCATGTAGCAATGTAAGCACATGAATATGAATGTGGGTTGTGAGCATCAAAATGTGTAGATGGACAGATGGATATACCCACCCAAAAGGCATATGGTCGTAGAGCAGGCTGCATGTCAAAGCGTCCAGCTGGAGGGAACCCCAAAGGGAAACCACAGCAAAAACCTGGTACCAAAACCACCAAGTGGAAAAAGGACAATGTAGCTGAAACAACAATGATAAAACAGGAAATATAGAGGTGTAATTATCGACCATGGTCAGAAGGACCAATGGTGCCATACACAGAGAGACAAAAACAGGGGATCAGGAGGAGTGAACCACAATCCAAAAAATACCTTAGATTCACAAGTAGATGTGCGCCGTCCATCATGCAGCAGCCACAATGAGCCCTAGAATTCCTGCAGATGGACGGCCCCTATTAAATACCAATCCTAGGCCAGAGGGGCGGATCCCTATAGCACATCCAGGGATCCAATCATCCGTCTCAAACCTGTCAGAGGGAAAAGAAAACCAACTCTGAATCCACATAGGGGGGCGGACTCTTGCGGAGCAAGTGCGCAACACCACGAGGCCACAAACAAATCCGCCGACAGAGAGATGACATCAATCCATGGGTGACATATCTCACATGGAGGCAGCTGGCAAACATGGCGGGAAGAGCCGTACACAGTGGGACACACCCATCCACCAGGCCATTCAAGGCCGACTTATGGATCAACACAGGTATAGCACCATCTAGTGGGTAAATAATAGGCAGACGATCACCAAAATGTACACCATGGGGGCCTATGGTGATAAAGATAACAATAACCACACCTAAAAAGATAATAATAATTAAGGTGCAAAAAATGAAAATGAAAAAATAAAAAATAAACAATGACAATGGCGACACAACCTGGTGCATCAATGACACGATGCTATCCCACCCCTCGCACAGCTTAACAAATGAGCTCGCCCTCAAAGAATACCAATCCGAAAACACCACTGATGACATCTCTACACTGACCTTGTGGGAAGCCCACAAGCCAGTGATTCGTGGTAAGCTCATCCAATTGGACATATCGCTTAAAAGAGAGCGCAAAGCTCAATAAAAAAAACTGGAAATACAATTCTCCGCATGCCATAAAGCTTTCCAGAGAAATCCCAATCCCACTACTAGAGAGCAACTAGACCAAGCACGATTCACTTTTGACCTTTTTCTCACTGATTCAACCGACAAAATGATTCGTAGAAAGCAACACATATGTTACCGTAAGGCCAATAAACCCGACACACCCATGGTGCGCATGTTACGCACCATCTGCAAACCCACAACCTCAGTTAGGCTCAGAACAATGCAGAATGAGTACACCAGCAATCCTGTTCAAAATTTTCCAAACTAATCTCGCTAAATTATGCTCACGCACCCAAGACCTCGATCCTGTCCAGGCCGACAACCTATTCTCTCAGATCTCCCTTCCCACCTTAAACGTTATGCAAAGAGAACAACTTGAATGTCCCATTAGCGAGGTGGAGGTTATCACTGCCATTAAATCGCTAAAATTACAAAAGCAACCAGGCCCCGACAGATTTTCTGCTACCTATTTTAAACAATTCTCCAACATTTTAGCACCTATGCTCACTAATGCCTTTAATACCCTGCTGAAAGGGCAAGGGCACTTACGGCCATTATCTCTATGATCCCTAAACCATATACTGATCCCTCCTCATGGTCTAACTTTCGCCCTACTTCCCTTCTTAATCTAGATGTTAAACTATTAGCTAAAATTCTTGCCACCTGTGTAAACGCCATCATCGGAGACCTTATACACTGTGACCAAACAAGCTTTATACCTACAAGACAATAACACATATTAGTAAACAGACCAACATAGTGTCCCTAGACACTTTCTTGAATGTCACGAACAATGTGCTCAGAAATTGCGGGTTTGGGTTATAGAATCCATTCCCATCCATCCAATCCATCCATAAGGCTGAACGCTATAAATATCTGTGTGAAAGGGAAAATTTTTGGAATTTCACTTTGGATACTCTCTCGCCTGGAGGGATGAATGAGGAGATCGAAATCAATACACTCCTCTAAGATAGGGGTCAGTACTGGTTGGGTATGTATCTGGATGAGCCCGCCTACTCCCTGCCCCTCAGCCTCCTTCCCTGAGAGTCTCTGTAGTATATGTGTATGTGCATGCATATGTGCATATGCATGTATAGATATTCATTTTATGACATATATATATATATATTTTATATATATATATATATATATATATATATATATATATATATACATTTTATATTGCTATCATTTTTAATCTTCAGTTAGTTTATTCATAATATACTGGTTTTACATTAGAGGTACTCCATATGTTTTATGTGCGTTGTTAAATCCTGTTTTTCCAGTCCACATCATACCTGTCCCATTCCAGGTTTTTTTCTCCTTTTCCCTTCCCTTCTTTCCTTCCCCCGTCAATTGAATTATTTAGCCATTCATCAGATGTTTAAGTTATCATTATGACTTGCATTTACTTGTTTCACTATGGATTGTGAATAGTATATATCAGCTTGTAAATATAAATAAAATACTGCGCTAAAATAAATTCAGTGTATAGACTCAGTAATCTATGTGAAATACAAAAAATTATATTATACAAAATTATGTTATACAATATTGTGACAGCTGCTGCTTTGTTCAAATTAAACCATATAAAATCACACTCATATGTAGTCCAGTGTTAGCAGCGCTTATGTAAATTGTGAGAGTAAACAAAATCCCAGATAAAGTGCCAGTATTGGTGAAAATTTCCAGTGCTAGAAAATGAAGTTCTTAAGGTGCATAAATAGCATTGAGGTGGAAGATTTAAATAGAAGATTTGTTTTGCTATTTATGCACCTTAAGAACTTCATTTTCTAGCACTGGAAATTTTCACCAATACTGGCACTTTATCTGGGATATATCAGCTTGGTTTCATTCCTTTTTTGCTTTGCCCACAATGTTTATGAACTGTGTGTATAAAAGGCTGCCCAAATGTAAAATGGCCCCTGCTTTGCCTGATGAAGGATCACGAATGATCCGAACGCGCGCAACCCCCACCTGGCATACCCGGAAGTGACGCGGTGTCCTGTGCCTGCGTGCTCCTTTGCTGTCGGCATCGGTTTCCTGGTAACGCTGGAAGCCACCAGCGCGCCTAGTCCCGGACCCAGCATAGTGGCCACGGAGTGTGTCTCCTTACCGTGGGACCAGCGGATGACCCTTTGTCCCCCATGCGCACATCTTTGCTCCCCTTGTGAGTGCATATGGTTTTTGTTTTATGTGTTCCAATAAACTGTGTAATATTGCACTTAGAGGCGCTGCTGTATTTCTCTTTCCATACCTACAAGACAAGCCAGTGATAATATTAGAAGAACCCTCCTACTCGCCCATATAGCAAAGCACAGACGTATCCTTACCTGCTTCCTCTCTTTGGACATCAGGAAAGCGTTCGATTCCATCTCCTGTTCTTACATGCAGTAGACACTTCAAAAGTGGGGCTTCGGGAGTCACTTCCTGTCCTGGGACTCGTCGCTCTATAATGGCCCTAAGCCATATATCAAATACTCAGGATACAAGTCTGCGATCCTTGATGTGCGTTGTGGCACAAGGCAGGGGTGCCCGCTTTCCCCACTTTTATTCACTTTACTAATCGAAAGGCTTGCACAGCTAATTAGATTCGACCCCAACATTAGAGGGATTGAGATAGGAGGCCAACAGCATAAAGTCTGCCTTTTCGCGGACGATATCTTGATATGCTTATCTTCACCGCATGTTTCAGCCCCTAATCTCCTCTCTCTTGTACAAAAGTTCTCCAACATTTACGGCCTACACATTAATCTCCCTGGTGGTATGATTATGTCAGATTTTTGCGTCTAAAAGCAGTACATTCTTTTGCATAGAAATTTTGCGTTTTATATTGTAGGCCTGTAATTATTAGGAATAACTCACTTAAATCTGTCCAAACCAGAGTCTAGTAGACATCCCGGGTATGATAACGTTTGAAACATGAAATCATAAATTATAATATAATAAATAACTATAAATAATTATTAAAAATAATAACATAATAGTAATAAAATGTATTCAATAATGTAATCAAACCAAAAACACTGAAATTTGCTCATTTGCAGAATTGTCGCTGTCGTCACTTTCAGTGTCTGATGATAAATTTCCCCAAAAATCAGTATCACTCAATTCTGCAAATGATACTTATTTACTATCGCTGAAAGTGCATGCAGGGCACTGGGCAAACCACTAGGGATAAAGGGGATGTGAAATTATTTCATACAGTAATGTAATCTTACAGATTAAAGTGTACTGTATGTTTACTATGTGTTTCACTTTTTGAATTTGCCGCCGATCTCAGCCCCTGTGCAATGCAACGCTCGCAGGGAACAGAGCCCAGCACACAGAGGCATCGGGTGAAAGACACAGCCCGCTGACACAGCGGGGGGGGGGGCATCCTTGGATCCAGGGGACAATGTGAGTAACACTACATGGATCCAGCGATGCAATCCTGAGTGTGGCTCAGGGTTACCGCTCTTGGTACAGAATATTCACCCCGAGCCACACTCGGGAATACCGCCAGGGGGGTTAACCTGCATTAGTCTAAAATCTTGAACATATTTTTGACCCCTCCTGATGTCCCAATGATCCTCCTTACCTATTTTATGGGTTGGCAGAATCAATGTGGTTAAGATGTCTATCCTCCCTAAGTTTCTTTATCTTTTTCGTACGCTCCCTATCTCCATCCCAGCCTACTTTCTGCGCCTCCTTCAGAGCAGGACCCTATCCTACATATGGGGATCGATTAGACCCCATATTCCCCAAAAGACACTTTATGCATTTAGATACAGTGGTGGTCTTGGTGTACGCAAATTTTCATCTTATTTCCAAGCAGCAAAGATCGCTCAAGTTACTAAGTATCATGTGACCACAGAAATTCCACTATGGAATCTGCCGAAGTTGACCCTATCTCCATTGCTAACATTCTATGGCTTAGACCCGTGGATCGTATAAGCCCGCTCAATCCTATTATCAAACATTCCCTTTCCATCTGGGATAAACACAAGATTTCTCGCAACTTGCAATCTCCCCATAATCCCCTTCTCTCCTTTCTCAGAAATCCGGCCTTTCCCCCTGCATGGGACTCCCCCAGTTCCTTCAAAATCTGGACCTCTTCCAACCCACTTTGTTTGCGCAACTTTATCACCAACAACTCCTTCCGCACTTTCCCTACCCTTTGCGAAGCTTACGATTTACCCAGCTCAGAATTGTTTTGATACTTGCAAATAAAGAACTTCTATTCACCCTACCTTAATGCTTTGACCCATCTGTCTCCCTACGAGCAGATCTGCAAGTCTGATCCTCATGCCAGAGGCACTATCTCTTTACTCTAACAACTACTAACCGCTGATCTGGACAACCCTATGCCCTCCTATGCAGACAAATGGGCATCTGACCTGGGGCGTATGATCGACATAGCTGAATGGTCTAATATCTGGTCAGCTACTAACTCTTCCTCCCCCAATATACTACCTAAGGAAACCAATATCAAGGTCATCACCTGATGGTACTTGGTACCAGCCAGAATTGCAAAAAATCTCCCTTCATAGCCGATAGGCTGCTTTTGAGGCTGCAGCGAGCCCGGTACATATTACCACATCTGGTGGGACTGCCCTTTAGTACAGGAATTCTGGAAACAAATCTTCATTATTGCCTCTAAAGCCCTAGAGATGAATATTGCACCTGACCCATCGGTCGCTCTGCTTACTTTAAAACCGAGTCAGATGACCTCCTCTCAGTTTAAGCTGCTAGTCTACCTCATGACTGCTGCTAAATAGACAATAGCCAAGGCTTGGAAGTCCCCTGCGTTTGTTGTGGCAGAGGCCATAGACAGTAACAAGATACACAAATTTGAGAAAATCTGGGACCCCTGGGTTAGAAACTGCCTTCCACCTGACTTCGACAGGAACCTCTTGATGCCTTAACCACCACCCTTAAACATTTGATACTTAGACCTCCTATTCGAATCACGAGCCACTGGTCCGGGAAATCTAGTCCTACTCACTCCCTCCTTTCTCCCCCCCACCCCACTTTTCCTTTTTCAGTCTTTTCTTTCGCTATATCCCTTCCAGTTCTAAACTCGAATTCAATTCCATCACGTCTACACTTTTCTACACTGCTTAGCATTTACATGAGACTCCACTGTTTCAGTTTCTAGTTCCTTCAAACACATCTGGTACATTTGCGATAGAGTTTGGATACACTTTGTAACACTCTTACAGTGAGCCAGTGTTTCCTCTACTTAAGTGTACAAATGACAATATTCCTACACTGTAGCGCTCTAGCTTTCATTACTGATCCCTCACCCCTGTGGCACAGTGTGATCCCAGCGGGGTGCCTCGGGGCCTGAGGGCGCAGCATGGGCATGACCTTACAACGAGGTTACGCAACTGCTATGACCGCACTGTATCCTATTTAACTATGGAAGATATGTATCTCATGCACTCACTTTTCATGTACAGCCAAGTGGCAAGACGCTTATATGCTTTGTATTATTTTCTTTACTTTTCAATAAAAATATTGAACAAGAAAAAATATTGTTTCAGAAGTTTTTAATAGGGGGGTATTCCTATCAGATATGGGTCATATTTTGCTTGCTTTTGCCAATTTAGGAGATAGAATATATTATTTTTGCTTTCGTGAGGTACTGATATGGCCCTATCTCTTTAGCCTAAGTTTCTGTGTATTTTGGTAAGGTATGGTGGGAGAGATGGGAGAAAATGTACAGTAAAGTTTTTATTGATACTTTCCATACATAGTTATGAATCAACAATAAGACAGGTACAAAGGACAAAAAGAGTCAAAGGAACATTCAATATTGATCACATAGCCCTTTTATCAACAATTCTTCAAACTCATTAAAATAATTACCACTTTAGCTTTTGTACATGCATAACCCTATGGACCAGAACAAATTTTACATGTTTACTATGAGCCTGTTGATTCAGCAATAACTTTGTCAAAAACACACATGCAATGGGGTTGATTTACTAAAACCAGAGAGTGCAAAATCTGGTGCAGCTGTGCATGGTAGCCAAGCAGCTTCTAACTTCAACTTGTTCAATTAAGCTTTGATAAAAAAAAAACCTGGAAGCTGATTGGATTCTATGCAAAACTGCACCAGATTTTGCACTCTCCAGTTTTAGGAAATCAACCCCATTGTTCTTTAAGGGCTCTTTCACACATGCGGACCATTCAAGTCCGCCTCCCAGTTTTTCAGGCGGACCTGAACAGACGCCCCTTGCACCTCTATGGAGCGACAGATGTCAGCGGTGACATGTCTGCTGACATCCGATTCCATCCCCTCAGCTAAATCCATACGGATGGAAACCCTGACAGGTGGATACGGTTTCATCTGATCCCCCATAGTGGAGAGCGGGGCTCTGACAGGTCCATCTCTGCACAGTGAGCAGAAATGGACCTGTCACCAGCTGGCTCAGCGGAAATCAATGGAGCGATCCCTGCTGAGCAAGCGGAGTCCGTGAAAACAGACAGGCAGGTGTGAAGGAAACCTAAAAACAAATTAAGTTTTCTTTTGGCAATAGTGTCTTGCTAAAATCATTTATCTTTCTATGTTTTTCCTGTTTTTTTTTCTGTTTTGATCAGTCTTAAGCCTTGTACACACGGTACGAAGGTCGTACGACCGAATGGCCAAAATCGTATGTTGGCTGTTGTATCTCGCGTACTGACGTGCGCTAAGCGATCGTACGATCAAGCGGAATGTAGTGCCGTGCTACGAGCATATAAAGAGGAAGTTCCGTTATCACGCGTCACCCTTTGGGCTCCTTCATCTAATTTCGTGTTAGTTGAAGTTTGGTGAGAGCTGATTCGCGACTTTCAGATCGTTCCTGACCGTTCGTTCGTCAACCAGCCATGTTGAGATCTAGAGAGAGAAATCTTGCTATTGTTGGCCTAGGAGTCGTGGCTTGGACCCAAAACCAACGCAGGAGAAGGAGGGAGAGGAGTTGTTGGACCAAAAATTGGTTACTTAACTGTGATCAATTTGGTCACATGGCTTTAGTCAGGGAGCTCCAGTAGAATAATCCTTATGACTTCAGGAATTATCTTCAGATGGCTCATTGCCACCTTGCGCTACCTGGCGACAGGAAGAAGCCTTCAGGACCTCAAGTTCATTACAGGCATCTCCCCCCAGGCTCTTGGAGTCATTATTCCTGAGACATGCTCAGCCATCATACAGGTGCTGCAGAAGGACTATATTAATGTATGTTTCATGTTAATACCACATTTTATGTGTTTCTGCTTGAGAATATTGTGTTTGCCCTTTTTTGCAATACCTAATTAGCAACATTAAAATATGCTGTGAATGGCTTCTTTGGCCTCATGCGTGCTCTAAACTTTTTTCACCTCCTTTTTTCCTAGACACGCCTCCCAAGCATGTTGTCCTGTGTCCATACACACTCAGCCTGGTAACATCACAATTATTTATGTCAGCTGCATTTTGGGCCTTTCCGGGTTTTACGTCGACTGTATTTATTAACACTACAATGGTCCGACTCACACATACCTGTGTC
>BLSH010332978.1:563541-578155 GCA_018402905.1 Glandirana rugosa | reverse complement strand
GTGATGTATATTCATAGAATTTATACACACTAATGTAATGAAATTTTATATATATGTTGATTTTCCCTGAAGGGTTAATACTAACATCAGGGCTCAACGCCATCGACTGGCCCTCAAAAAACAGGTGAAAATCAACATGAGTAAATTCTGTTTGCACAGCTGAATGAAGTCTTTAGCAAGGAATCACTTTCAATCAAGGAAAGAAAACACCTGTGATCGCTATGAAAATAATAGAGATGTTTTTGTATATAAGCATGTTTGATTGTGATTACCATTATGGTTGTGACGAAGCACGCTAGACGTGTGAAACGCGTTACCTATTTTTTGTACCCAGCTCCATGTACATTTGTTGTATGATCTTCTTGGAATATCAATAAATTTTTATTTTGCATCAAGCCTGGAGTGCCGCCAGCCTCACTACTATATATCTACTCCTCCCAAGCATGTTGTCCTGTGTCCATACACACTCAGCCTGGTAACGTCACAATTATTTATGTCAGCTGCATTTTGGGCCTTAACCCCCCCAAAAAACACACACTTTTCAAACGTTATTTGTGTGTTTCAAATCCTGCATGAGGTCTTCTTATTATGTGAAAGATAATCCCCACCCTCCCAAAAAGTAAAGTCAGCATTTCAAACTACTGTATCTCCTGACATGTAATCTCCTATACACACCAACTTTTGTGGGTCACATTTCCTTAATAATTACCCAAACCATGTATTGCAAGGGTCTGCTTGATTACCTACTGATTGACCTCATATGATATATTTTGGTTGATTATTCTTTTAAAAATGTGATTGTAATAGTATAGTGAGTATGTAGCTTGGGATTATGACACTTCATACCTGTCCACTGTGCTGGAAATAGAAGTCTATCCTTATGTTGCCCTAGCATTTTTCTGTTAAATAACATTTCTATGTTTTGTGTGCAAGTAGTAAATGTCTGTTTTGTTTTTTTTTTCCCACAGTTTCCTTCCAATCCCCAGCAATGGCAGGAAGTTGCTGCACAGTTTTTGCAGCAATGGGATTTTCCCGCCACCCAACTCTGGCTCATATTACTACAATTACAAGGGGTTTTGCAGCATAGAGATGCTTGCCATTGTGTCTGCAAACTACGAGTTTTTGTACTTGGATGTGGGGAGGAATGGCCGCAACTCTGACGGAGGAGTCATAATGCAAACCAAGATGAGGCATTCGGTCTTGGAGAACATTTTATGAAGCCATTTCCTCAACGCAACCTGACCCCTGAGCAGAGAATCTCAATTACAGACTTTTTCGTGCTCGAAGGGTGGTGGAAAATGGATTTGGAATTTTGTCTAATAGGTTCTGTCTATTTTTAATGCCTATAAACCTGGCATTGTATAAAATCAATCATGTGGTATTGTGCTGCTGCATCCCCCATATTTTTTTAAGCAGGAATGCTAGCAGTTATATGACCTCCATGCCCAGTGACATTGATCCAGTCAGTGGTGTATCATCCATGGGTGCAGGGTGTTCACTGAACACGGGCCCTGAGGGGTTGGGGGGCCCACTGTGCTCTGACCCACATTGCACCCATGGATGCTCTCTCCCTGATTGACAGCCAGGGATGATCGGTGCAGTGTGGGCTTGCACATGGGCCCACTAATTTCATGATACGCCCCTGGATCCAGCCCTGCCAGGCCCTAGTACATCGGCTGAAGGTCGTCCGTCATTGGATGCGATGGCAGACCTCCAGACTAGCCGTGCTACCTTGGCCACCCAGAATGCAAGGGATTTGCAGATCAAATATATGGACTATTTTGTGGGGAGAGGGGCTGTGTCCTGGCAGGACATGATTCCTGATTGTGTTTAATGTTTTGTTGGCCTTATAAATTAATCATTCAAACTACTCTTGTCTGTCGTTGTTATATGTATAAGATATGTTCTATATATGTATTTTATTTTGTCATTTGCTCCAAGAGGGAAATCTAACCTTCATTTCTCCACGAGGTCACAATATCAGCTTCAGCTAAGTATTTTGGTGTGCAGGGGGTCTGCTATACACACACACACACACAATGTTTTTGTTCTTCATGCATTCCCAACTGCTTCAAAGGTTTCCTGCTGAAATTAGCATGAGTTGACAACATATAAGAGCACATTCTCTCTGTAAAATACATAAACTTAGTAAATTCACAGGTATAGATCAGGTAAAGAAGATGCCACACACTGTTTGTATCAAAACTTTTTAGTACAAGCACATTTTGAGGTGCTTTTTTAAGGTGTAAAAGTCATATTCAAAAGAGACATCTACCACCCATCTACCACCCAAATATTTTAGGCCCCAAACAACAGTGTGTAAACATATGCTCTAGCCCATCAGGGGTTATCAAGTGTCATGTTTCTGGGGGGCGACTTCCTTTCTCCAAACTCAAGTTTCTTGGAGAAAGGGGTGTTGCATCAGCGAAACGTGAGAGTTGATCCAATCAGGGGTTCTGAACTGATGCGTTTCAGCTACTTGAGTTTTGATAAAGGGGGGCACCCCTGAAATGCATCAGTTCAGAACCCCTGTTGGAATCAACTCACACATTTCGCTTATGCAACACCCCTTTCTCCAAGAAACTTGAGTTTGGAGGAAGGGGGTTGCACCCCAGAAACATGACACTTGATAACCCCTGATGGGATAGCGCACATGTTTACACACTTTTTCATTAGGCCATTGTAAATAGATTGAACAATTCCCCCAAACAAAGAGGGTAAAAAAATAAAAACTGGATCCCCAAAAAAACAGCCCAAGTCCATAAAAAATTAAAATTTCCCTAGCATGTCCCCAACATCCGTCAATCGCCTTTGTAAATCTTTGGCTTCCCTTTGGATGTCCTCCAACTCTGAACAGCACTTCAGAATTTCTTGGCGTAATCTGCCCAGGGTGCATTGGGGCACCTCGTGACCTGGTAAGAAGAGGAAATGATGGTCAAGTGGCTGAGGGCCAACATAGTGATCTGGGGCCAAATACATTTTAAACCTCATTAAATACTTACCTACCCAGTGGATTCTTGGGTGCGACCTGCTTGCCCTTCAAACATTTACACTAGTTTGAATGAAAACACTGATCCTACTCTGTAATGTTTTGCCTGGTGTTTGGGTCTCCACCACTAGGCTACCTAGTGACACAGACAGCTACTTACACCTCTTTCTTAGCCATGCTAATGTGAAAGCACTACCTACTGTACTAATGTGTGGACTGGATGTTTACTTAACAGAATGAAAGGAAAAGGGGGAAAATGTTTTCAAGCCCCCCTTTTCCTCA
Source organism: Glandirana rugosa (assembly GCA_018402905.1). Lineage (NCBI taxonomy): Eukaryota > Metazoa > Chordata > Amphibia > Anura > Ranidae > Glandirana > Glandirana rugosa. The sequence continues at coordinate 574,884 of BLSH010332978.1, read as the reverse complement.
TGGGATAGCGACAGTGGAGTTTCTAGCTCCCCTATGCTCAAAAGTGCGGGAATAGCCCCTATTCGCTCCTGCTAGGTGTAGGTAGGACAGGTGACCTCTGTAGTTAGGCAGTTTAGGGTTTTGGCGGTTGTAAAGTCAAATAAAAAGAGGGGTCCATTCCCCAGTTTTCAGTGACTGTGGTGTTCCCTCCCTCCCAAAAAAAAAAAAAAGAGCTTTCAAGTCGCGGCTATTATTGTGTGGCAGTGTCACCTTATTAAAGGGGAACAGTTAGTTTTTTCCAAATGATATATTTTCATTGTTTTATATTTGATGAATTTTATCCAGAGTCTTTCTTGTGAAGTTTTATTATGACGGTTGGGGCAATTCCCCTTTACTTGGTTGATACAGCTCGAGCCGTAGTGGCTAAGCTGTCACACATGTTTTAAATTATTATAACAAAATTAATATATTTGTTAAAGCCAAGAATAATAAAGGCAGCGGCCATAATTTATACCAAAGGAAGCAAGGTCATGTCAATACACAAGAAGCAATATTAGAACAATACTTACAAGGGCAAACTACAGGCTCACCCCCAGCTTCTTCTATTTCAAAATCAGGTTCATGTTAGGGAAGCTGTTGGAATTCCATTTCCTCTAAAAAATAAAAATACAACATTCATTAAGCATCCCAAAGTCACAACTGGTTCAACACACACATTTTTCTACATTTTTCTAGTTGACCAACCTTGGACTTGGGCTGGGATGACCGATTTGGGCGGACTGGTTGCCTGGGGTTCGGGGGACTCTGCAGGATTTGGTGCCAAAAAAAAGAACAAAGGGAAGATGATGCCATTTTCCACGGGCCAAAGGCTTGACAAATGGCAACATTGGTAAACTCCTACAGCTGCCTCGCTCCTATGGGATGCGGGATGTCTGATATTCATCATAAGCATTTGTGTGACTACGGGCACTGGGGGCTCTCCTCTTCCCATGTCTGCACTAGCAAGGCTGTATTAATGGACACTGATGAATCAGTCAGCAGCCAGAAAAGTGACACTTATCCTTTAATTTAGGCCTGAATCCCCTGCCCTTTTGCCCACCTAGCAGCACCCCTGTCTGTGGCTCAATTTTTATTATTTCTTATTTTGCACTTACGTTCTGGGCGTGAAGGTGGCCTGGATTCTGCCTTAGCTGACGGGCCAGGGGTGGGAGACTCCCTTGGTCCCTTGCAGGGGTGGACCCCTTGTTTTTTCTGTTTCCCTGTTGAAAAATAAAAAAATAATATAAGTGCCAAAGCTAAAGGAATGTCTAAAAACATCATCAAATTTTAGATTTAAATTCAAATTTGGAAGCCCAAGGCATACAAACAGTTTCAAAACTCACCTATAATTCTCTCTAGCTACTTTTACCATGAACAGATCCACACACCTAATTTACACATATACATATTGCTTACATACAACTATTGCTTACTTTTTTCCAGGACTCGATGGATCTGGTGCAGCTGATCTTGCTCACGGTGTTTCAGGTCCGACCAACGTTTTCGGAGCTGATCTTTGGACCGCTGGACACCATGTTTTCTAGACAGCCGACTTATGACCCGCTCTAAAATATAATCTTTATGGCTGTTAGGTCTTTCATACTTCTCCTCCTTGCAGTCATAATCCTGCCCTTCCATAATGACCACCATGTCACCACCGAAGCCTCAAAAACACATCATAAAAGCTTGTTGAAGCAGGAGGGGCTTTAATTTGTGTTGAAGCCAAAGCAAGTGTAAACAAGCCCTTAGGGTCTAGCCATTTCCAGGTGATCACCTTTCTAGCTTGATACAGACGTCTCATGACTGCTAATCTCATGCTCCCAGATTCCACATTCTGCTCAAAAAAATCCCAATACACAATCCCAATACACATGTTATCAGATCTAGGCCTAACTTTATTCCAAAGACTTGATTTATTTTACACAACACCACCTCCCAGCATCTATGTAACTTGGGGCACCTCCAAAGCATATGAATTAAATCTCCCATTACGCCTCCACATCTAGGGCAAGATGCATCTGAATGTCCCCCAAATAGGAGCATTCTTTTTGGGGTGTAAAAAGCCCTATGTATAATGTAGAGCTGCGTAAGCTTTTGGGCTTGTGAGAGAGATAGCTGATCTATTGAGGCTACAATACCATTTCATTGCACACCTGTCAATTATTCTAGATCCTCCTCCCATTTTATTCTAATTAGTAACCAATAATCTTTTTCTAACACCTTTAGGTGTATGTTCTGATACAGTTTTGAGGTTCACTTAGTCTCCAACCCCTCCAGCTCTGAGAGCTTCACATTATTCCAAATAGGTGTGAACTCACTATATCCTGAGTACTGTAATATTGATTTTAATATATTCCAGATTTTCATCATCAACTTTCTTGAAGGACATTGGTTCCTCCCCCCCCCAGTGATTCTGCTTCCAATACCGCTATCAAAGATGTATGTGGGGTACAGGTCAGTAGTGAAAGTGAGTTGCACCCCTCCCACCCTCCCACCTGTTGAAGCTGAGCCACCAAGAAATAGCTCCAGTGATGCGGCACTGCCAAGCCTCCCTTATCTCTCGTCAGCTGCAGCGGCCTCAGGCGGATTCTAGGTTTCTCTTTCCTCCAAATTAGATCCCTGAAGAAGCTCCAATTTCTTGAACCACACTCCAGGAATCCATATTGGGGAATTGTGAAAAATGTATAGGAGTTGAGGCAACCACATAATTTTAATCAAATTACAGTGACCCATCACCGACAGAGGGAGACGCCTCCATATCCTGCATTTTACTCTAAATGTGTCTATCAGAGGCTCCATATTCTTTGGTATGGACAGCTTAGGGTTTACCGTTATATTTATACCTAGGTATTTGAAGCAGATTTCCCCCAGTTGACGAGAGCCCAGAGAATAAGCCGAATCTTCGTATAATGTCCATTACTGCCGACAATGATTGTCCCATATCTCCTAAAACAGAAGAATATGGTCAGCATATAATGAGATCTTGTCCTCAACCACCCCCCTTCTAAAGCCCTTTATGTCCCCCGCTGCTCTAATGACGATGGCCAACGGTTTCACTGCTAGGGTGAAGAGCAGGGGTGATAAAGGGCACCCCTGCCTTGTCCTTTGAGCCAGTGGAAAGTATTCAGAGACTCCTTCGTTGATCCTCACTTTTGTTCTTGGGGCCGTATACAACAGCTTTACCCATTTCATAAATACGGGACCGATATTAAACGCCTCCCACAGATACTGCCTCTCGAATGCTTTGACAGCGTCAAGGGACAGCATGGCTCTAGGGCCCAACTCTTCTGATGGGATTTGTAAATTCAGGTATGAAGCCACATTGGTCGGGGTGGATTATAGTGTGAATTATTTTACTTAATCTATTTGCTAGCACTTTCGCTAATATTTTAACATCAGTGCAAAGCTGGGAGATCGGTCTATATGACACAGGTTGTATTAGATCTTTCCCCTCTTTAGGTATAACTATAATCGTCACCTCTGTCATGGATGCTGGCAATACTCCCCTTTTCAGTGCATCATTTAGGACCTCTAGTAATTCTGGCAACATTATCTCTCCATATTCAGTGTATATCTCATGTGGCAGTCCGTCTGGACCTGGTGTCTTATGGTTAGGTGCTTCTGAAAACGCTTTTTGTAGTTCTTCAATAGTAATTGGAGTTTCTAGCATTGCCCTATTGTTTTCCTACAGGTAAGGAATAGTTAAATTCTGTAAGAAGTTCTTAGTTTCTCCATCTACCTCTCCCACCTTAGAGCTATATAAATCAAAATAGTAGTTTTTAAAAACATTTGTTATTTCTGCTGGGCACGTGGTCACCCCTCCAGCAAGAGTCTCGGTAGACATTATAGTGGAAGTAGAGGAGTTCCGGGACATTGCCAGAAGGGCCAGCATGTGCCCAGTACTTTCTCCCTCCTCATACTGTGCTTGCTTCAGAAAGAAACTTCTATTCTCCGCTTTCTTCAAAGACAGTGTTAAATTTAACTGTTGTACCTCAGTCCAGTTGGCTAGATTGTCTGGCTATGGATCCTCTACGTATATTTTTTCCATATCCGTCACCCTACACATTATTTCCACCTCCCAATCCTTAGTAGACTTCTTCCTCCTAGAGATATGTTGAATTGTAATACCTCTCAGAAAGGCTTTAAGAGTGTCCCATATTACCCCCTGTGTTGCTGAGGTGCTATTATAGTCTAAGAATTCCCAAAGCTTATCTAGGATATGTTCTTTAGGGGTAGACAACCGCAGCCAGAGTGGGTTAACTCTCTACTCTCTCTCTGCCCACCGTTTTCCTAAGCTTAGTCTCAAGACTAAAGGGGAGTGAACAAACATCCCTCTAGCTTCATATCGGATGTCTGTAACCTGTGGAATAAGAGCGTTGTTCCCTACTGCCATGTCGTTCCTGTAGAACGAAGAGTGTGTACCTGAATAGCATAAGAAGATCTGTGCCACTGAATGGCGTTCCCGCCAGTTATCCCTCAAACCTGTTTCCCTAAATATCCTGTATAATGGCGTATATGGGGTCTGATCCCATCTTTTCCCCAGAGGGAACCTATCAGCTTGTATATTCATCACCATATTAAAGTCTCCCACTATTAAAACGGGGGCCCTTGGTTTATCGGCTATAAATTCCAGTATGTATTTTATGACTTCTAACTTAAAAGGAGGAGGAACATACACACTCACAAGTATAAATGGCGTTACTGCCAACGTACAATGTTTTTACCTGCCTACATGCAAATGGCACCGAGGTATGTATTAAGATGCTTGTACCTCTTGAATATAAGGTATGCACAGAATGGTACTTGTCAGATCCCGCTATCCCAAGGGTTGAGACGGTTCTAAGTAGAGCCATCTTTTTTCCCGATCCCCCAAACCCCTCACATTCCATGAACAGATTGTCACCTCTCTAACCATCCTAACTCAAAAGTAAAATGTGCATACAAATTATAACCACCCCCCCAAGTGTACATATGTGTATCCACTTGTGGACCACCTCACTTTGACCCAATCTCTGTACTTTTTACCCTGTGCCTGTGAATTTTTAACCAAAGTTTCCAACCCCTTTTCATGTTTAAACTCCAGTTTACACTGCGTATAAACATTTTTCTTTTTGTGCCAAGTGAACAAATCTAATTGTTTTGCCCCAACTCCCATGAAACAAGAGCTCCACCCCCTCCACCATTTCCCACCTCCCTTCACCCCCCCAAATCCACCCTCCCTCTCGAACCCACCTGGGGGCTTGATTGTGGCCCCGTAATCTCTTTGTGTAAGTATCAGAATTATTTCTTACCGCAAATACCATGTGTCGGTGCCAATACACCTATCACTCTCTAAACAGTTACACCTACTAATCTACAGCTCCTATTTAGTGCTCCAAAAAAAAGAAAAAAAAAAGTATATACCAAGTGACCTTATATCCCTAAAATAAAATACTCTCTAAAATCTCATACTTCAAATCTCTGATACTATGTAGGTTGCTGTACAAATTGCTCATTTCTTCCAACCAAGACACGGCTGCAACAGGGGTTTCAAAAAAATGAACTGCCCCATTTACTGCGACTCTCAATCGTGCTGGATATAGCATGGCATATTGCACGTTTAACTGTCGCAGCCGCGCTTTGACATCTGCAAAACTCACTCTTCTTCTCTGTACTTCTGCAGAAATGTCCAGGAAACAATGAAACTTTGGTCCCATTAAACATTACATTCTTTATTTCCCTTGCATTATCAATATTATTTCTCTGTCTCTGAGTTTCATAATCACTGATCTTGGTATCCCTCCAGGGGGAGGCATTTTCGTTGGAACTCGATGAGCCCTTTCTATTGCAAAAAAGGGAGAAAATAATTCCTGTCCAATTTCTACAGCTGAAAAATCACGAGGACCTGTAGCAAATGAGGTAGGGGATATTAAAACAGAGTTCCGCCCTATTAAAAGTCAGCAGCTACAAAAAGTGTAGCTGCTGACTTTTAATAATCGGACACTCACCTGTCCCAGGCTCCAGCAATGCGGCCGCCTGCTGCCTCACTCCTCTCCCCCTCCTCCATGCGGTGCCGACATCACACGTGTGGGCGCCCACTTCGCATGTGCGAGTCACACTGTGAATGGCCGCCATATCTTCTGGGACCTGTGACGTATCTCAGAAGATCGCCGGGTGGGAGGTGAACTTCCTTCGGTGCCAGGAGAGAAAGTGGACATGGGACCCACTTTCAGGCCATTTTGGAGGGTTTACTGTGTGACCCTGACTTCTTAGAGGTTGTTGAGGGTGACAAAGATGTCTTAGATTGTTGTGTTTTCCCAGTATTTTGGGATGAATTATGTGCAAACTGCTCCAACTTATTAACTATTTCCTTGCTCTTATCTTTTACCATCTTTTGTGATTGTATACCTGAAGCCTCCTGTACCACAGACGTATCACCTTTTCTTCTTGTCATAGTTCCCAGCTTTGTCTCCGGGGGTATCTTAAATTCAGATTTTATTCCCCAAACCACTTTCCTTTACATTACTCAGTTATAACAGAGCAAGCAGATGCAAGAAGAGAGCAAAATAAATAAATAAATAAATAAAGTTGTTATCACTTATCTGGTCCACAGGTAGGTATGTAAATCAAATGGCAGCCAGTACATCAGGCCAGGAGAGAATACTAGGGCATTACCCCCAACAGGAACAAGATGAGCTGAAGGATACAAGATATAGAGGTGACAACAGTTCTCCGGTAATGTTCGTGCACCACACGCTTCCAAACTGCACCACGTGAGACACTCCCCCAGAACCTGCACTTACCGAATAACGGTAAAAAAACTGTTGCAGAGTATGATTGCTGAGTGCAGCGGAGTCGATTCAGATCAGACGTTGTGGAGTAACAGGAACTGGCTTCTTTATTGGAACATAACCACAACAGCAAAGATGTCATCTCACATGGTGACAAACACAGACAGGAAAAAGAAACCAACAAGTACAGCACAATGTACAGGAAATACAACACATCATAAAAGAGATGCATAGCATATCACTGAGCATTAGCGATATCTAGTGTCCTAATTGTGAACTGCAGTCAATAGGCTAAGCTGAAAGTTGTTGTATCTCCAACACCCCTTCTCAACAGCTAAAGGCTTAGTCTGTTAAACCCATCTTCTTTGTAAGCCTTGAGTGTCTTTCATCGGTCAGGAGCTTAGTAAGGATATCTGCTGTCATATCCTCGGTTGGGCAATAAAGTAACTCAAGAAGACCTTGCTCTTGAAAATCCCTAAGAAAGTGGAACTTCACTTCAATGTGCTTGGTTCTTGAATTAACTCCTTCCATGTGTGCAAGTACAAGGCATCCTTGATTGTCCTCATAGATTTCTGTTGGTCCCAACTGTGGTTGACCCAAGTCTGTTATTAGCTGTCTCAGCTATATAAATTCTTGGCTTGCCTGCGCTGCTGCAACATATTCTGCTTCAGTAGACGACAGTGTAACGGAGAGTTGCTTTTTACTAGTCCAACTGATGGCACTTCCTGACAGAAAAAATAAGTAGCCACTGGTAGATTTTCTGTCGCTGGTGTCTCCAGCCCAGTCAGCATCCACATATCCTATTAAGGTACTTTCATCACTTGCTGGTAACTTGTAGTGCGAGGTCCCTTTAAGATAGCGAATTACTCGCTTTACAGCATTCCAGTCCTTTTGACTTGGCATCAAAACCTTTCTGCATAGGATTCCAACAGTTGCTGCAATGTCCGGCCTTGTAGTAGTGGTAAGGTACAGCAATTTCCCTATTGCTTTCCTGTATTGAGTATTAGCAGGTAATGGGTTATCTTGGCAATTCATCTACTTTAGGTAGTTGATTTCCATGGGAGACTTTACTGGTTTGGTGTCTTCCATTCCAAATGTTTCAATTATTTCTTGTATTTTATATCTTTGGTTCAGGAGGAAGCTGCCATCTTCCTCTCTCTCGATCTGGATGCCAAGGTAATTATTTATGTTACCAAGGTCTTTGGTGTCAAATTGTTGATTTAGTTTTTCCAGTATTTCTGCTTCATCTCTTTCTTGCTCGAAGCAAATCAGGATATCGTCCAAATAAATAAACATATAGACCCATCTGTTTGCCAATTTCTTTGTGTATAAGCAAGGGTCTGCTTTACTCCTTAGAAAGTTTTGATGTGTAAGCACTTCATTTATTTTTATATTCCATGCTCTGGCTGCTTTAGACCATATATACTTCTTCGAAGTTTACACACTAAGTCTGGCCTTTGTTCATCTTTGAACCCTGGCGGCTGTTCCATGTAAATTTCTTCTGTTAACTCGCCATGTAGAAACGCGTTTTTCACATCAAAATGTTTCACATTTTCCTTGTGACGGCTACTGTCAGTAAAGTCCATATTGTAGTGTGCTTTACTACTGGTGCAAATGTCTCATCATAGTCCTCTCCGTATTTTTGAGAATAACCCTTGGTTATTAGTCTTGCTTTGTATCGTTCAATTGTGCCATCTGCATTGTATTTCACTTTAAAAATTCCATTTACAGCCTATGGCTTTCTTTCCGGATGGTAGCTCTGTAAGTGTCCATGTTTTAGTGTCATGCATGGATTTTATCTCTTCCTCAGCAGCCTTTATCCATTTACTTGCTTCTTGTTCTGAAAGCTGAGATATGTCTTCCTAGGTTGCAGGTTCATTGATACTGGCAGTACTTGCTTTGTATGAGAGACGTACAGGTGGTTTACCCCTGTTTTCTCTTGTTGAACGTCTTGGTTTTGTGCCTGAGCCTTCTTGTGTCTGCTCTTCAGTACTGATAGAGTCTGCACCCACTTCAACTGTTTGTTCAGAAGTTACAGAGGTGGGCTGGTCAATGTCAATTTTCTCTTCTGTTCTTGCTTCTACTGTTGTCATTACATTGTCTCTTAAATCGTCAACAAAAGTTATGCTGTTGCTAATGGTAACCTTGTTTGTTTTGGGATTTAGGATTCTGTATCCCTTGACATTGTCGCTGTATCCAACAAAGATACCTTCAAATGCTCTGTTTTGGAGTTTGGTGCGTTTTTCTTCAGGTATGTAGATGAATGCTTTGCATCCAAAATCTCTTAGGTGTTTTACACTTGGCTTCTCATTGTGCCATAGTTCATATGGAGTTTTCTCCACTGTTCTGGAAATAAGTCTGTTCTGAAAATATGTAGCTGTTTTTGTGGAAGTCCAGAGTCTGTCAGCATACATCTGATCATTTCAGTCAGAGTTATGCTCTTTCTTTCAGCTACTCCATTTTGTTCTGGTATGTATGGGACTGTCTTTTGATGTTCTATTCCATTCTGCTTTAAGTACTCTTGTATCTTACATCCTGTGAATTCACCTCCATTATCACTCCGAAGTACGAGAGGCTTCCTCGGAAACTTGTTACTGGTCTTTTTTTATATAGTCTTGTAATTTGTCAAAAACTTCACTCTTGTGTTGCATTAGGTAGGTGACTGTGTATCTTGAATAGTCGTCTATGAAAGTCACTATGTACCTGTTGCCTCCAGGTGTACGTGGGTTTAGGGGACCACACACATCACTGTGAACTAAGTAACTAAGTCAAGTGGTCTTGAAGTTCTCTTCTGACTGACCTTGGGAAGTGTTGCTCTTGTAGCTTTGGATTTGATGCAATAATCACACTTAATACTTAACTTACCTAACAGATATTGTTAGATCCCTTGTCAGATTCCTCCTCTGTACTTCCTGTATGCATTGTGGGTGTCTGTGACCTAGAAGTCTGTGCCACATATGTATACAGTCATTGTGCTTGTGTGTACATAGTCTCACTTTTTCCTTCACTGTGTCGAGGTGATATAGATGGTCATCCAGCTTGGCACTTGCTATTGTCTGTTTGCTGTTTAAAATAGAACACTTGTCACCTTGGAATTTTACACTGTGTCTTCTGGCTGTTAGATGCTTCACAGATAAGAGTCCTCCTTCTAGATTAGGAATATAAAGCACATCTTTCACTGGTATGGCTAAATTGTGTCTTGCATCATCAGGGCATACAAGGGTTCCATGCCCATATCCTTCTGCATGTATTTTGCTTCCATCTGCAAGATAAATAGTTTCTTTGTTGTTCAGATCAAGTTCTGTGAAAAAACTTCTATCACTCGTCATGTGACTGGTTGCCCCCGAATCGATGCACTAGCCTTGACATTTATGGTTGCCTGTCGCTTTAAATGTGGCATTCCAGTTTCCTTCCCATGGATCATTGATTGTAGCTTTGACTTTTTGTTTGGCATAAGAGGGACGCTGTCTCATTTGCTCTGCTTTCCATATAGCACAGTCTTTCTTTATGTGTCCCTGTTTGTGGCATCTGAAACACACTCTGGTCTCTTTCCTGTGTAACCTTGCGTCTGTAGCTTTAAGAGCGGTCTGGTGTCGGTTTCTGTGGAGACATGCACTAATTCCTTTCTTCTCTGATACTCATCTATGAGCCTGGTTTTTACGAATGCTAGCATCAGATCCGTCTCAGGTCGTGTCTCCAGTGCATTGATCAGTGCAGTATATGTATCGGGCAAACTGCATAACAACATGGCTGCAGCTTGACTGGCTGTTATATTATCCCCGATTAGTCTGAGTTGATCATTTCCAGCATTGCATTTATATGCTCCTGCATGTCCTGTTCTCTGCTAAGTCTCATTTTATAAAGTTTCCGCAGCAGAAACAGCTTGCTGTTTAAACTGGATCTTTCATGCATTCTTTTCAGTACATCCCACATGCCTTTCGCTGTGTCCTCATGGCGTATATGAATGAGCTCATCATCCTCCACTAGTAAGCTTATAGTGGCCCGTGCCTATGTTTTTCTTGTCCCAGTCCTGATTTTTGCACTTGAGCATTTCCACTTTAAACTTCCATAGCTGATAATTGTCATTGTTCAGCTTGGCCACTGGTCTGACGCCGATATGAGCAGGCGTGTATAGCTCATCTGGTGCTCCACCATCCTGAAAAGAGACCGACCTGTCCCAAGAGAGTGCCCACTCCTGCTGAGCTTACAGGCGGTGGGGTACATGCGGAGCAACTCAGGCTTCTCTTACAAACCACGAGCGTCCCTTCCTGTCAGTGACACCCACACGTCACTTCCGGTTGCCGCTAGGTCACGCCCTGATTAGAGTTGAGCGAACCTCTGGAAGTTCGGGTTCTGCTGGTCCGTCCGAACTTCGGGACAAAGTCCGGGTCCGGACGGAACCCAAACGATCGCACGGACAACGAACCCACGCTAGCAAACCCAAGGCAGGCCTGGGCCTGAAACAGGGCTTCAAGCCTGCCTGGTCGTCTTGGGCTTGAAGGTCTCCAAGCGAGTTGAGATTAGTCCCGCACTGGATCGCCGTTGGCCTTCACTG
>BLSH010332978.1:545432-557972 GCA_018402905.1 Glandirana rugosa | reverse complement strand
AGCGGTATTTGAAATCTCAAATTCCCCCAACAATCTGATCGTAGAGCACGATCGTAGCGATCGTTGTTTTATGCAGAGCTTGATCTGCAACTCAAAGCATCGGTATGTGAAATCTCTAATTTCTGCTATCTGTCCTCAGAGCAACAGCACAGACAGCAGTAGTAAAGTAATCTATCTCAGGATGCAGGATCAGGTCTTAAAATGTCTCAAATCTGTCCCTCAAGCTTTCAGCACTGTGACTCCAGCTTATAAAGAGGCTGGGTCACATGATGCACTGGCCAATCACAGCCATGCCATTAGTAGGCATGGCTGTGATGGCTTCTAAGGGCAAACCAGTGAAACGCTTGTTGATTGGCTGCCCTGCAGCTTCTCAACACGTGGAGTAAAATAGCAGAACCCCGGACTGAACCCGAACGATTTTTGAAATGTCCGGGTCCGTGCCACGGACACCCGAAAGTTCGGTACGGACCCGAACGTTACAGTCCGGGTTCGCTCAACACTAGCGCTGATGCATTTCGCATCACATAAACATCTATATGATCCGATAGCACAAAAAGGACCCTCATTCTTAATGAAAAAGGCCATTCAAAACAAATATGCTTTTGGACAGACACCAAGAAAAAACATATATGTATATATGTTTACACATATTGTATGAAAAGAACAAGTTTTTTTTAAAAACATTGAAAAAAGACAATATATGTCCTGCCAATAAGGCTGGATTATGTTGTAATATCACATTGAGGAGCAATTGGTTATATGTATTATATTATATCATATTTTATTGTGTTTTATTATTTATTTATTTTTTTTGAAAGGGGGGGGGAGAGAGGGGGCTGGACATATATTATCGTTTTTTCAATGTTTTTTTCATACAATATGTGTAAACATATATACATATATGTTTTTTCTTGGTGTCTGTCCAAAAGCATATTTGTTTTGAATGGCCTTTTTCATTAAGAATGAGGGTCCTTTTTGTGCTATCGGATCATATAGATGTTTATGTGAGTGTATCTTTACACTTGTATGTGATTCATGTTGTCTCTTTATATACAAAGTCTTCTTTTATTTTAGTTAGATTATATACAAATGTTTTAATTATGTGTCTATCTGTGTTAGCACACTCAGATGTTTGGGGTGGTACCTTTGTATGGGTCCAGCCATAAATAGCTGAGTCTTTGCATTTAGCACTTGTAATGACTAAGCTCGGAGTCACCGAGTGAAATGCGTCTACCTACCTGTACTTGTACCTGTACATGCCATTTTTTGGAATAAACTGCTAGCTGAAGAAAATACCTGAGGAGTGCCTGATGTCTTGTTATATGCATCATTCACGGTGGCGAGCCGTAGCGGGCACCCTGGACTTCTAACCAGGTTCTCCCATCTTAGCCTGGAGCTGTGTACCATTTCTACAATAGAATTCTTAGTGCTGCCTGTGTTCCAATTAGGGAGATTCACTTATATCAATTGTCCCGATAACCAGAATGAAAGTTAATCCGGCTATAGATGGTTCGAATCTCAGTCGGTTCAGCAGGGACCATCTATGGACCGGCTGATTGTACCCAAGTCTATCAACTTGGATACAACCAGCATGTAGGATTTTTTTTTAACAAAACAGAATTTTTTTTACTGAAACATAGGCATGGTAATGTAGCACCCTTTACCCTAGGTAGGTGCTAGATGAGGATTTTTGTATTAGAGTACGTCAATTTAGGCAGGCTTGGCTGCTGTCAGGCCTGTTTGTTTGTTCTGGGCATGGTAGAGGTCCAGGGAATGGCTGGTGACTGTAGGTGGTGACACTCTTTAGTTGACCCCTCTCTGGTTTTTCAGAAAGTTCTGGAAAAGGGGAGTGGGGCAGAAGAGGTGGAACTGCTAGGTATTTGGGAAGCCCTGACCAATCCCCAACTTGGATTGGCAGGGGACAGGCCTTCTCAAATAGCCTGGGGCAGCCCAGCCGGGGAGGAGAGTTTGGGTGGAAGTTGGATAATGGAGACTGAGTATTGAAGGCTGCCAGGGGCCTTGAGGGAGTCCCCAGTCTGGGGGAGGGTGACCTCAGCCCGGGGCTTGGGTGCATCTGGTAGGAGTGGGATCCTGGTGAAGGGGCATGGGGAGGGAGCGGGATGGGGCAGCGAGAGGAGAGTACTGCCGGGGGGGGGTCTCTGGGAGGAATTCACCAAGTGTCGGTGAGTGACACAGCCCTGGGAAATGGAGATGCACTCTGTAGCAGATTGGGAGAAAGACAGTCTGGAAGAGGTGCAAGAAGAGACTGGGACTTTGGTGTCAATGGGCAGTGTGCAGGTGCTTGCAGTCAGTAGGACTGTAGAGGCCTAGAGGAGGATGGGCTGGGACCAGTAGTCCGTGAGGCCGGCTATCACTATAAAACTTTCTCTACACTATAGGGGCCCACGGCCCCTGCCTGCAAAAGGCAGTTACTGAGGCCTGGTCAAATCCAGAGCAGGCCTTACCATGTGCTAGCTAGGCCCGAAGCAAGTGTTATGCAGGAGAGAGGAACAAGGAGGTATTTGAGAAACAAGAGTTGTGCTGGAGGAAGAAGGAGAAATGTATATACTGAGTGTATATAGAGGTCTCATGTAAAGAACTGTTGATCTATGGGCATCCCATAATCATTCCTTACCTCATGCAAGTTTAACCACCTAATAAAAAAAAAAAAAAAAAAACACGGAACCACCCTGTTTTCTGACTCCGGATGCAGGCAAGAAGTGCGATTGAGGGCAGTTTGAGCAGGTAGACCACTGCTTCCAGCAACCCCCAAGGGGGCATTGGCTACAGTAACAAGATCAAAAAGATGGAAATAAACAAAGTAATATGACATACAATGACAATAAGTGTGGAGCATAGTCATCATAATAGGGCATACACAAAAACGGGATGTGACATAAAAACCCTGCAACAGGTTAACCCATTCATTAAGAACAATAAAGAATTACTGCAAGAGAGTATAGCAGCCACTTCAACAGATAGAAAGGGTATATGGATAGAGACAATTCCCTATGCGGTTCATGGCTGCCATACCCTATCGAACATCTTAGGAAAATTTCTATTAATATACAGTATGTCAAAAATGTGAGTACACCCCTCACATTTTTGTAAATAATTTTTGTTGCTAGCAGTTTAGACATTAATGGCTGTGTGTTGAGTTATTTTGAGGGGACAGCAAATTTTCACTGTTATACAAGCTGTACACTCACTACTTTACATTGTGGCAAAGTATCATTTCCTCAGTGTTGTCACATGAAAAGATAGAATAAAATATTTATAAAAATGTGAGGGGTGTACTCACTTTTGTGAGATACTGTATGTCAGTTTATACATAGGAAGAGTTGAATTAATAGACTTCTCCCAGAATGCTACGGAGGGGGAATGGCTTTGCAAACATGAAAAAGAAATGAAGGTGTCTTTAACCACTTCAGCCCCGGAAGCATTTACCCCCTTCCTGACCAGGCCATTTTTTGCCATACGGCACTGCGTCACCTTAACTGAGAATTGCACGGACGTGCGATGCTGTACCCAAACAAGATTGATATCCTTTTTTTCCCACAAATAGAACTTTCGTTTGGTGGTATTTGATCACCCCTGCGTTTTTTATTTTTTACGCTATAAAAAAAAAAAAAAAGAGTGACAATTTTGAAAAAAAAATCTAAATTTTTTACTTAATACTTAATATTCAAAAAAAAGTAAAAAAAAAATGATTTCTTTATCAGTTTAGGCCAATGTGTATTCTTATACATATTTTTGGTAAAAAAATGGCAATAAGCATTTGATTGGTTTGCGCAAAAGTTATAGTGTCTACAAAATAGGGAATAGATTTATATAATTTTTATTATTATTTTTCTTTTTACTAGCAATGGCAGTGATCAGCGTTTTTTAGCGGGACTGCGACATTGCGGCGGAAAAATTGGACACTTTTGACACTTTTTTGGGACCAGTAACAGTTATACAGCGATCAGTGCTATAAATTGATTACTGTATAAATGACACTGGTAGGGAAGGGGTTAACACGAGTGGTGATCAAGGGGTTAAACCTGGGAGGTGTTTCTAACTGTGGGGGGAGTGTACTGACTGGGAGAGGAGAGAGATAGCTGTTTCTGAGTACTGACAGAACGGGGATCTGTCTGTTTACATTGATAGATCCCAGTTTTGCGGACATCGCGGCTGCCGGCCATGTGCATCGGCTCCGGCGCCGTGCCACGGACGCGCGCCTCTGGCGACGTGTGAGCCTGCTATAGCCTTTAAAGCAACCCTATCGGTACAGTGGTTTCCGTGAACGAGCCGACCTGCCACCGTATATGGGCGGCGGCTGGGCGGCAAGTGGTTAACTGATGTCATATGCAGATAAAATGTCACTACGTTAAATCAAATGTCTAAAATTTAAAATTAAATTAATTAAATAGTAAACAAAATGAAACAATACATTATATTTTCGCAATGACACTTGCAAACTATCTGCCAATATAATTTTACAAAGGACAAGCTGCATTTTAACCACCACTCCAGCTGTGTAATCCAAAACAATCTAAGCAGAATCGTCTCAAGTGAGGACATTGCCGGATCCCTGGACAGATAAGTGTCCTTATATTAAAAGTCAGTAGCTACAGTATTTGTAGCTGCTGACTTTTCCATTTTTTGGGGGGAAACTCCTCTTTAATATTTTTTGAATAGGGAGTCCTCTTTTCTGAGTTTAGAGAGATTGATAGACCAGAATCTATTGGAGTTTGTGAGTCAGTGTGTTCAGCAGATCAGCAAAACAGAGTCTGATATAGCTCTGAAAAGCTTTTTGCATTGATCTGAATTTTTAAATTGCAGCCAGCCCAGTTTTTTTTTTTTTTCAATAGAAGGCTCGATCTGTGTTTTGTAGGATAGTGATTTCCTTCATCAGACATATTTTGTTTACTTTCAGTAGCCACTCTGCCACTGTTGGAAGCAAGCCTGGTTGTTTGGGATTAACCTTTTTTGCCACTTTTTATAAGCATCCTTGATTTCTTGTGCTTGGAGAGTTTGTGCTGAAGCAGGGGCATCGACAGGGTGTGGCTATCGAGGCTGCAGCCCCGGATCTAATGTCCATAGCCCCGAGTGTCCACCGGGCTCCATAACAGCGGGCGGGCTGCATGAGAGCCGCAAGCAGGCGGCTTGACGTTGCCACAGATGGCCCGCATAAGAGAGCAGACACTCGGCTGGGGGAACCTGTGTTTTAAGGAGGCACTCCGTTGGGGGCACCTGTGATGTAAGGAGGCACTCTGCTGGGGGCACCTGTGATGTGAGGAGGCACTTCGCTGGGGCACCTGTGATGTAAGGAGGGACTCCGCTGGGGGCACCTAATGGAAGGAGGGACTCTGCTGGGGGCACCTGTGATGTAAGGAGGGACTCTGCTGGGTGCACCTATGATGTAAGGAGGGACTCCGCTGTTGGCACCTAATGGAAGGAGGGACTCTGCTAGGGGGCACCTGATGGAAGGCGGAACTCCACTGGGGGCACCTGATGGGAGGAGGAACTCCGCTGGGAGCACCTGATGGAAGGAGGGACTCTGCTGGGGACATCTGATGGCATCTGGTGGCAGGCGACAGTGGCAAGTGACATGCTGAGGGCTCCCACTGATTTTGCATTATGGTGAGTTGAACTATTTCATTTTATATTAAAATGTAATAATAGAAATAATGCACTTCAATCATCCTGACACCATACCAACCATGGTGCCGGAATGATTGAAGCGCCAACACCAGGTTTTTGGAGTATCTTTATCTGCTGATTGTTAAACTTTCTGGAATACACATATTGCTATTGTGGTTTAGGATCTGGGCCTGCTGTCCATCCATCCCTCTTTCTTTCTTTTCTTCCATCTCTTCTCTCTCCTTCCCTCCCTATCTCTTTCTTTCTTCCTTCCTCCATCCCTCATTCATCTCAGACTTGAGACACACACCCTTAAGCCATGCCCCTTTAAACCACGCCCAATGTTTAATTTAGACCACACCCATTTTTCACTGCAGCGCCCTGCGCATGCCGAATTTCTTCGAGCTGGAGCCCCAGGTCTTTTTCCCACCTAGCAATGCCCCTGTGCTGAAGTATTGTGAAATAACAATGTCCATTGATTTCTTGGGAGAAAGCAGAGCATTAGATCCACCAAATATGGAAAAAGAGTTTCAGGTGCCATCCCACATCTCCAGCACAGTGGTGATGATTATGGATCCCATTTATATGCTCACTGGGTTTTTCTATCTTTTGGCAATCAGTTTAAAATTAAAGCGGTTGTAAATCCATTCCAACAAGTTTCTTTAAAATTAATAAGTGCAGCCTATAGTACTGTTTTCTATGTTTCATTGCTTCTTACCTGCTTGTTTTCAGTGTAATCCTTATGTTTCTCTTAATTGACGTCCCCGACACATGCGCTGTTAGCCCTTATTTTCCAGCAAGCTTATGCTGCCGGAAAAATGTTTTCCTAATGCCAGCGTCAGCCCCGAGATCCCTCAATACTCCCATTGAGAAGCTGAACCTGGATCCCATGAGCTTCCTGTAATAAAGACAAGGTCATTGCTGCTCCCCTCCTTGTGCAGGTTGACTGGTCTTGTCTCCTCCCTTTCCTGTAGTTTTCTGCAGGCAGCCTGTAGTGGTTGGGGTCTGCTGGGTCCTCCGACAGCTTTGCTCCCTGCACAGGATCTGTTCAGCACAGTGATAATGTCACTGCTTCTTTTACAAGTTAATAAATGAGCTTTCAAAGGCATTAGGGGATCACAAAATGGATTTATATACTTTGTGGCTATTGAAGAATATAGTTAAAATAAAAGTTTTTGTGCCTGGAGTTCAGCTTTAACCACTTTTCTACCAGGGCAGTTTTTTAAATTTTTTTGCTAGAAATTACTGTAACCCCCCACAAAAAAAGAATATATTTTCTGAAACCAGAAACCCTGGAGAATTAAATAATGGTAGTGCAATTTTTATTTTGCATGATATTTGTACAGTTATTTATCAAACGCATACTTTTAGGAAAAAATAGACAAAATTAATTTTAGTGCAAACAAAATTAATATTAACCTCTTTGTATCTGCGCCATAGCCGATTGACGGCTACAGCACGGATCTAAAATGCCGGGAGGCTGCCAATAGACGTCCTCCCCTTTGCGCGCTCCCCGCATGCCCGTGAGGGCACGCATCGGGGAAAATCTGTGATCGCCATGTCCCTCGGCCACAGTCAATCACAGATTGCGGTAAATGGCCAATCACAGCGGCCATTTACCACGTGATCGGCTGTCAAATGAGAGATGATCTCAAATGTAAACGAGATCATCTCTCATGGACGGCTCTTCCTCCTCACAGGGACAGCGTATGAGGAGGAGAGCTTCTGTGATTTACAGTGCCCAAAAATTGCCCAAACAGTGCCCATCAGGGTTAGTGCCCATCTGTGCCATTTATCAGTGCCCACCTGTGCCAACCAGTGCCCCCACCTGTGCCATTCATCAGTGCCCACACCTGTGCCATTTATCAGTGCCCACCTGTGCCAATCATCAGTACTGCCTTATCAGTGCACATCTGTGCCACCTCATCAGTGCACATCTGTGCCAGTCATCAGTGCCCTCCTGTGCCAGTCATCAGTGCCCATCTGTTCTGCATAATCAGTGCACATCTGTGCCAGTCATCAGTGCCCATCTGTATCGCATAATCAGTGCCCATCTGTGCCAGTCAGTGCTCATCTGTGCCACATAATCAGTGCCCATCTGTGCCAGTCATCAGTGCTCACCTGTGCCGCATAATCAGTGCACATCTGTGCCACCTCATCAGTGCACATCTGTGCCAGCTCATCAGTGCACATCTGTGTCATCAGTGCCCATCGGTGCCAGTAATTGGTGCCCATGTGTGCCAGTCATCAGTGCCCATCTGTGTGGCGCATAATCAGTGCCCACCTGTGCAAGTCATTAGTGCTCATCTGTGCCGCATAATCAGTGCACATCTGTGCTGCCTCATCAGTGCACATCTGTGTCATCAGTGCTCATCTGTGCCAGTCATCAGTGCCCATCTGTGCCAGTCATCAGTGCCCATCTGTGCCGTATAATCAGTGCACATCTGTGCCAGTCATCAGTGCCCATCTGTGCTGCATAATCAGTGCACATCTGTGCCAGTCATTAGTGCTCATCTGTGCCGCATAATCAGTGCACATCCGTCTCATCAGTGCTCATCGGTGCCCATCTGTGCCAGTCATCAGTGCCCATCTGTGCCGCATAATCAGTGCATATCTGTGCAAGTCATTAGTGCTCATCTGTGCAGCATAATCAGTGTACATCTGTGCCGCCTCATCAGTGCACATCTTTGTCATCAGTGCTCATCTGTGCAGTCATCAGTGCCCATCTGTGCCAGTCATCAGTGCCCATCTGTGCCACATAATCAGTGCACATCTGTGCAAATCATCAGTGCCCATCTGTGCCACATAATCAGTGCACATCTGTGCCAGTCATTAGTGCTCATCTGTGCCGCATAATCAGTGCACATCTGTGCTGCCTCATCAGTGCACATCTGTGTCATCAGTGCTCATCTGTGCCAGTCATCAGTGCCCATCTGTGCCAGTCATCAGTGCCCATATGTGCCGTATAATCAGTGCACATCTGTGCCAGTCATCAGTGCCCATCTGTGCTGCATAATCAGTGCACATCTGTGCCAGTCATTAGTGCTCATCTGTGCCGCATAATCAGTGCACATCCGTCTCATCAGTGCTCATCGGTGCCCATCTGTGCCAGTCATCAGTGCCCATCTGTGCCGCATAATCAGTGCATATCTGTGCAAGTCATTAGTGCTCATCTGTGCAGCATAATCAGTGTACATCTGTGCCGCCTCATCAGTGCACATCTTTGTCATCAGTGCTCATCTGTGCAGTCATCAGTGCCCATCTGTGCCAGTCATCAGTGCCCATCTGTGCCACATAATCAGTGCACATCTGTGCAAATCATCAGTGCCCATCTGTGCCACATAATCAGTGCACATCTGTGCCAGTCATCAGTGCCCATCTGTGCCGCATAATCAGTGCACATCTGTGCCGCCTCATCAGTGAATATCTGTCATCAGTGCCCACCTGTGACAGTCATCAGTGCCAGTCATCAACAAAAATATGGCCAAAAGATTCTTTTCCGCCGAGGAGGCATACCAAATTTTAACTGCGGCCAAGGAGAGCAACGGGGAGCTCTATACTTCAGATTCCTTTTTAGATTCTGAGTCTGATGTTGAGTATAAGCCCGTCCTCAGCAGTGAAACACTGACTGACTCAGAGGAGGAAGATGGTCCGCCTGCTAGACGAAGGCGTTTTGGTGAGGAGGAAGTAGCATCCACCAGCACCGTAGTACCGTCCACCAGCACCGCAATGCCATCCACCAGCACCACACGGCCATCCACCAGCACCGCAGTACCTCAGCCCCAAAGGGTTAGGACCCATGCTGCCCTTCCCTATTCCCTTCAAAATCCATTGTGGCTTCCTTCTGATTCAGGAGAAGCTAGAATTCCCCCCGTTCACTGCCCAGCCAGGAGTCCAGGTGGACACGGACAATTTTTCGCCAATGGATTTTTTCAAAATATTTTTACAGAGGACATGCTTGCCTCAATTGTGGCCCAGTGCAACTTATATACACGACAATTTATTAGAAACAATCACACATCATATTATTCATGCCCTTTCGAGTGGAGAGAGCTTACAGTGGAGGAGTTTAAGAGTTTTTTGGGCCTCACATTTTGTATGGGACTCAACAAAAAGAATGAATTACAATCCTATTGGTCAACCCACCCCATCGACCACATGCCAGTCTTTCGACCACGCTTCTGCCTACCGTTTCTGTATATACCTCTGCCTGATCTGGAACTGACCCTGGACTGTTTGACCATGTTTTTTGCCTGCCTCTTGGACTGATCTTGTACCCTGCTGCTGGAGTAGTGGGATTCACAACACAGGGGTCTCACATATGTGAGGGGCTCCAGAATGTTATTTCTGGAAGAAGAAAACATTGTTTTTGTTTTCTCTCTCCCAGATTAGGGTCTGGAGACTCTGAGGCTTCAAAGAGATTGGGTGGGAGAAGCCTCTACCCCTGTCCCCATTCTGTCCTGACCGGGGCCCTACTTCTGCCTGCTGCCTGTAGGACTGCCATAATGCCTCTGCCTGCCGCATGAACTGACCACACCTCTGCTGCTACCTGTCTTATGGACCATGTTCCTGCCTACTACCAGGACTAATACTTTGGCACTGTTGATAATATCTCTGCCTGCACTGACCCTGTACTGACTATGGACAGTATTCCTGACAGTTGCCTGGACAATTGCATTCGCTGTCGGTTGCCTAATCAATTGTGTTCGCTGTCACTGACCAAGTCCCTGCCTGCTGCCTGGACCAGTGCTATCCTACTGTGGACAACTGTGCTACTAAAACCACAGGTAATCTTTTGTTTACCATTTGCTCAGCAGAATGTATTTTGGTATGTGCATGCTGTATGTCCCTAGAACACCAGATGGTGTTCCTTGCATAATGTGATAATTATTATCGCATAATATAACTGTGTGTGTGTCCAGGCTGTGTAAGAGTCTCACACATGTGTTATGTACATGCTGTGTGTTGGAAATATCTTATAAATGGACAACTTTGCGTAAAAGAAATGAGTTTTCATTTTTTTTCCACATTTTTCAAAAACTTCTGGAAAACAATTACATGTTCAAAAGACTCATTATGCCTCATAGATTATATGTTGGGGTGTTAGATTTCCAAAATGGGGTCATTTTGTGGGCATTTCCATTGTCCTGGTGCTCCAGAGCCTTCAAAAGTGTAATAGGTGGTTGAGAAATAAGATGTGTAATTTATGCTTCTAAAACGCCTAACAATGCTACTTCAATGTTGGGCCTCTGTATGTGGCCAGGCTCTGTAAAAGTCTCACACATTTGGTATCACCATACTCAAGAGGAGTAGCAGAATGTATTTTGGAGTGTCATTTTTGCTATGTACATGCTATGTGTTGGAAATATCTTATAAATTGACAACTTTGTGTAAAAAAAATGTGTTTTCATTTTTTTCCCCACATTTTCCAAAAACTTCTGGAAAAAAATGACACCTTCAAAAAACTCATTATGCCTCATAGATTATACGTCAGGGTGTTAGCTTTACAAAATGGGGTAATTTTGTGGGCAATTCCATTGTCCTGGTGCTCCAGGGTTTTCAAAATTGTAATAGGTGGTTGAGAAATGAGATGTGTAATTTATGCTTCTAAAACGCCTGAAGATGCTACTTCAATGTTGGGCCTCTGTATGTGGCCAGGCTGTGTAAAAGTCTCACACATGGGGTATCGCCATACTCAGGAGGAGTAGCAGAATGTATTTTGGGATGTCATTTTTGCTATGTACATGCTATGCGTTACAAATATCTTATAAATGCACAACTTTGTGTAAAAAAAAAAAATGAACCATTCAAAATACTCATTATGCCTCATAGATTATAAGTTGGGGTGTTAGCTTTCCAAAATGTGGTCATTTTGTGGGCATTTCCGTTGTCCTGGTGCCCCAGGGCCTTCAAAATTGTAATAGGTAGTCAACAAGTTAGATGTGTAATTTATGCTCCTAGAATGCCTGACAGTGCTTCCTGCATGTTGGGCCTCTGTATGTGGCCAGGCTGTGAAAATGGACAACTTTGTGTAAAAAAAATGTGTTTTAATTTTTTTCCACGTTTTCCAAAAACTTCTGAAAAGAAATTAACCATTCAAAAGACTCATTATGCCTTATAGATTATACGTTGGGGTGTTAGCTTTCCAAAATGGGGTCATTTTGTGGGAATTTCCATTGTCCTGGTGCTCCAGGGCCTTCAAAAGTGTAATAGGTGGTTGAGAAATTAGATGTGTAATTTATGCTTCTAAAACGCCTGAAGATGCTACTTCAATGTTGGGCCTCTGTATGTGGCCAGGCTATGTAAAAGTCTCACACATTTGGTATTGCCATACTCAGGAGGAGTAGCAAAAGGTATTTTGGGGTGTCATTTTTGCCATGTACATGTTATGTGTTGGAAATATCTTATAAATGGACAACTTTGTGTTAAAAAAAATGCGTTTTTATTTTTTTCCACATTTTCCAAAAACTTGTGGAAAAAATGAACCGTTCAAAAGACTCATTATGCCTCCTAGAATATACGTTGGGGTGTTTACTTTCCAAAATGGGGTAATTTTTTGGAAGTAAAAAAGGTGTTCAAAAACCTTTTACACCTTTTTTTATTTTTGCGTAAAAAAAATTGTGTTTCAACAGGTAAATATTCTATAAAGGTTGTGTATTGTACATGTACCGTTTTTACTGTGGGGTTTTATGGAAAACGATGAGGAGGACTCATACCGTTATGGTTTACACACTCTGAAAATGTATCGGACCGGTGTATGTCTCCGGGTTGTAACTTCATCGTAGAAGTCCGCAAAATCTTCGTATTTAATGTGTAGATTAAAGAGTTGGTGGATAATGTGAAAACTTCCGGGACCTCGTGGTCCTGTTACCTTTAAGGGTGTTTTACTGGGGTAAAACCTTTCGATTGTGGGGT
>BLSH010332978.1:518947-545060 GCA_018402905.1 Glandirana rugosa | reverse complement strand
ATATGCTGGGTGTGAGAAATAACCTGTTAATATGACAATTTTGTGGAAAAAAAACTGAAAAAAAAAATCTTAATTTTGCAAAGAATTGTGGGAAAAAATGACAACTTCAAAAAACTTGCCATGCCTCTTACTAAAAACGTTGGACTGTCTACTTTCCAAAAAGGGGTCATTTGGGGGGTATTTGTACTTTTCTGTCTTGTTAGAGCCTCAAGAAATGAGATAGGCTGTCAGTGCATCAGGTGTGATCAATATTCAGTGATTGGCACCATAGCTTGTAGACTCTATAACTTTCACAAAGACCAAATAATATATACTAATTTGGGTTATTTTTACCAAAGATATATAGCAGTATAAATTTTGGCCAAAATTTATCAAGAAAAGTTGCTAATTTGCAAAATGTTATAACAGAAATAAAGAAAATGCATTTTTTTACAAAATTTTCGCTATTTTTCCATTTATTGCTCAAAAAATAAACACCCCAATGGTGATTAAATACCACCAAAAGAAAGCTCTGTTTGTGGGGAAAAAAAGGACGAAAATTTCATATGGGTACAGTGTTGCATGAGTGAGTAATTGTCATTCAAAATATGAGAGTACCGAAAGCTGAAAATTGGTCTGGTTAGGAAGGGGGTTTAAGTGCCCAGTGGTCAAGTGGTTAAAGGATCCACCAGTGTCGGTGGGTGGCGGCCCCTGGGAGTTGGATGAGAAGGCTGAGACAGGCTGGGAGAGGATGGTGTGCAGTCTGTAGAGGTCGGAGAAGCTAAGCAAGGGGCAGGAGAGCCACTGGACAATGAGTTAGCCGGAGGGGCCTTGAAGATTGATGGGCTGGGAGTTGTAGTCCATTCTACACCTGACTAGCACCAACGTACTTAACTACACTTAGAGAGCCCATGGCTTCACAAACAGGAGCCCGTGAACCTTACCCACAATGGGTGGTCCAGAGGCCTGCTTGAAGTAGGAGCAGGCCTCACCATGTGTTAGCTATGGTGGAAGAAGAAGAGGCATTAAGGCGGTCTGATACATTTCCTTTCAGGCCCAGGAATTAAGTAAAGGTCACTGCCTGAGCCTTGTGTGGCCATTGTGATGAACCGTTGACCCGACTGGTATCGGTGCTGCAGGAGCCACGTTATTATACTGTGAACCTGCAATCAGGACTGTGTCATCTGCAGAAGTCCCAGAAGGCCAGAGTGGGCCTGGAGGCATCACTCAAAGATGGGGTAGAGTCTGCGAAGGCAGAGGACAAAAGGGAAGGAACAGCAGAGGCCCATGACCTGGCCAGGGACCTGGGATGCCGGTCAGCTTGCAACCCTTCGCTGTACCTGTCTGGAGAGAGCCGCTGCCAGAGAGAGGAGTCTCCTCAGGTGAGCTGGATGGGGAAGGTGAGGAGTGGGCCTTAGACTTGGGTTCCCCCAGACTGCAGTGTGAGTTCAGATCACTAGAAAAGCTTACTGAGTGGTCATCCCCCGGGACGAGCAGCTCTGACGAGGCAGAATTGGAGACCGGAGGGATTAGTGCTGCAGGATCCCATGCTGGAGGGAGAGAGCCAACGCCCAGTTTTTCATTTAAACCCTCTGCAGGATCCCAAGTACATCAGCTGTTTCATTGCAGGCCATCTACAACCCAGACCAGGGCACCAAGTGGTGGTGAGATCACCTGATACTGATATTCTTCCTGGGAAAGGGAATGCAAGGGAGCTACCAAGGTTCTCCAGATTCCAGAGGGAGGTTCAGTGGAGGGTAGCGTTGGAGTGGGGCCTGGACTTCCCTTATGTCTCACCCCAAACAATGGACGTTGTAGAGGACTCCCAGTCAGATTGGGAGGACGACTTTGTTTGGGATTATCTGCATGTCCCAAAGCCATGGAGAGGGTCAGAGAGTGAGTTGTGGGTTTGGTTCCTGGAGATCAAGCAGGAATGGCGACTTGGGCATTTAGTTTTGCTCTTCTCTTTCAACTAAGAGACAATTGTTTACCCCAACCCAATCAATACTCTGAGATTGCGAGTGAGTTAACTCCGAAGGGGAAGCCGGAGGGCTCGCAAGGTTTGATGATGACTTTGTATAACCAGAACTGTGTGGTTATAGGTGTTTTTGCAAGTTTGTGGGTGCCTTTATGCCCTACCAGCTTAAAACTTACCATTCTACAATTTCATACCCTGAGATTTCACTGTCACGTACCTGGTGGTGGAGTCTGACTTATGCAATCTCTCTTACTACCCTGATTCGGGAACCCCTGATAGAGTAAACAGGGGCTTGGGAGTGCAGGGAGACAAGAGGGTCGGACTGGATCACTGGCGGTGATGTGCAGGTCCGTGAGAAGCTCATGCAGGTAGAAGCGTAGTGATGCAGGCCGGGTCAGTAACAGGCTGGCGGAGCAGTACAGAAGGATCAGGCAGGAGAATAGTCAGGCACAGGCAGAGTTTGTTAACAGGCGGGCAGCAAAGTACAAGGGAGCAGGCAGAAGAGTGGTTGTGGAAGCCAAGGTCGGTGCAGGCGGAGATCAAACAGCAGGGTCTAGGCAAGCCAGGTCACAGGAACAGACAATCAGAGTAACAGGTCGCTTCAGGAACACAGACATGCTGTAGAGCGGACAGCACTTGCTTCCTGGTGCTGTCTGCTTAAATGGCCGCTATTTGCGCCATTGCCAGCGCATACGCGCACACGCATGTGCACAGGCGCATGCACACACGCATAGAAGCGTGAGAACGTGCACAAGCGCACGCAAACGCGCACAGGCGCATGCACACGCTATGCAATCCAGTGGCCTGAGAAGGTTCCTTACATTGCCCCCCCCCCCCCAAGGAGCAGACTCAGGATGCCCAACCGGGCTCTCAATTCTGGGTGTTTCTTCCAGAATGCTTCAATAAGCTCTTTGGAGTGGATATTATCCCCGGGTTCCCATGAGTTCTCCTTGGGGCCGTACCCCTTCCATTTGACTAAGAATTGGGTTGAGCCTCCCCTCTTCCTGCAAGCGAGAACAGCTTCCAACTCAAATTCCTCCTCTCCTTCCACCAGGACTGGCCCAGGTGGAGCTGTCCTCCATCCCAGAAAGGGATTGCGGTTCAACAGCTTCAGTAGCGTGACGTGAAACACCGGGTGGACTCGGATGGGTGGAGGAAGGGTCCAATTCCCCTCGCCTCCCTTTGTCAAAGGCCCTTTTGTTAATCTCCTGGGTCCGGAACAGTGTCTCCTGTAGCAATCGGTTGTTCTTTTCCAAGAATTTCGTGATGTTTTGGGCCACAGGCACCATACTTTCCAGAATCACGCTGGGTAGGAATGTAGGAAAGTAGCCGAGATTCGCCCAAAACGGAGATTGCTTAGCGGCCGAATGCACCGTGTTGTTGTAGGCGATTTCGGCTAACGGAAGCAATCGGTTGTTGTTTTCCAAGAATTTCGTGATGTTTTGGGCCACAGGCACCATACTTTCCGGAATCACGCTGGGTAGGAATGTAGGATAGTAGCCGAGATTCGCCCAAAACGGAGATTGCTTAGCGGCCGAATGCACCATGTTGTTGTAGGCGATTTCGGCTAACGGAAGCAGTGAGACCCAATAATCCTGAGAGAAAGAGGAGTAACAATGGAGGTACTGTTGCAGGGTTTGGTTAATCATCTCTGTCTGGCCGTTTGTCTGCAGATGGTAGGCAGACGAGAATGACAGTTCAACCCCTAAGCCCGAGCATACTGCCTTCCAAACCCGAGACGTGAATTGTACTCCACGACCAGAAACTATATTGGTGGAGACTCCATGGAGACGGACAATTTCCTTGATGAAGGTCTCAGCTGTTTCTGTAGCAGATGGGGTGCCCTTCATAGGTATAAAATAGGCCATTTTAGTGAGGCGATCCACGACCACAAAGATGGAGTTGAACCCGGCAGAGGGAGGCAACTCGACTACAAAGTCCATGGATATATGAGACCATGGGCGTTCAGGAATGGGAAGTGGGTTTAGTAGACCCCAGGCTTTGGCCCTATTTGTCTTGTTTCAAGCGCAGGCTGGACAGGCGCTGACATATTTCGTACAGTCCACGTCAGCAGAGGGCCACCAAAAGGAGCGTGACAATAGTTCAAGTGTCTTGCGACTGCCGAAATGCCCGACCAATTTGTGGTCATGACAACATTCAAAGATGGTTAAGCGTAGCTCCTCGGGAATGAAGACTCTGTCATGGTACCACCACAGCCCGTCTTTCAGTATCAGTCGAGGGTCAGGTGGTGTGGTGAAGCTGGTTAGGGCTCGCCTGAGCTGAGATAGCAGGTCCTCTTGAGACAACAAGAAGCTCTGGGAGAGAAGGATGGTGTCTGGTGGGGCTGGATTTCCAGATTCACAGAACATCCTGGATAGAGCATCCGACTTAGTATTCTTTGACCCAGGCCTGTAGGTAATGTGTAGTTGGAACCTTGAGAAAAAGAGTGCCCATCGTGTCTGATGGGGTTTCAGTCTTTTTGCAGTCCGGAGGTACTCAAGCTTCTTGTGGTCGGTAAAGACCAGAATAGGGTGTGCGGCTCCCTCCAACAAATACCGCCATTCCTCCAAGGCGGATTTTTTTTTTTTTTTTCAATACATTTTTATTGTTATTAAAAGGTAATATTACAGCATGAGTGATATGTGAAACATATGGAATGTACAGGTACAATTCAATCACAGTTTACTCATAGAAGTTGAATTTCCATTCCAGTAAAACACTGCCGTCTGGTGTCTAATAATGTCAGCGTCTGTAATTGTGCTTTGTTTTTGGGTTCTGATTGTGTGCAATGTCCTCCTGGGCTGCCACACCCCAATAAGGAACTTACTGTGTGGCAGGGCAAGTGGGCTGTGTCAAGTATTATGGTACCTCCCGAGAGGGACTCAAACTTCCCAGTCAGGGGTGCCCACCGACATTGTAGTATATTTTTGACGTCTTGAGACATAAGTAGTCAGTGATGTATGGCAGTATATGTGTGTGTGTGGGTTTCTGAAAGGTCATGTAATATTAGCAGATTATAGAGAAAGGGAGGTAAGAACAGCAGGAAGAAGAGAGAAGAGAATGATAGAGGGGAGGGTCATGAGGTGGGAGGGTAGGGTCTCAAATATTAAAGCATGTCATATTGTTGGAAATTCAGATGGTGGTCCAGCTTTAATTCTAAAGATTTAATGGTTCTTACAGTAACTTTGGAGAAGTGGATGACATGTGGAGCGTACCCTGTTATTGCCGGTTGTAGTCCATATGTATGGATGTTGAGTGCACTGCGAGTTAGAGAGAGTTATACTTGTAGGGTGCAATAAGGGCTGTTTGTCCAGGGATCCCATTGGCGGTTGAATTTGTGGGTTAATAGGTGAGCCTTAGCATAAGCATATTCATTAGTTGCATTTTCATTTATAATTAAGATGGCGTTGTTGTAGTCTGGCGGACAGGGCGATTTCCAGCTTCTAGCGACGGTGAGGCGGGCAGCAATGAAGATATGGGAGATTATGGGAGCATAGAATTTTGGCCATTTGTCCATGTCGAGGTTTAGAAGGGCCGCTTTCGGGTTAGGTGGGAGATTGTGTTTTGTGAGCTGACTGATGATCTCAAATATATGTTGCCAAAAGGAGTGTAGTTTGGGGCATTGCCACCAGATATGGAAGGGTGTGGCAATTGCTCCGCAGTTTCTCCAACATAGTGGTGAATGATCCTTATAGATTTTTGCTAGTCGATAAGGTGTGTGATACCAGTTGTGTAGTACTTTTTGGGAGGACTCCCAGTGGGTGACGCAACGGGAGTATTTACGTGGAATAGTTGCTGCTTGCTGCCAGCTTTCTATAGGGTATGTACAGTTCAGAGTGCGCTCCCAGTATAGAATGGTAGTGGGTTTGTCAACTGCTGCGGATCCAACTAGAAGTTTGTAGAAAGGGGAGAGGCCAATTTTTGCATTCCTAGGAGTGTCCATAAGATTCAAGAGACGGTCCAGCTGTGGGGAATTGCCAATAGGTATGTGTTGCAGTGCATGTCGTATTTGAAGGTATTGGTAGAAGGAAGTTTTAAGTAGGAAGGATGTTTGTTGTAGTTCCTGAAAAGATTTCAATATTGAGTTTGAATATAAGTGGGCAATGTGAGTAATGCCCGTTGTTTTCCAGGTGGCTAAATTCAAGTCCGGTATGATCAGTTCCAGTGATGTTAAAGGTATTTTCTGTAGGGATGTCATGGAGATTGTCTTTGTTGAGTTTACTGTGGAAATCCAGGTTTTTATGCTGCTTTGGTAATATCCAGGAAGGATGAGATTGAGTGGGGTTTTAAAATAGATGCCCCAATGGCGGACTTGATGTCTGTTTTGCACGCTGTTTGTTCTATTTGTGACAAAGGGGAAGTATATGATTGAGCCCAATCCTCTCTGGATTGGGAGAGAATAGTTACTTTATAATATAAAGATATGTTTGGTGTGCCCAGACCTAGGAGAGTTGCGGGTCTGGTCAGGGTAATACCTTTGATTCTCGGTTTCCTGCCACTCCAGATAAATTTGTTGAGGATAGATTGAAGTTTTTTAAGGTGTGTTGTTGAGAATGGGATTGGCACTGATCGGAATAGATATAAGATCTGTGGAAGCAAAAACATTTTAACGAGAGCTATTCTTCCAGCCCAGGAGGGTGTAAGGTGTTGCATATTTATGGTAGTCTGTGTGAGTTTCGTAATTAGGGAGGAGAAGTTGATATGTAAGATTTTGTGACTAGGGGATGTCAATTGCGTGCCTAGGTATTGAATGGAAGATAGTGGGGCCCATGAGAAAGGGACTATTTTTGAGATTTGAGACCTAATGCGGGGGTGGAGATTCACAACATTTGGCACTTAGGGTTGTTAAGTTTATATAACGATATCAGACCAAAGATATCGAGCAGTCGGTTAAGGTGTGGTAATGATTGTAGAGGGTCTGTTATGGAAAGGATCACGTCATCGGCGTAGAGGCCTATTTTATGTTGCTTGTTGTCGACAGTGATTCCCTTAATTTGGGGGTGTGATCTAATGTGTTCCGCGAGGGGTTCTATCACAAGGGAGAATATGATCGGGGATAATGGGCAACCTTGTCTCGTACCATTATGTATTTCAAAGGGTTCTGACAGAAAACCGGAGGTCCAAACCCTGGCATAGGGGCAAGAGTATAGAGTGGATATAGCTGATAGTATCTTACCAGAAAACCCACATTTTTGGAGAACCTCTGTCATGTAGGACCACCGTACCCTATCAAAGGCTTTTTCAGCGTCAAGGGATATCAATAAGGATGGGGTGTGGTGGTATTCTGCCCATTGTATTAGGTTAATTATTCTTTTTGTTCCATCTGATGTTTGGCGTCTTGGGACGTACCCAACTTGATCGGGCTGGATTAGAGAAGGGATTACTGTAGCGATTCTGTTAGTGAGGATTATTGCATATATTTTGGTGTCAGCATTTAGGAGAGAGATGGGGCGGAAGTTTGCTGGAGTGTCTGATGGCTTTCCCGGTTTGGGTATGGTGACAATATGCGATTCGAGAAATTCTTTTGGGCACGGGGTGCTGTCAATAATATTATTCAGGGCGTTTGTCAGATGGGGGGTGAGGAGGTCTTTGTATTGTTTATAGTATTCGTTGATGTATCCATCAGGGCCCGGCGATTTGTGTAGGGGGAGATTGCGGATAGTCAATTCAATTTCATTTCTAGATATAGGAGTGGAGAGTGCATGAAGTTGGTCTGTTGAAAGGACGGGAGATTGATAGAGTCCAGGAAGCTTTTAATTAATTCTGTATCGGGGGGTGGGGGCGCAAGAGGGTGTTGCAGGTTATAAAGGGAGGAGTAGAAATCGTGGAATTGCTATTTTCTCTGGGTTGTGTATTTTTTGTCCCTCGTTATTTTTAAGATAGGCGATTTTGCTATTATTTATTTTCCTTTTGTATTGTTTAGCCAAGAATGCTCCTGGTCTATTCCCTAAAGTGTAAAAGGACAGACGAAGTCTTTTGATATAGAAATCAAAGGAGTGTCGGAGTGTATCGCTGAGTTGGATTTTTAAGGATTTCAGTTTTGTCATTGTATCTGGATCTATTTTGCTTTTATTGAGGTGTTCTAATTTTTGAATCTGAGCTAGGAGTGTAGTGACGGTATTATTTCTTTTTCTTTTCTCTTGGGCAGCTAGTTTAATTAGTATGCCTCTAATATATGCCTTATGGGCATTCCATAAAATCATGGAATCAGTAGTTGAGCCTGTGTTAGTTTGGAAGAAGTGGGCAATTTCTTCTTTAATATATTCTTGAGGGTGTTTAGACGTGAGGATGGAGGCATTGAGTCTCCATGGTGGTGGGTGGGGTAGTCGAGTGGATAATTTAAGGTGGAGGTATTTAGGGGCATGGTCGGACCATGTGATTACCCCAATCTTAGCGGATGTGACACGTTGGAGTGTGTGTTGGTCAGTTAGAAATAGATCAATTCTAGAGTACACCTGGTGGGCTGGAGAATACAAGGTGTAGTCCCGTTCACCGACGCTGATGCATCTCCATGAGTCATATAGGTTTTCTTGTTTCATGAAGGAGGATAATGAAGTTGAGGGCTTGCGAGATTTGCTAGTAGAGTCCAATGAAGGATCGATGACTTCATTGAAGTCACCGCATACAATGACTGGGTTCGCTGCAAACGGTTGCATTTTGGCCGCTAGGGACTTAAAAAATTTCTTCCTCGATTTATTTGGAGCGTACAGATTGATTAACGTCATTTTGTGGCTGTTGAAGGTGGCTATCAGGATTATGTACCTTCCATCTGGATCTATGATCTGAGAGTGCAGCTGAAACGCAACCGTATCGCGAATAGCAATCATTACACCCTTGCGTTTAGAGTTGGGGTGAGCAAAAAAGGAGTGAGGAAATTTTGGGTGGGAGCATTTAGGAAACTTTCCATGTTTAAAGTGGGTTTCCTGTATGCAGATGACATCACTTTTGGAGGTTAGGGCTTCTTTCCAGAGTAAAGAGCGCTTAAAAGGGCTGTTCAGCCCTTTAGCATTTAGAGAGAGTAGTTTAAGAGACATAGCGATATGTGTGGAGTTGACGCGTTAGGGATGCATCAGGTGGCACAATAGGACTATGCCAAGGTCGGAGTGGTGAGAATTTCATCTTTACATAGTTACCGTTAGAAGGTTGGTAGACCACATACAATTTATTGGTCCGCTTTATCTGAAATAGACCGAGTATGAGGTAGTGGAGAGGAGGGGACAGGGTGGGGTTAAGAAGGAAGAAGAAGAGCAGGAATGAGAAGGAGAAAGAGAAGAAATAGATGTATCTGTCATGTCGGTCACATTTGTTGCCCCTGCAGGGAGCAAACTTAAGTGTAGGCATCAAAATCAAACTTAACTAAAATTTGCCAACAAATAGGATAAGAGAGAGAAAAAAAAAACAAAGATAACCTTGAATTGAGTTGCAGCACTGGGGAACATGTGCTGTGTGGTAATAGTCATTACCCCGACAGGTGTCGGTTAGAATCAGATGGTGTCTGCGCAGTGTTCAATCAGGTTGAATCAACCGAGTGCCATGGCTCGGGAAGACGGTGTGTAGGTGCCTCGTTTGAAGTTGGGTGTTTTGGTGAGGGGTAAATACCCCAGTTCTGAAGCTGTTTCAATCCTTGCTTCAGGTCCAGGATGGTGACCGCTTTTCCAAGGTATGTGGCTGTGACTTTTGCAGGGAAGCCCCATCGATAAGGAATATTATGGTCTCTTAGGACTGTAGTGAAGGGGGAGAATTCTTTCCGTTTCTGCGCGGTGGCTGCAGATATGTCTGCATAAATTTTTATGGTGTTATATGGATCCGGGAAGACAGGGGTTTTCCTTGCCGCTTGGAGTATGCGTTCCTTCGCCTGGTAGAAGGTGAGGCGCATAAGTACGTCCCTTGGTTTGTCTTCTGGGACGTATGCGGGCTTAGGGATCCTATGTGCCCTATCAATGGCCAGTTCCAATTTTTTGAGTGTGGGGTCCAGGAATGCGAAGAATTTTTGGAGGAATGCCGGAAGGTCAGCTGGAGTAATGCTTTCTGGGATGCCCCTGATCTTGAGGTTGTTTCGTCTGGAGCGATCCTCAAGGTCTATTATTTTAGCGGACATGCGTTGGATTTGTTCTTTTTTGAGCCTGGTGTGCATCTACTAAATCATTATATGCTGTGGCGTACATCTGGAGTTGATTTTCCATAGTATTGGTTCGATCTCCCAGGTCATCAGTTTGGTTCTGGATGAGTGAGATTGATTTGTTTAGATCTTTCCTAAGGTCACGTTGTAGGGAAAGCAACATTAGTTTTAGTGTGTTTTCTGAAACAGGGTTGTCAGTGGTGGGTAGCGCAGATAGAGATGGGTTTTGCTCCTCCTCATATTCTGCTCCTGTGTCCACATTGTTATGTTGCTTGTAGGTAAGGTGTTTTTTACTCACCGGCGCTTGTTGTGAAGGTGAGGAGAAAGGAGATGGTGCGGCTCTTTTCTGGGGGTCCGAGGTTTTTTTCTTGTCAGGGGGTGTGGTGCAGTCCATCAGAGGTGAGGCGGATCTGGTTGGGGATGATGGGTCAGCTCTGTCGTGGTCTACGGACTTCATTCTGTGAGTACCGTGGATATTATTTTGTGAGTGCTGGACTGATGCGCCAGGGAAGAATTCAGTAAGTTTGCGTGGTTCTGGCGGGTGTGTCTTTTTCCTTGTCATCCCTGATTAGCGGTTTTATAAGAGTGTGAGGCAATAGTGCTCAAATTGTTTTTATTTGCTATGTTCTTTTAGTTCCCCAGGGCTACAGCGGAGCAGGGGTTAATCGGCCATCTTGGTACACCCTAGGTGTCTACTCCACTGCTTCCAAGTTATAAGTTTTAGATGTATTCCACACCAGTGTTTAGTCTCACAGATGTTAGCAGAGAGTCCTTTGGCAGAGGTCGATATTTAAATGAAGGAGTGAGCTTCGGAATGATGGTTGTGGCTGTGGTGGGTGTACCAATATGGCCGCCGTATCAGGCCTCAGGGCCGTGCTGTGGGATCTATGTAAGGCTGAGAAAAACATTTTTATTTGGCTAGCAGGGGTCCCGAGGATGCGTCGTGGGTGCTCCAGAGTATCCACTGAGATCTCTAGGGGGTACCGCCCGCCGCCGGCATAAATCGAGGCCGCGGCTTCCCGGCCGCCGTTAGGCCTCGGAGCGCCGCGGGTCTAAATTTAGGGCTGCCGGCCTAGAAAGTGTGCCGAGTGATGGGCAGAGCAGGGAGCCGTGTGGATGGCTATATGGATGGTGTGCCAAGGCGGATGGTGAGGATAAGTGGTCCACAGATGATCCGGGGGTAGGCCGCAAGATGGCGGCGGCCGTCTGGGAGAGAGCTCTGAGGTGAGCCTGAGCTCAACAATCCTTCTCCTCTTCTATGCAATTTGTGGTGGAAAAGGTGTAGGGATGTGCAGGGAGCCTTGGGATGCTGTTTTGGTGCTCACCTATGGCTGCAATCCGTGGATGTTGTTGGATTGTACTTTAGGGGATACAGAGCCCTGTAAAAGAACGTCCACTGCCTTCCGCGTCAGGCCACGCCCCCCCCAAGGCGGATTTGATCACCAACAGCTCTCGATCCCCAACATCATAGTTGGTCTCTAGTGGCGAGAGCTTCCGGGAGAAGAATGTGATGGGGTGCAGGGAAGCCTTGGGTCCTCGTCTCTGGGACAGAACCGCCCCTACCACAGTTTCTGAGACATTCACCTCTAGGATATAGGGCAAGACTGGATCTGGATGCTTCAGGACAGGGGCAAAGGTGAACAAATTCTTAAGCGTCAGGAAGGCCTCTTGAGCCTCAGGAGTCCACCGGATGCGGGAGTCCTGCTTCATAAGCTGAGTAATGGGGGCGATCACAGCGAAAAACCCATTAATACATTTCCGGTAATAGTTTGCAAAGCCTACGAACCGCTGCACCCCTTTCTTGTCTACTGGCCAATCCAGGATGGCGGAGACTTTTTGTGGATCCATAGTGACCATAGAGACTGAAATAATGAAGCCCAAGAAAGGGATGCTGGAGCATTCAAACATACACTTGTCAGCCTTTGCATACAGTCTGCGTTGCCGTAAACGCTCTAGGACGCTCTTGACATGTCTGCAGGGTTCTTCCAGGTTTGACGAGAAGACGAGAATGTCGTCTAGGTAGATTATAACGAACTGGTCCAGATAGTCCCTGAATATGTCGTTTACCAGATGCTGAAAGGTGGCCGGGGCGTTGCAAGGCCCGAAGGGCATAGCCAAGTATTCATAGTGGCCGAATCTCGTTCTGAAGGCCGTTTTACATTTATCACCCTTTCGGATGCGAATGAGGTTATATGCCCCATCGAGATCCTACTTGGAGAAAATGGTAGCAGCACCCAGTCGCTGGAACAGCTTGGGTACTAGGGGTAAGGGGTAGGGATTTTGATGGTAATTTTGTTGAGGTCCCGGGAGTCTATACATGGTCTCAGCGACCGGTATTTCTTCTCAACAAAGAATATTCCCGCTCTAGCAGGGGACGTGGACTGCCGGATAAATCCCTTTTTTAGATTTTCATCTAGATAAGCCTTGAGGGCCTTTAGTTCTCCCTCGGACAGCGGGTGAATCCTGCCGAAAGGTACTTCTGTACCTGGCAATAGCTTGATAGGGTAGTCATAGGCCCAATGAGGTGGTAGCTTGTCAGCCCCTTCTTACTAAATACATCCAGGAAGTCGTGATATGCTGGGGGGTCTGCATCTTGGGTTTCCTGGTCAGGGTCCAGACATAGAACAGAGCAAGGAGATTCCTGGGGTTGCTGTAGGCAGTGGTGCCGGCAGTAGTGGTGGATGTGAACAGAATGTCCCCTATAGCCCAATTAATGTCGGGGCAGTGTGCCCGCAGCCATGGGAGGCCGAGAATGACTGGGAAGAGTGGGGACACAATAGCATCCAGGAGCAAGTACTCTGAGTGGCCAGTGAAAGTCTTGGCGAGGAGGGGAATGGTCTCATGGGTAACTGTACCCAACTTGATGATTGATTAGTCGGCCAAGCGGATGACAATCCGGTGGGACCTTGAGTCTCAGGGGAATCTAGTGTTATGCTGCGAAGTCCACAAAGCAGCTGCAGGCGCCTGAGTCCAGGATGGCTGGGACTTGGATACTCCCATTGGGAAGTTGAAGACACAGGGAAAGCAACAGATGTGTTGCCTTGTCAGGCAAAGACAGGACCACTACCTCGGGGGAGATGGGACACTTAACTGGGCATGACCAGACATGATGCCCCGAACCTCCAGAATACAGGCACAGGTTGTGGCTGAGATGCCTGTGTCTCTCTTCGGGGGTGAGTGGTGAGAGGGGGTGCTCAGTGTACATGAGTTCCGGCTGCTTTCCTGCAGACCACTTGGCCCTGCGTTCATGCAGACGGCGTTCAACCTGGATGGCCAGGTTAATCAGAGCCTCGAGGGATTGGGTTGTCTCAGGCCAATTCATCCTTCAGCAGCTTAATTAGGCCCAACCAGAATTGGTAGCAGAGAGCCGCATCATTCCACGTAGTGTCAGCAGCCCAACGCCGGAACTCCGCGATGTAGTCTTCTGCCGTGCGGTGATCCTGCTGGAGTGCATGGAGAGCTGCCTCTGCAGTTGAGGCCAGGTGGGGGTCCTCATAGAGTAGTGCCATGGCCCGGAAGAAAAGGTTCAGATCAGCCATTTCAGGGCCTTTCTGTTCCAGGAGTCAGTGGGCCCACGCCTGGGATTCATCCCGTAAGAGAGAGATAACCAGCCCCACCTTTGTGGCTTCCGAGGAGAAGGTGCTGGGTTGCAGTGCAAAATACAGCTCACAGGTGCTGCAAAGCCCTGAAAATTCCTATGCTCCCCTGAGAACCGTTCGGGTAATGGCACCTCGGGTTCGGTGGGTAGGGTGATGACGACACAACCCACAGACTGGTTGGGGCTTGGTGCAGCCAACATGGAAAGTTCCAGGACTTTACTTTCCATTCAGGTGTACCCCTCTTGTAAGTCCTTTACTGCTTGTGTGAGTCTGGTCAGATAGGTACATAGATGCTTCGTTGGAGAGGGCCCCTGCGCAGACTCAGGCATGGCTGTCCGTTGCTGTCACGTACCTGGTGGTGGAGTCTGACTTATGCAGTGGGCAACCTCTCTTACGACCCTGATTTGGGAACCCCCGATAGAGTAGGAACAGGAGCTCGAGAGTGCAGGGAGGCACGAGGGTCGGACTGGGTCACTGGTGGTGATGTGCAGGTCCGTGAGAAGCTCATGCAGGTAGAAGCGTAGTGATGCAGGTCGGGTCAGTAACAGGCTGGCAGAGCAGTATAGAAGGATCAGGCAGAAGAATAGTCAGGCACAGGCAGAGTTCGTTAACAGGCGGGAAGCAATGTACAAGGGAGCAGGCAGAAGAGTGGTCGTGGAAGCCGAGGTAGGTGCAGGCGGAGATCAAACAGCAGGGTCAAGACAAGCTGGGTCACAGGAACAGATAATCAGAGTAACAGGTCACTTCAGGAACACACACACGCTGTAGAACGGACAGCACTTGCTTCCTGGTTCAGTCTGCTTAAATGGCTGCTATTGGCGCCATTGCCGGCACATACGGGTGCAAAGGCGCATGGGCGCGCGCACACGCTACGTGCACCAGCGCATAGGCAATCCAATGGCCTGAGAAGGTTCCTTACAGTCACGCTATTGTCACTAATTCAATGGATCTTACCCGGCCGGCACTTTTGGCATACAGCATGCTGGGTACTGACACTAACATTGAATGACCCTACCCTGACATGTAATATCCTCCAATTTATATTTCTGTTTAGCTCACAATATGGCTGAAACACCCCTCATTGCCTGGAATGTTAGGGGGCTGGGCACCCCTTTGAAAAGAACAATGGTGAACTCCTGCTCATGGAAATACCATCCAGCCATTACTGGCTTACAAGAAACACATCTAACCAAAGACTCCGTCGGTTGTCTTAAGTACTCTTGGGTGGGCCGGGCCTACAACTTCACTTATACCTCCTACTTCAGGGGGGTAAGCATGCTGATACATAAGGCTTTACCTTATCAGGAGCTGAGTATTAAGATAGATGAGGAAGGCCGGTTCATATTTCTACATTTTGGCTGCAACTGTTCCCAGTAGGCAACCTAATTACCAAACATATGGAGTACTTTTTTCAAGATAATGTCCAACATGAGGACAGATTAATGGTATGGAACACTTTTAAATGCCACTTAAGGGGAGTGTTTATTTCTGCTATCACAAAGATTAAAACAGATACGAAGGCCAATGAAAATCAACTTATCGAACTGGTTAGCAGGTTGGAAGGGAATACTTGGCTGACCCATCGGAGCAATCAAAGGCCTCTTGGCTCTCAGCTCAGGATGTGTTAGCCAAGGTAGTCAACTCCAAGGTGGAAAAGAAACAATTTTTCTCAAAAGTTACTTTCTATGAGGAAGGTGAACAAACTAGCTGCCTCCTTGCTAAAATTGTCAACGTGCGCCCATCAGCCCCAGCTATAGGTGCTTTAAAGCTGCCCAACGGCCAATTAATTAACACGGCTGACAGTATCTTGGCCGAACTGGTCCGTTTTTACACTGACCTATATGCTTCCAAGGTGTCATATACACAGGAGGAACTCACTGCTTACTTGTCATCCATTTTCCTGCCATCACTATTGCAACGTTTGGAGGCCCCTCTGACACTGGAGGAAATACAGGAGGCAATCGGAGTGTTTCCACACTCCAAGGTCCCAGGGGATGACGGAATCCCTATGGAGGTATATCAAACTCACCCAAACTCTTATTACCTAAATTACTGGCATTATATAAAGCTGCAGGCTCTTAGCAGAGATTGCTGGAGTCTATGTCAAGGACCTGCATTACGCTGTTATTAAAACCAGATAAACCAGCCACTGATCCCTCCTCGTACAGACCTATTTCCCTTCTTCAAATGGACATTTAAATACTGGCCAAGGTCTTGGCCAGAAGAGTAAATATAGTTATATCAGACATAATACACCCTGACCAAGCAGGCATCATGGCTAATAAATCTACTGCTGTTAACGTTAGGAGGTTGTTTGTGAACATGCAGTCATGGGCGGATAACACTGGCACCAGGGCCTTGCTATCGTTAGATGTGAACAAGGCATTTGACAGTTTGGAATGGGGATATCTATGGGCTGTAATTGGAAAATTTGGCTTTGGGCCAAAGTTCATATCTTAGGTCCGGCTTCTGTATTATATTCCGAAAGCCACTATTAGAGAAGGTGGGAGGGTGAAAATATCCCAACTACTATGCTATTTTACTATTTACAATTAAAACATGCAGTAACTGCCCAGTACTCACTTAAAGAGGCCACACTTTCTCCTACTCCAATATTTCATTTTATACATCAAATGTCCTGCACAAAAGGATTCATATACAATTGTTATGCAATGCTCCTGGGGGGGGGGGGGGGGTACTTAGAGAGTTTCCCTAGCTCAGCTTGTGAAAAATGGAAGGGAGATGTGGGAGAAATACCTGGAGATCTGTGAAAGGAGGCTTTGGAGGCAGCGTGACTTTGCTCTCTTAATGTGACACAAAGGCTCTCCCAACTATATATCCTGTTGACAGTTCATCGCACTCCCTCTAGGTTACATTCTATAAGGCTACGCTTGGATCAGTATGTGTGGTAGATGTGAAAGAGACGTGGGAGACCTAATACATTTGCTGTGGAGATGCCGGAAGCTGCACTGCTATTGGCAGGGGCGTGACGATAGGGGTTGCAGGGGTTGCAATTGCAACCGGGCCCCATGGTCCAGGGGGCCCGTGTGCCTCCCTTGTAAACCTTAATAGGAGGGATGGCAGACGTGGCATTTAGAGGACCCAATCTCCTCCATTTTCCTCTATCCAGTTTACTTGTCTTCTGCTGTTCCCAGGGTCCCTGTGTGCTTCCCTGCCCCCCCACACACAGAGCTGCTGCCCCCCCCTCCTCTCTCCTGCCAGCTGCTGTAGAAAATGTGTCATGATGGAGAGATGGGAACGGGTCTGTAAATTTGTCATTTACTGGCTTCTTCCTTTTCTGAATGAACAAAGTCAGTGATTGGTACCAATTGGTTTATTCATAACTGTAGCATAGTAAACTGCTTTACTATACTTCCATTTCTGAATGAATGGGAGGCTTGGTGCACAGCTATTCCTGTCCATTCATTCTGTGCAGCTGAGGCTACACAGGTGGAAATTGAGCTGAGGTTTGTTTAGACCCCAGATATCTCATCAAAGCCCCCCAACAGAGTGCCTAAAAAAAATTGTAAAAATAAAATTGTAAAAGAAATAAAATGAAATGGTAAAAAAAAATAAAATTAAAATAAAAATTAAAAACTACTGACACCAGTGAGGGAACTATCAGGATTGCAAAGGTTTCAATTGTGACCGGGCCCTGGCATTTTACCACCATGGGAAGACCTGAAAATGGCAGAAAGGGGGCCCGCTGCAGAACTTGTGAAAGGGCCCCTCTGTGGTACCATAATAAAGGGACCCGCGATAGGAGTAAAGGGCCCCAGGATCAGTGGGAAGAGGGAAGGACCCTGGCCAGGGGTCAGGGGGCCTTTAATAATTTCTTGCACAGGGGCCCTGAAGGTTCTAGTTGCGCCTCTGGCTATTGGGGCTAGGTTGTCTCCACTGTGAATGCTGCCCTGCAGGTGTCCATTCCACTAGATCCAAAACAATGTATACTGAGCAGATGCAGTAATATGCAAGAGAGGCAGCTACTAGGGCTCTATTTCAAGCCCGTAAACTTATTTTGCAACATTGGACTTCTCCTAGTCCTCCATCATTCCAAATGTGGATAGAGCAAATGGGTTCAACACTCAGAATGGAAAAATAGATTTATCAACACAGTGGTAGCCCCTTAAAATTTGACAGAGTATGGGGGGGATGCTTGCCGATTTGGTAATGGATAGACTCTTAATCTAATAATATTTGGGACAACACGCTATATATATTAAGAGGTAGCAAAGTATGCAAAAACCTGATTGTAAACGGACTGATGTATACCCCAGTGATCTATAATATGAGGGAGGTACCTAACAGATAAACAACCTATAATGTTGTAGAAAGTCATGTATATCGTGCTGGGTAGATAAAATCTGTATGATGTATAATGTTAAGCTGACTTGGGAGATCGATCTACAGAGACAGAGTGCTGATTGTGAAAGTGGGTCGGCCAAACCAGAGCCACTTTGTCTACACAGAGACAGCAGGAGGGGGCTGGAGGAAGTTGCCAGGCCCTCGGTACTATGTGTGAGGAAGTTTAAAGTGCCACATCGACTGCCACCAAGGACTACTGGATCATGCAGCATGATTCCTTCTGTCTCTGACTATTGTAGTACAAACCAGCTTGTCACCCTGTGCCCAGTAGAAGAGACTGTTTCACTGCAAGGACATTGGGGTGAAGTTTGCTTCTGTTTCATTTACTTTTGAGGACCTGTTGTATGGAGAGGGGCCCCTCCCATTAGGAACCTCTAAAAAAGGGAGAACTATAGACTTTCTTTGTTTCTGCTCCTGCAGTGGGATCATAACCCCTCACTGACAGGGCAGGCAGGTGAAATAAAAAGTTTTAATTTCTTTGATTGTTGCTCTACTGGAGGCTTATAACCCCCTCTCAGTGGACCCATTTGAAGATAGTTATAGTTAGTTGTTCTCTCTCCGGCTTGTCATCCTTATCTGTCGAGAGTCAAGCCAACTATTTGCTATTAAAAATTATGCGGACTAAGTAATTTTCCTCCGGGGAAGTGCTTTGGTCCAGGAATGTATTAGCTGCAGGGACTTGTAGCTAGGAATGTATTATACTGTACAGTAGGGATGGGCTTTATGTGAGTTCGACCAGAACATCTGCTGTTCGCTTGTTCGGGAAAACCCGAACATTATAGGGCGTTCGCAGCAACTTCGCGTGCCCCATAATGTTTTCAAATGGTGGCGGAATGCCGCCCGCTGATTGGCCAAAGCATGCACGTGACCTGCATGCTTTGGCCAATCAGCAGGTGGCCTGCTGTTAGAGCTTTGATTGGCTAAAGGCAGGATGCCTTTAGCCAATCACTGCACAGCAGTCTCAATCCACGCCCCACATTATATAAAGCGGCTCTATGTAGTGTGTCGGCAATGTTAGTGAGAGAGCATAGGTTCCTGAATACAAGCAGTTTAGATAGCTAGCTTTAAAAAAATGTTTAAAAAATAAAAGAAATAGATAGCTAACTAGATAGTTAGAAATCTAAAATCTGTCAGTTAGTGCAGACAGGTTAGTGTAGGAAAAAAAAAATTATATACATATAGTACAGACCAAACGTTTGGACACACCTTCTCATTCAAAGAGTTTTCTTTATTTTCATGACTATGAAAATTGTAGATTCACACTGAAGGCATCAAAACTATGAATTAACACATGTGGAATTATATACATAACAAAAAAGTTTGAAACAACTGAAAATATGTCATATTCTAGGTTCTTCAAATTAGCCACCTTTTGCTTTGATTACTGCTTTGCACACTCTTGGCATTCTCTTGATGAGCTTCAAGAGGTAGTCACCTGAAATGGTCTTCCAACAGTCTTGAAGGAGTTCCCAGAGATGTTTAGCACTTGTTGGCCCTTTTGCCTTCACTCTGCGGTCCAGCTCACCCCAAACCATCTCGATTGGGTTCAGGTCCGGTGACTGTAGAGGCCCGGTCATCTGGCGCAGCACCCCATCACTCTCCTTCTTGGTCAAATAGCCCTTACACAGCCTGGAGGTGTGTTTGGGGTCATTGTCCTGTTGAAAAATAAATGATGGTCCAACTAAACGCAAACCGGATGGAATTGCATGTGGCTGCAAGATGCTGTGGTAGCCATGCTGGTTCAGTATGCCTTCAATTTTGAATAAATCCCCAACAGTGTCACCAGCAAAGCACCCCCACAACATCACACCTCCTCCTCCATGCTTCACGGTGGGAACCAGGCATGTAGAGTCCATCCGTTCACCTTTTCTGCGTCGCACAAAGACACGGTGGTTGGAACCAAAGATCTCAAATTTGGACTCATCAGACCAAAGCACAGATTTCCACTGGTCTAATGTCCATTCCTTGTGTTCTTTAGCCCAAACAAGTCTCTTCTGTTTGTTGCCTTTCTTTAGCAGTGGTTTCCTAGCAGATATTCTACCATGAAGGCCTGATTCACACAGTCTCCTCT
This sequence comes from Glandirana rugosa, assembly GCA_018402905.1. Lineage (NCBI taxonomy): Eukaryota > Metazoa > Chordata > Amphibia > Anura > Ranidae > Glandirana > Glandirana rugosa. The sequence goes on along the minus strand of BLSH010332978.1, from coordinate 524,949 downwards.
TAACAGTTGTTGTGGAGATGTGTCTGCTGCTAGAACTCTGTGTGCCATTGACCTGGTCTCTAGTCTGAGCTGCTGTTAACCTGCGATTTCTGAGGCTGGTGACTCGGATGAACTTATCCTCTGCAGCAGAGGTGACTCTTGGTCTTCCTTTCCTGGGGCGGTCCACATGTGAGCCAGTTTCTTTGTAGCGCTTGATGGTTTTTGTGACTGCACTTGGGGACACTTTCAAAGTTTGCCCAATTTTTCGGACTGACTGACCTTCATTTCTTAAAGTAGTGATGGCCACTCGTTTTTCTGTACTTAGCTGCTTTTTTCTTGCCATAATACAAATTCTAACAGTCTATTCAGTAGGACTATCAGCTGTGTATCCACCTGACTTCTGCACAACACAACTGATGGTCCCAACCCCATTTATAAGGCAAGAAATCACACTTATTAAACCTGACAGGGCACTCCTGTGAAGTGAAAACCATTTCAGGTGACTACCTCTTGAAGCTCATCAAGAGAATGCCAAGAGTGTGCAAAGCAGTTATCAAAGCAAAAGGTGGCTAATTTGAAGAACCTAGAATATGACATATTTTCAGTTGTTTCACACTTTTTTGTTATGTATATAATTCCACATGTGTTAATTCATAGTTTTGATGCCTTAAGTGTGAATCTACAATTTTCATAGTCATGAAAATAAGAAAACTCTTTGAATGAGAAGGTGTGTCCAAACTTTTGGTCTGAACTGTATATATATATATATATATATATATATTCACTTCAGCCCCGGAAGGATTTCCAGCTTTAGGACCAGAGCACTTTTTTCAATTTGGCACTGCGCCACTTTAACTGGTAATTGCGCGATCATGCAATGCAGTACCCAAACGAAATTTGTGTCCTTTTTTTCCCACAAATAGAGCTTTCTTTTGGTGTTATTTGTTCACCACTGCGCTTTTTATTTTTTGCGATATAAACAAAAAAAGAATGAAAATTTTGAAAAAAATGATATTTTCAACTTTATGTTATTACAAAAATACAATAAACTAAATTTTAGTCATACATTTTTGCCAAAATGCATTTAGCCACATGTCCCGGGTAAAAAAAAGTCAGTTAGCGTATATTTATTGGTTTGCGCAAAAGTTATAGCATCTACAAACTAGGGTACATTTCTGGAATTTTATGACTGCCAATCTAATTTCTTGAGGTGCTAAAATGGAGGGGCAGTACAACCCCCCCCCAAATTACCCCATTTTGGAAAGTAAACACCCCAAGAAATTTGCTGAGAGGCATGTTGAGCCCATTGAATATTTAATTTTTTTGTCGTAAAGCGATTGAAAGATGACCAATAAAAAATTACACAAATTTGTTACTGAAATGATATATTGCTCACACACGCCATGGGTATATGTGGAATTACACCCCAAAATACATTCTGCTGCTTCTCCTGAGTATGGGGATAATGTGTGAGACTTTTTAGGAGTCTATTCGTGTATGGGACCCCAAAAACCAATCACCGCCTTCAGGATTTCTAAGGGCAAAAATGTATGCCTTCACCCCACACTACCTATCTCAGTTGCGGAGGCCATAAAATGCCCAGATAGCAAAAAAACAAAACAAATGACCCCATTTTGGAAAGTAGACACCCCAAGCTATCTGCTGAGATGCATGCTGAGTCTATGGAATATTTTATTTTTTTGTCACAAGTGATTGAAAAATAACAAAAAAAAAAATTTACACAAAGTTGTTAATGAAATGATATATTGCTCACATATGCCATGGGTATGTGTAGAATTACCCCCCAAAATACATTCTGCTGCTTCTCCTGAGTACAGGGATACCCCATGTGTGAGACTTTTTGGGAGCCTATCGGTGTACGGGACCCCAAAAACCAATCATCGCCTTCAGGGTTTCTAAGGGCAAAAATGTATGCCTTCATCCCATACTACCTATCTCAGTTTTGGAGGCCATGAAATGCCCAGATAGCAAAACCCCCCCCAAATGACCCCATTTTGGAAAGTAGACACCCCAAGCTATTTGCTGAGAGGCATGTTGAGTCCATGGAATATTTTATATTTTGCCAGAAGTTTCAGGGAAATTACAATTTTTTTCCCCACAAATTTGTCACTAAATTATATATTGCTTGAACATACCATGGGTATATGTGAAATTACACCCCAAAATACATTCTGCTGCTTCTTCTGAATACGGGGATACCACATAGGTGAGACTTTCTGGCAGTCTAGCCACGTACGGGACCCCAAAAACCAATCAACGCCTTCAGGCTTTCTAAGTACGTAAAAAGCTGATTTTACTCGTCACTCCCTATCACAGTTTCGTAGGCCATGAAATGCCCAGATAGCACAACCCCCCCCCCCCCCCCAAATGACCCCATTTTGGAAAGTAGGCACTCCAAGCTATTTGTTGAGAAGTATTTTGAGTATTTTGCACATCTCACTTTTTGTGACAAAAGTTGAAATTTGAAAAAAGTAAAAAAAAAAAATGTTGTTTATTTCTTCATTTTCCAAAACAAATGAGAGCTGCAAAATATGCACCATGCCTCTTAGCAAATACCTTGGGGTGTCTACTTTCCAAAATGGGGTCATTTGGGGGGATTTTGTGCTATGCTACCTTGACATTTCAGGGCCTCCAAAACCGTGATAGGTACTGAGGAGTAAAATCACCATTTTATGCCTTTAGAAATCCTGAAGGCGGTGATTGGTTTTCGGGGTCCTGTACACAGACAGGCTTCCAAAAAGTCTCACACATGTGGTATCCCCATACTCAGGAGAAGCAGCAGAATGTATTTTGGGGTGTAATTCCACATATACCCATGGCATGTGTGAGCAATATATAATTTAAGTGACAACTTTGTGTAAAAAAAAATAAATAAATAAAAATTGTAATTTCCTCGAAACTTGTGGCAAAATATAAAATATTCCATGGACTCAACATGCCTATCAGCAGATAGCTTGGGGTGTCTACTTTCCAAAATGGGGTCATTTGGGTTTTTTTTTTTTGCTATCTGGGCATTTCATGGCCTCCGAAACCTGGATAAGTAGTGAGGAGTGAAGGCATAAATTTTCGCCCTTAGAAATCCTGAAGGCTGTGACTGGTTTTCGGGGTCCTGTACGTGGATAGACTCACAAAAAGTCTCACACATGGAGTATCTCCATACTCAGGAGAAGCAGCAGAATGTATTTTGGGGTGTAATTCCACATATACCCATGGCATGGGTGAGCAATATATCATTTCAGTGGCAACTTTTTTTTCAATCATTTATGACAAACAAATAAAATATTTCATGGACTCAACATGCCTCTCAGAAAATAGCTTGGGGTGTCTACTTTCCAAAATGGTGTAATTTGGGGGGGTTTTGAACTGTTTTGGCATTTTATGCCTAACTTCACTCACTCTTCTAACCACTTGAACCACCAAGTCTTTTCTGACACTTTGTTTACATGAAAAAATACTTTTTTTTGCTAGAAAATGACTTTGAACCCCAAAAAATTATATATTTTTTTAAAGCAGAGGCCCTACGGCTTTAAATAGTGGGTGTTACAATTTTTTTTCACAAAGTATTTGCGCAGCGATTTTTCAAACTCAATTTTTGGGGAAAAAAACACTTTTTTGAATTTTAATGCACAAAAACATAATATTTTGCCTAAATGTTTGGTGAAATATAAAAGTTGATCTCATGCCGAGTGCATAGACACCAAACATGACTTGCTTTAAAAATGACGCACACCCGCAAAGCGGCGACAAACTATATACATTTTTTAAAAGCCTTTAAAAGCCTTTACATGTTACCACTTTAGATCTGCAGAAGAGGTCTACTGCTAGAATTACTGCCTACGATCTGACGTTCACGGTGAAAACTCACATGCATGGTGAAATTGTTGTTTACACGAGACTGACGATTGCGTCCACCTTTGCGCGCGTGCACGGGAGGGCAGGGGTGCATTTTTTTTTCTAATTATTCATTTTGCTTTTTATTTTATTTTTACACTGTCCCTTTCATCTTTTTTTTTATCATTTTATTTTTATCACAGGGATTTTAAATATCCCCTATGATAAAAATAGGTATTGTCGCGTATAATTTTTTTTAAAATTTGGGGTCTACTAAACTCTAGCTCTTTTCCCAGCCCTTAAAGCATCTGATCACACCAAAATCGGTTTGATAAGATGCTTCCCCAATTTCCCAATGGTGCTGTTTATATCTGGCGAAACCGAAGTCACAAAATGCTCGTAGCCTCTGGTTTCTTAGGCCATGGAGATGATTGGAGCCATTCTAGTCTTCAATCAGCTCTATGGTAAGCTGGCTGAACCACCAGCTGTATTCTCACGTTCCCCGGTGGGACAGGAGAGCCTGAGAAGACCAGCAACATACTAGTATGTCGCTGTTCCTTGCTGGGCATATATTGTAATGTTCTTTTTTTCATGAAAAAAAAAAAGAATCAATCCTTCATCCTCCCACTTCTAATGGTGGGCATAGCCACTTTTTTAAAAAAATATACCAGAGCATAGGGGCAATCCGCCCCAATTTCCACCCACTGCCCCTATGCTCCAGTATATTTGCTCTTTTTTTAACTGTGGTGGTGAATTCACCGCCAACAGTGCTGGAGTCGCTGCTTTATATATGGTGGGAGCAAACGCTATTGCTGTCACCCTAAATGAATCAGCGCTGCAGCTGGCGTACCTGAAAATCAAATAAAGTTTAATAAAAACATTAACATAAAAAAAAATAATATTCCTGCTAAGAATAAAAAAATAATTAAACGTTACATAAAAACATTGCATACCTGCAAAAAAAACCCACTATAATAAACCACAATAAAACATTACAGATATGCATAAACAACAATAGAGCGAGAAACAGAAAGAGAATAGAGAGAAAATAGAGATAGAAAAACAAGAAACGTACAACTGTTTTTGGTTTTTATTTGTTAAAATTTTTATTGGTTTTTATAACTTTTTTTTGGTACGCTTTTTTTTTATAACAACGAACAATGAACAGTAAAGGTTAGGGTCTCCAAAAATGCGGTGACATCTTTGGAGACCCTGTGAAAGTGTGTCCTAATTCTGTGTAGTGCTGTTCCCTACGCTAATACTCAACTAGTGAATGGTAGGGCTCGAAACAGTGACCAGGCTGGCCCAAACAGGTGGGCAATAATATCGGGTGTCACGCCTGTATCCATTTCATCGGCAGACATAACATCTTTTTTGGGGGTATCGTTGTGTAGGGGTACCAGGGATGGCATGTGGATAATGTCGTCCATGCAGCCGGCTCACTGCATGTGGATTGGGAACTTGGGGTGCAGAACCATCTGAATACAGAAGGGCTCTGATGATCTCTTCCTGGAATTGCAGGAGAGGTCCAGTCCATCCTGACGCTTTGTATAGCCCAAAAGCGTTCAGCAAAGCCAATTGAAATAAGTAAACAGACACTTTTTTGTACCAGCATCTGGACTTACGGGAAATCAAGTACGGCGCCAATAACTGGTCATTGAGGTCCACCCCTCCCATATTAAGGTTATATTGGTGGACACAGAGGGGTTTCTCCACAACACCAGTTGCCGTTCTAATTTGGACAGCTGTGTCTGCATGAAGGGAGGGAAGAATGAAAACATCCTTTGTATCCCTCCACTTCATCGCGAGCAAATTACCACATCTCAAGCAGGCTCTCTCCCCCCGACTAAGTCGGGAATCTACCAGCCATTGGGGGAAGCCCCGGCGATTAGGTCGCATGGTGCCACATGCGCCAATTTGGTGATCAAGTAAGAGACAAAAAGTGGCACGCTTGTGTAGTAATTGTCCACGTACAAATGGTACCCCTTTCCGAATAAGGGTGACACCAAGCTCCACACAATTTTGCCAGCACTCCCCATGTAGTCTGGCCATCCTTCCGACTCTATGCGGCTATCTAGGCCCTCATAAACCATAAAACTACATGTATAGCCTGTGGCCCTGTCACAGAGCTTATACAACTTGACCCCGTATCTGGCACGCTTGTTGGGGAC
>BLSH010332978.1:505334-518937 GCA_018402905.1 Glandirana rugosa | reverse complement strand
CAGCATCTGGACTTACGGGAAATCAAGTACGGCGCCAATAACTGGTCATTGAGGTCCACCCCTCCCATATTAAGGTTATATTGGTGGACACAGAGGGGTTTCTCCACAACACCAGTTGCCGTTCTAATTTGGACAGCTGTGTCTGCATGAAGGGAGGGAAGAATGAAAACATCCTTTGTATCCCTCCACTTCATCGCGAGCAAATTACCACATCTCAAGCAGGCTCTCTCCCCCCGACTAAGTCGGGAATCTACCAGCCATTGGGGGAAGCCCCGGCGATTAGGTCGCATGGTGCCACATGCGCCAATTTGGTGATCAAGTAAGAGACAAAAAGTGGCACGCTTGTGTAGTAATTGTCCACGTACAAATGGTACCCCTTTCCGAATAAGGGTGACACCAAGCTCCACACAATTTTGCCAGCACTCCCCATGTAGTCTGGGCATCCTTCCGGCTCTAAGTGGCTATCTTTGCCCTCATAAACCATAAAACTACATGTATAGCCTGTGGCCCTGTCACAGAGCTTATACATCTTGACGCCGTATCTGGCACGGCCAGCAAATTTAATCAGGGACTTGTCCACGCACACAACTTGGTTGAGAATAAAATGTGCTGAGAACGTCTGATTGAAGTGGTTTATGAGGGGCCGAATTTTGTAGAGCCGGTCAAATTCAGGGTCTCCATATGGATGATCGAGTTAATTGTCACTGAAGTGCATGAACTGCAGAATCTGCTTGTATCGTGTCCTGGCCATGGAAGCAGAGTAGACATACATGTGCTGAATTGAGTCAGTGGACCAATATAACCGCAATTCAGGTAGTTTATGTATGCCCATGTTGAGGGTAAGGCCCAGTAAGGTCTTAAATTCGGAAATCGTAATTGGTTTCCAATTTCTGGCAAGTGACAATTGGGGATTAGCGGCGATGTATTGACCAGCATATAAATTGCTTTGGTCCACAATAGATCTTTAGAGATCTTCGGTGAAATACAGCGAAAAAAAAATCAATGGCCCTAAAATCAACTATATTCACCTGAATTCCAGGTTGGGCAGTGAATGGGGGAATTACGGCGCTGCATCAGTGGTGGGTTGCCAATCAGGGTTTGCAAACGCGTCAGTAGGGGAACTATGGGTACTGCGGGCCTGAGTTCTTCGTCTTTGTGGCTGCGGGACATTACTTGTGCTAGCCACACCAGCTTGAACTGCACTTATGGAACTCGCCACGTCACCAAGTGTTACTGTAGTGCTGGTTGTATGACCGGGATTTACTAGGCCACTGGTGCTTGCCAGGTCACCAGAAGGGGTAGCGGCGCTAGTACTGGCTCTCTGCTCCATACGAGAGCCCTGCGGTTCTTGCACCTCAGCAAAAGCTAAACGGGATCTGGTATGCCTGACCTTAGCAGGGACCACCCAATCGTCAGAGCTATCTGTCATGGAGCCGCTGTCGAATACTAACTCGATTGGTGGGTCTGAATCTGACAGTGAGTCTTCCCCATCGCTCTCATCTGTCATGCTCACAATCTCGTAGGCCTCTTCACTAGTGTACCTCGGATTAGACATGGCCTCTAAATTTATAGGTACACTAATGAAACTCACAGGCAAACAAGTGCACCTGGTTGTCAGAGCCTGTGTCAAGTCGCTACCAAAATCACTGTCAGAATTCGCAGGGATCGGGCGTGCGAAGGCTGCAGATATGTGTGTTGTGTTTTGTAAGTGACAGCGATCTATTGATCCTGCACTTGGGTTGGCTGGGCTGGGCAGAGAGGCTAAACACAGGTGCTAGCAGTTATCTGGGTTGATCCCGCTAACGCTGTGTTTTTTTAGAACACTAATCTAAGGGGAACGCTAATATAGATCTGATCAGATCGCAGATATTGATCTGATCAGATACTGCAATAGTATCTAACACCTACCTAATGTGCGTGTGCGTGTCAGAGTACCTAACTAACTGGCCCCGCCTGGTATTTACGCTGACCCCAACGCACGCTAAAACCTAACTGGGTCACCGCCGGATGATCGGGGGGTTAAAACCTATAAAAGGTAAATAAAATAATATACGGCGGGTAATCAGAAGGGGAAAAAAACGATCTAGCTAGCTAGCGTCACCCGTGACACTTGTACGGTGATCACAGGTGACAGGGGGCAATCAAGGGGTTAAAAACTTTATTGGGGGCACAAGGGGGGGGGGTATTTACACCTACCTAGGCCTACTAGTAACCTACCCTAACATTTATTTAGTTTCACAAGTTCAGCGATCAGTAAAAATCAGATCACTGCACTATATGACACTGTGACAGGGGGTGACAGGGGGTGAAGGGGTTAACTGGGGGGCGATCAGGGGGCGATCAAAGGGTCAAATGTGCCTATGTGAACTAGTGTCAGTGTGCTGTTGGTGCAACTCACTTTTTTCGATGTCTCTCTCTCCTCTCTGCAATGGAAAAGAAAGCAGGGAGGGGAGATGACATCACTTCCCCTACCTGTGTTTACATTTCACAGGCAGGTGAAGGAATCCCATTCACCGGACGATCAACAGGAATAGACCAAAATCCATTGGTCTATTCATGTTCACTGAACGGTCCTGCAATCAATGGGACCGCCGCGAACGTGCTGCCCCCTAACAGCCCCCTAGCTGTTCCCGCGATCGCCACCTATTTACGGCAATTCGCGGTAAGCGGCCACACAGCCGCAGTAAATATACTGCGCGCGGTGTGGAACTGGATATACACCCTGTTCCAAATTATTATGCAAATTCTATTTCAGTGTCACAAAGATTAAATATTTTGTTTTTCAGTTTAACTCATGGATGGCATTGTGTCTCAGGGCTCTTTTGATCACTGAAAACAATCTCGGACACCTGTGATAATTAGATTGCCAGGTGAGCCCAATTAAAGGAAAAACTATTAAAGGAGCGTGTTCCACATTATTAAGCAGAGCACAATTTTCAAGCAATATGGGGAAGAAAAAGGATCTCTCTGCTGCCGAAAAGAGTGAAATAGTTCAATGCCTTGGACGAGGTATGAAAACATTAGATATTTCACGAAAACTTAATCGTGATCATCGCACTATTAAGAGATTTGTGGCTGATTCAGAGCACAGACAGATTCGTGCAGATAAAGGCACATTGAGGAAGATTTCTGCCAGATGCATGCATCGGATCAAGAGAGCAGCTGCTAAAACACCATTACATAGCAGCAAACAGATATTTGAAGCTGCTGGTGCCTCTGGATTCCCACGGACATCAAGGTGTAGAGTCTTCCAGAGTCTTGCAACTGTGCATAAACCTTCCATTCGGCCACCACTAACCAATTCTCACAAGCAGAAACGGCTGCATTGGGCAGAAAAATACATGAAGACTAATTTTCAAACAGTCCTGTTCATGGTCCAGATGGATGGAGTAGTGGATGGTTGGTGGACGACCACCCTGTTCCAACAAGGCTGCGACTTCATCAAGGCGGTGATGGAGTCATGTTTTGGGCCGGAATCATGGGAAGAGAGCTGGTCGGCCCCTTTAGGCTCCCCGAAGGTGTAAAGATGACTTCTACAAAGTATGTGGAGTTTCTGACTGACCACTTCCTTCCCTGGTACAAAAGGAAGAACTATGCTTTACGTAATAAAATCATCTTCATGCATGACAATGCACCATCTCATGCTGCAAAGAATACCTCTGCATCAATGGCTGCTATGGGGCTGCTATCCCCTGACCTCAATCCTATTGAGAACCTTTGGAGCATCCTCAAGCAAAAGATCTATAAGGGTGAGAAGCAGTTTACATCCAAACAGCAGCTCTGGGAGGTTATTTTGACATCTTGCAAACAAATTCAAGCAGAAACTGTCCAAAAACTCACACGTTCAATGGATGCAAGACTTGTGAAGCTGCTATCAAATAAGGGGTCCTATGTTAAAATGTAACATGACCTGTTAAAATGTTTAAAAAGTTAAAATGTTGTTCAAAGTTTGATTGATATAGCTTTTGATTTCAGTAAATATGCTGCAAACACAACAAATGACATTTTTCAGTTCTTTACAACCTATAAAGTGTTTTGAAACTTACTGTATGTAATAATTTGGAACAGTGCATTGTAAGTTTTTTATTTTGAAAAAAATACTGTTATCATTAGGAGGTTTGTTCGAATAAAATCTGAATTGTACTCTTAAGGCCTCATACACACGGGCGTATATAAAAAAATAAACAAAACGTCGGGCCCGACGTCAAGGAAAAAAAGGCGACGTTTTTCGGCGTTATGTATTGACGTATTTCGGCGTTAGTGAGCGTCGGCGTCAATAGGCGTTTTTTAAAACAAAATCATCCCTCTGCTATTTTTCAACCTAAAAACGTCGGCGTCAAAAAACGCCGGAAAACGCCGGTATAATAATAGGTGGCATATGGTGGCATATGTTGGCGTTTCTTGGCATATTGTGGCGTCGGCGTCAAAAAACGTCAAAATGTTACAGCCTCAGAACGCGATGGCCATGGGTTCTACTTTCTGCTCACTAACGCCGACGCCACCTACAGCTCAGAAACGCCGACGTTTTTATGGGGCCATTGACTAACATGGAGAGCTGCAAAAAACGCCAGAAAACGCCGGCTTCAAAAAACGTCCGTGTGTATGAGGCCTAATAGTTAATAACATGAGAATTATGCTGACTGTTGTTTACATCAATTATTTAGGTAAATGAGAAAAATATCATTGGCATAATAATTTGGAACAGCGTGTGTATATATATATGTATATATAGAGAGAGAGAGAGAGATGAATCTATCTATCTATCTATCTATCTATCTATCTATCTATCTATCTATCTATCTATCTATCTATCTATCTATCTATCTATCTATATATATAGATAGATAGATTGATATGTATCTATATATAGTCTAGGGTATATATATATATATATATATATATGTATAGATATATATATATATATATATAGATATATATATAGATATATATAGATATGTATCTCTCTCTCTCTCTCTCTCTCTCTCTCTCGCTCTCTCTCTCTCTCTCTCTCTCTCTCTCTCTCTATATATATATATATATATATATATATATGCACAGTGTACTATATATCAGTGTACATAAGGTATATAGTACATTTGATGTGGTGTATTAAAATATATACAGTTTTTAACCCCTTAACCCCCAGAGCACTTTTTTACATTTGTTGTTTACAAGTTAAAATCAGTTTTTTATAGAAAATTACTTAGAACTCCCAAACATTATATATTTTTTTCAAACACCCTAGAGAATAAAATGGCAATCACTGCAGTACTTTTTGTCACACGGTATTTGCTGGAGAAGAGCAGCGGACGGTGGCGGAAGGGGGGGGGGATGTCCCCTCCCGCTGCCTGGGATAAAGCCCAAGCGGCTGTTATCAACAGATAGCCAACTGCCTGCTCTAAAAAACAGTACCAGGGTATAGCCTGTAGCTGCAGACTATACCCCAATACTTCCACTTAAAGCAGCCACCTTTTATAAAAAGCAATTCGGTTTACGTGGTTAAACTAATTTACAACAGCAGGGCCTGTTCCTGCGCCCAACAAAAGTAACTGCAAGGGGTTACAGTGTTCTGGCACCCACAACACCCAAGGCCCAATTTTTCACCACCTGTTTGACTGGGGCATGTCATCATAGTTTTTAACCACTTAATGAGAATCACCGTTTATAAACAGCGGCAGCTTTAAGTGGATGTATCGGGGTATAGCCTGCAGCTACAGGCTATACGCCGGTACCGTTTTTTAGAGCAGGCGGCCGGCTATCCGGTAATAATGGCCGATCTGGCTCGGAAGCCGCTCTGTCTTTATACCAGGGAGTGAGAGGGGCCACCCCTCCTGCCACAGTCTGCCGCTCTTCTCCGGTCTTCCATCCCACCAGGAGACCGGAGCTCTGATCCGACACTTCTGGCCACTGTGTGGAGTCCCTGTGGAAGCCGGAATCGGCTTCAATCAGGACTCCTTCATACATTTCTGGAAGCAACGTCACTTCTGGTTTACTCGGCGGCAAACGGCGCTGGTTTTAAAAAAATGACAGTATTCAGAATCGCCGTTTTTGGCGATCTGAATACTGTGAAGTGCAAAGGAGACCCCCCCATCCCTCCATAAAGAGTACCTGTCACCATATATTACTATCACAAGGGATGTTTACATTCCTTGTGATAGCAATAAAAGTGATCAGATTTTTTTTTTAAAACAAACAGTGTTAAAAAAAATAAAATAAAATAAAACAAATAAATATATGTAAAAAAAAAATGTAAAGCGCCAACGTAACCGTGAGCTCGCGCAGCAAAGAAAATGCATAAATAAGTGACGCCCACATATGAAAATGGTGTTCAAACCACACATGTGAAGTATCGCCATGATTGCCAGAGTGTGCACAGTAATTCTAGCAAAATACCTCCTCTGCACCTCTAACCTGGTAACCGTTAAAAAAATTTAAAGCGTCGCCTATGGAGATTTTTAAGTACCGGAGTTTGTCGCCATTCCACAAGTGTGCGCAATTTTCAACCCTAACATGTATGGTATCTATTTTCTCGGCGTAACATCCTCTTTCACAATATATAAAAAAATTGGGCTAACTTCACTGTTGTCTTATTTTTTAACTCAAAAAAGTGATTTTTCTCCAAAAAAATTGAGCTTGAAAGACCACTGCGCAAATACCAAGTGACAAATAGTATTGCAACGGTTGCCATTTTATTCTCTAGGGTGTTTGGAAAAAAATATATAATGTTTGGGGGTTCTAAGTAATTTTCTAGCAAACAAAAATTACTTTAACAACAAGTGTAAAAAAGGGCTCCGGTTTTGAAGCTGCCTCCTCCTTGCCACCCTCGATGTCCTCAGCCGTTATCGTAGTGTTACCCAAACCGGGCAAGGACCCGGAGCTCTGCTCCTCATACAGACCTATTTCGCTCCTGAATGTGGACGCGAAAATCCTTGCAAAGGTGCTGGCGACTCATCTTAATAATGTTATCCTATCCCTGATCCACCGTGACCAAATTGGATTTATGTCCGGGAAGGGGACAGATATCAATCTGAGGAGGCTCCATGCGGTTGTGGCAGGTGTGTCGGTTTGGGGGGGTGCTGGGGTGGGGGCCTCCCTCGATGCTGAAAAAGCCTTTTACTCAGTGGAGTGGGAATACCTGTGGCTTGTTCTGCAAAAGTTTGGGCTGGGTCCTAATTTTATCACCTGGCTAAGGTTGCTCTACTCGACCCCCACGGCCAGAGTCAGAACGAATGTCAGATTGTTGGCCCCCTTCCCTCTCCACCGGGGCACTAGGCAGGGCTGCCCCCTGTCCCCAGCGCTCTTCGATTGAGCCGTTGGCAGTACTCCTGAGGACCTCTGAGGAGGTAAAGGAGATTTCATTCCCTCCCTTAGTGGAAAAGGTGTCATTGTATGCCGATGACGCGCTGCTGTACTTGCATGATGCCCAGCATTCCCTGAGGGCGGCCCTGTCCATCATCGATAGGTAAGGTTCTTTTTCGGGTGTCAGGGTTAACTGGGACAAATCAATTCTATACCCACTGTCGGAGGAGATTCAGTTAATGGATACCAATATCCCACTTCAGTGTGTGCCGCGTTTTAAATATCTTGGCATTCAGGTTCAGGGCGACCTTACACGATATCTAGAAAACAATTTATACCCAGTATTCCAAAAATTTCTTCAGCACTGTAACACCTGGAGGTCCCTCCCGCTTACCCCGGTGGGTAGGGTCAATCTAATAAAAATGTCTTATCTCCCTAAATTTCTTTACATTTTTCATCATACCCCGGTGCCCATTCGAAATACTTTTTTCACTAAGCTGGATCATGCTATTACCTCCTCTGTCTGGGCGGGCGCGACCCCTTGAGTGGCCAGGGCCAAGCTGCAGCACTCGTTGTCTGAGGGTGAGGTGTCCTTGCCAAATTTTAAGAAGTACTATTGGGCTGCTCTGTTGGTCACGGTGAGATGGTGGTTCACGCAGGACATGTCCAACCCGGTGGTAAATGTGGAGGCAGCTGTTTTGGGATCATATTCTGAACTCAGCAACTTGGTGTATAGGGGGCCTCACTATAGCCCCCTGGTCACCACCCCCATGAAGACGACAGTAGCCGCTTGGAAACAGGTTACCCAGTGCTTGGCTGAGCAGGGTACGGCGTCCCCACATACTCTGTTGTGGGGTAATCCCAACCTACCTCACCTTAGGTCTCTGCCGGACCCTAAGGTTTGGGCCCGATATAATATTAAAAAGCTACGTCAGGTTATGACTGAGTACTGTCTCCTATCCTTTGAGGATCTCAGGAGGGAATTTAATTAGCCTCCTTGGATGTTCTTCAGGTACATACAACTAAGGCATGCAATTAGGGCGCAATTCCCGAACGGAATTACCCTTGCTACACACTCATTTGAATCCCTCCTACCGGCCTCCAATATTGACCACACATTGTCCTCAATATACAGTCAGGTCCATAAATATTGGGACATCAACACAATTCTAATCTTTTTGGCTCTATACACCACCACAATGGATTTGAAATGAAACAAACAAAATGTGCTTTAACTGCAGACTTTCAGCTTTAATTTGAGGGTATTTACATCCAAATCAGGTGAACGGTGTAGGAATTACAACAGTTTGTATATGTGCCTCCCACTTTTTAAGGGACCAAAAGTAATGGGACAATTGGCTGCTCAGCTGTTCCATGGCCAGGTGTGTGTTATTCCCTCATTATCCCATTTACAAGGAGCAGATAAAAGGTCCAGAGTTCATTTCAAATGTGCTATTTGCATTTGGAATCTGTTGCTGTCAACTCTCAATATGAGATTCAAAGAGCTGTCACTATCAGTGAAGCAAGCCATCATTAGGCTGAAAAAAACAAAACAAACCCATCAGAAAGATAGCAAAGACATTAGGTGTGGCCAAATCCACTGTTTGGAACATCCTTAAAAAGAAAGAACGCACCGGTAAGCTCAGCAACACCAAAAGACCCGAAGACCACGGAAAACAACTGTGGTGGATGACCAAACAATTCTTTCCCTGGTGATGAAAACACCCTTCACAACAGTTGGCCAGATCAAGAACACTCTCCAGGAGGTAGGTGCATGTGTGTCAAAGTCAACAATGAAGAGAAGACTTCACCAGAGTGAATACAGAGGGTTCACCACAAGATGTAAACCATTGGTGAGCCTCAAAAACAGGAAGGCCAGATTAGAGTTTGCCAAACAACATCTAAAAAAGCCTTCACAGTTCTGGAACAACATCCTATGGACAGATGAGACCAAGATCAACTTGTACCAGAGTGATGGGAAGAGAAGAGCATGGAGAAGGAAAGGAACTGCTCATGATCAAAAGCATACCACTTCATCACGGAAGCATGGTGGTGGTAGTGTCATGGCTTGGGCATGTATGGCTGCCAATGGAACTGGTTCACTTGTATTTATTAATGATGTGACTGCTGACAAAAGCAGCAGGATGAATTCTGAAGTGTTTCAGGCAATATTATCTGCTCATATTCAGCCAAATGCTTCAGAACTCATTGGACGGCGCTTCACAGTGCAGATGGACAAGGACCAGAAGCATTCTGCGAAAGAGTTTTTTAAGGGAAAGAGGTAGAATGTTATGCAATGGCCAAGTCAATCACCTGACCTGAATCCAATTGAGCATGCATTTCACTTTCTGAAGACAAAACTGAAGGGAAAATGCCCCAGAACAAGCAGGAACTGAAGACAGTTGCAGTAGAGGCCTGGCAGAGCATCACCAGGGATGAAACCCAGCGTCTGGTGATGTCTATGCATTCCAGACTTCAGGCTGTAATTGACTGCAAAGGATTTGCAACCAAGTATTTAAAAGTGAAAGTTTAATTTATGATTATTAATCTGTCCCATTACTTTTGGTCCCTTAAACATTGGGAGGCACATATACAAACTGTTGTAATTCCTACACCGTTCACCTGATTTGGATGTAAATACCCTCAAATTAAAGCAGAAAGTCTGCAGTTAAAGCACATCTTGTTTGTTTCATTTCAAATCCATTGTGGGGGTGTATAGAGCCGAAAAGATTAGAATTGTGTTGATGTCCCAATATTTATGGACCTGACTGTATCTGAGACTCACGTGCAAGGACACATCCAAAACACTCTGGCTATTTGGAGCATGGCAGCAAGATATTCTTGCTCTGACGGAGGAGGATTGGACTGCCGGTTTGTCACAATACATTCCGCTGATGATCTCATCCAGAGACTTGTTTGTCCGGCTAAAATTTCTACATAGAGTATATTACACTCCCTGCAAACTTGCCCCAAGTGCAGGCAGTCCGAGGGGACCTTTATGCATATGGTGTGGTCGTGTCCTTTTCTTCAGATATTCTGGTGGACAGTGGTTGCTGACATAGAGGGGGTTATGGGCCTCTCCCTGGATCTGGATCCACTTACTTTCCTGCTAGGCATCACTAATAATCTGGCCACCACCACGCATACTAAGCTTTTTATATTCTATGCAGCCTATTATGCTAGAAAGGCGGTGTTGTCTAGGTGGAAACTTCCTGACCCCCCTGAGCCGTCAGCATGGAAGGCCCTTGTTAATGCAGTACTACCACTGTGCAAGTTAACTTATATGAGCCGTTATTGTCCGCAAAAGTTTGAAAAAATTTGGGGGCCTGGCTCCAGGCTAGGAATCTTGTACTGTGATTGGTGTATACTGAAACAGGTTGGGTGGGCATG
Organism: Glandirana rugosa; assembly: GCA_018402905.1. NCBI lineage: Eukaryota > Metazoa > Chordata > Amphibia > Anura > Ranidae > Glandirana > Glandirana rugosa. The sequence continues at coordinate 508,248 of BLSH010332978.1, read as the reverse complement.
AGGCGGAGAACAATGCAGTGATGAGAACCTTTCTAATTCTCTCATGGAATGCTCGGGATGCCCCCTGGAGCCCTGGGCGGAGTTGTGGTGCCCCCCCCTAGGCTTTGGAGATCCTCTCCTGTCTCCTCTCCCCTTCCCCCCCCTGCTGCTTCCTTTCCTGCTTCCCCCTCTCTCCCTCCCCCTTCTGTATTTCCCCTCCCCTCCGTGCCCCCCTGGATTGGTGGAGTAGCCCGCCTGGTTCGGGGATGGGTGACGTCTTTTCTTTGGGACGGGCGCATGGAATGGGATGTCTTTCCTGCCTAATTCTACCTGCCATTGAGTCTTAGGTTGTTTTAGGGTACACTGATGTATGGTAATAATTCTGCCTTGAACTGTAACAGCATTGTATTATTGCACCTCTGTGTTATACTTCTGTAACATGTTCATGTATAACGTGCTTTAACTTCAATAAACATTCCTTCTGTTAAAAAAAAAAGGGCTCCGGGGCTTAAGTGGTTAAACTAATTTACAACAGCAGGTCCCGTTCCTGCGTCCAACAAGAGTAGCTGCAAGGGGTTACAGTGTTCTGGCACTGCCAGCACCCAAGGCCCAATTTTTTGCCACCCGCTTGACTGGGGGCTTTCATCACAATTTGTAAACTAATTTACAACATCAGGCCCAGTTCCTCTGTCCAACAAGAGTAACTGCAAGGGGCTACAGTGTTCTGGCACCGCCAGCACCCAAGGCCCAATTTTTTACCACCTGTTTGACAGGGGGATTTTATCACAATTCTTTAACTAATTTACAACATCAGGGCCCACGCCAAAATTTTAAAAAAATGACGTGCGGGTCCCCCCAAAATCCAAGCCAGGCCCTTCAGGTCTGGTATGGAATTTAAGGGGAATCCCGTGCCAAAATTATAAAAAAAAAAGACAAGCAGTTCCCCCCAAAATCCAAACCAGGCCTTTCAGGTCTGGTATGGAGTTTAAGGGGAACCCCGTGCCAAATTTTTTTTAAAAAATGACGTGTGGTTCCCTCCAAAATCCAAACCAGGCCCTTCAGGTCTGGTATGGATTTTAAGGGGAACCCCGCGCCAATTTTTTTAAAGGATTGGCGTGGAGGCCCCCCAAAATCCAAACCAGACCTTTATCCCAGCACGCAGCCCTGGCATGGCAGGAGGGAGTGGGGACGAGCAAGCGCCCCCCCCCCTCCGAACCATGCCAGGCCACATGCCTTCAACATGGGGAGGATGCTTTGATGCATGTTGATGAGGAGAAGGGCCTCATCCCCAAAACCCTGGCCGGTGGTTGTGGGGGTCTACGGGCAGGGGGCTTATCAGAATCTGGAAGCCCTCTTTAATAAGGGGGCCCCCAGATCCCGATCCCCCCATGTGAATAGGTTTGGGGTACATTGTACCCCTACCCATTCTCAAAAAAAGGAGTGTAGTATAAAAAAAAAAAACAAGAGGCGGTTTTTGACAAGTCCTTTAATTTGTAAAATACCTCTTTCTTCTTTCTTCCTCCATCTTCTCCTGGCCCGGTCCTTCTTCTGGTCTTCTGCTTCTTCTTTTAGTCTTCTTGCTTCCTCTCTTCGTCTTCAATCTTCAATCTTCATCTTCTTTCACCGCCGCAGCTCTCTCCGCTATGACGTAACGTCACTGAGTGACCCAGCCCCCTTCTGACGTCATGGGTGGCCCCGCCCCATGTTATAAAAACAACTGTCATCGTGAAGACCGCCAAAACCAATTCACATAGGGGGGTTCCAGATTCCGATAAGCCCCCCGCCCACAGACCCCCACAAACACTGGCCAGGCTTGTGGGGAAAAGGTGCTTTGAGGTGGGGGGGCAAAGCCCCCCTCCCCCAAATCACCCATACTCCCCATGTTGAGGGCATGTAGCCTAGTACGGTTCAGGAGGGGGGGGGGCGTTCGATCGCCCCCCCCCATCCTAACTGGCCAGGGCTGCATGCTCGGATAAAGGTCTGGTTTGGATTTTAGGGGGACCCCCACGTCAATATTTTTTAAAATTTTGGCACGGGGTTCCCCTTAATATCCAAACCAGTCCCGAAGAGCCTGGTTTGGACTGGGGGGGGGGGGGACCCCACGCACTTATTTTCAGCGATGTTTTGTATATTGCCGGGAACCGGCAATACATTACAGCCGTGATTTTAAATGACAATTTTTCCTATGGAAATATCATTTTGCTCTGACTATGTTCTGCACCTCACAGAGATGCGCCCTTTTACACACAGACTAGGGACACGCCCCAGGCACAATATTTAACCTCTTGCTTACTGGGCACTTAAACCCCCCCTCCTGCCCGGACCAATTTTTGGCTTTCAGCGCTGTCGCATTTTGAATGAGAATTGCGCGTTCGTGTGACGTTGTAACCAAAATAAATTTATATAATTTTTTTCCACAAATAGAGCTTTTTTTTGGTGGTATTTGATAACCTCTACATCATTTATGATCGCCGCTATAAACAAAGAGCGTTGATCTTGAAAAAAGGACAATATTTTTTAGGTTTTGCTATAATAAATATCCAAAAAAAAAAAACTATTCAACAGTTTTGGCCGATATATATTCTTCTACATATTTTTGGTAAAAAAAAAAATCGCAATCGGCGTATATTGATTGGTTTGCGCAAAAGTTATCACATCTACAAACTATGGGAATTTGACAACTTATCAAAAAAAAAAAACCTATAAATAATATCGTTTTGGATTTTTTATAACAGGAAAAAAGTTCTAGTTGCGAGAAACAAATATCGCCGCTAGTATTTACTACATCTCCAATAGTTTATGGTGGTTTTTTTTCGAGATAAACACCTTTTTTTAATATATTTAAATAAAACCAATGTTGCAGTGTGCTTGCGCGTTAAGAGTAAGTTTTACGCTGTCGCGACTTTCGGTTTTTAACCAGGCCCGTCCTCCCCCC
>BLSH010332978.1:489007-502947 GCA_018402905.1 Glandirana rugosa | reverse complement strand
TTGGTCAAAATTTATGAAGAGAAATTACTTATTTGCAAAATTTTATAACAGAAACGCAGAAAAATGCATTGTTTTTTTTTTTCAGTCTTTTTTTAATTTATAGTGCAAAAAATAAAAAACCCAGGGGTGATTAAATACCACCAAAAGAAAGCACTATTTGTGTGAAAAAAATGATAAAAATTTCATATGGGTACAGTGTCGCATGACCGCGCAATTGTCATTCAAACTGCAACAGCGCTGAAAGCTGAAAATTGGTCCGGGAAGGAAGGGGGTTTAAGTGCCCAGTATTGAAGTGGTTAAGTAGAATGCAGGCGAGAGAGAAAGGAGAAGATTAACAGTCAGCAAGTAGTGTGCCAGAGGAGAAGAAGAGTATATACCGGTGGTGTATATAGAAGGTCCCATGTTCAATCTCCCGGCATCCCACATTCATCCCTTATCCTTATCCAAGTTTATCCCCTAAATAAAACAACAAAACAAAGTTCAGTGACTCCGGGTGTGTGGAAATCGTGTGATTGAGGGCAGCAGGCAGGTGGACCACAACTACCAGCCACTCCTGAGGGAGACAATGGCTACACATATTATTTACCAGTTACCCTTGTTTGTTCACCATTGCAGCTGTCAAGGGAGTGAACAGTAGAGAGTGGTTTGACGTTCATTAATCACTCCCCTGGTCTCCTGTGCCCCACTTTCATACACAGCAGATAAATCTGTATAAGTATTTCTATATTGAACCTTTAAAGTATAAGTAATATATCAAGATATTCATTGGTGTTCTCATTTGGAAGTTGATTTTGTGTATCTTGTTAAGTCAGAGTTCCCCTTAAGTAAAATATTTTGAGTAAATACCATTGATTTTCTCAACTTTGTGTGCTTCTTTTACTGTGTCCTATTTAGGCTCTATTCACACTAGTGTGTTTTTTTATGCCTTTTGCAGTTTGCAGAAATGCAGGGAATTTTTTTAACATGGGTTCCTATGGAACATGTTCACATCAATGCTTTTTTGTGCCTCTGCGTTTTTGGAAAGGGTCGGGGACTTTTTTTCATGCAAAAAGCAGCGTTTTGCATGTAATAGACTTCAATGGGCAAGCATGAAAAACGCAAGTGCTGCTTTTTACTGCGTTTTTGCTGTGTTTTTGCTGAGTTTTGCGGTTTAAATCTGCCTAGCAACAAGATTTTCCAAAAAAAAATAATATAAAAAAATTTTAAAAAATGCAAAACGAGGCAAAAACGCTGCAAAACGCGGCAAAAATGCTGAAAAGCAACATGCATTCATGTGAATCGAGCCTTAAAGGGGATTTAACATCATGAGTGAACCCAGTGTGTCAGGGATGGCGGAGGACTGTCAGAGTTGGGAAAACCAGGGGGAGATTGACTTAACATGCGACCCTCAAGGAGGCAGCGCTACAATTATAACAAGTAAGCAGGTTTTTTTGGCATACTATATACGGCAGTTTGATTGAAAACACCTAAATTCATTTATACAGTATCTCACAAAAGTGAATACACCCCTCACATTTTTGTAAATATTTTATTATATGTTTTCATGTGACAACACTGAAGAAATAACACTTTGCTACAATGTAAAGTAGTGAGTGTACAGCTTGTATAACAGTGTAAATTCGCTGTTCCCTCAAAATAACTTAACACACAGCCATTAATGTCTAAACCGCTGCAACAAAAGTGAGTACATCCCTAAGTGAAAATGTCAAAATTGGGCCCAAAGTGTCAATATTTTCTGTGGCCACCATTATTTTCTAGCACTGCCTTAACCCTCTTGGGCATAGAGTTCACCAGAGCTTCACAGGTTGCCACTAAGAGTTCTCTTTCACTCCTTCATGATGACATCACAGAGCTGGTGGATGTTAGAGATCTTGCGCTCCTCTACCTTCCATTTGAGGATGTCCCACAGATGCTCAATAGGGTTTAGGTCCGGAGACATCCTTGGCCAGTCCATCACCTTTACCCTCAGCTTCTTTAGCAAGGCAGTGGTCATCTTGGAGGTGTGTTTGGGGTCGTTATCATGTTGGAATACTGCCCTGCGGCCCAGTTTCCGAAGGGAGAGGATCATGCTCTTTTTTCCGTATGTCACAGTACATATTGGCATTCATGGTTCCCTCAATGAACTGTAGCTCCCCAGTGCCGGCAGCACTCATAAAACCCCAGACCATGAGACTCCCACCACCATGTTTGACTGTAGGCAAAACACACTTATCTTTGTACTCCTCACCTGTTTGCCGCCACACACGCTTGACACCATCTGAAGAAAATACATTTATCTTGGTCTCATCAGACCACAGGACATGGTTCCAGTAATCTATGTCCTTGGTCTACTTGTCTTCAGCAAACTGTTTGCAGGGTTTCTTGTGCATAATCTTTAGAAGAGGCTTCCTTCTGGGACGACAGCCATGCAGACCAATTTGGTGCAGTGTGTGGCGTATGGTCTGAGCACTGACAGGCTGACTCCCCACCCCTTCAACCTCTGTAGCAATGCCGGCAGCACTCATACATCTATTTTCCAAAGACAATCTCTGGATATGACACTGAGCACGTGCATTCAACTTCTTTGGTCGACCATGGTGAATCCTGTTCTGAGTGGAGCCTGTCCTGTTAAGCCGCTGTATGGTCTTGGCCACCATGCTGCAGCTCATTTTCAGGGTCTTGGCAATCTTCTTATAGCCTAGACCATCTTTATGTAGAGCATCAATTCTTTTTTTCAGATCTTCAGCGAGTTCTTTGCCATGAGGTGTCATGTTGAACTTCCAGTGACCAGTATGAGAGAGTGAGAGCGATAACCCCAAATTTAACACACCTGATCCCCATTCACACCTGACTAAAGTCTAAGGCAGGCTGGATGTTGTAGTACTTACATTTAAGGCCCTATGTTTTCTGGGACAAATGCCTGTACTGTAGAAGACCTGCATTCTGGACATTCTTTCTTTAACACGTAGGGCCCTAAAAGGGGGCATCACTTGGTACAGCGTTCAGCTTAGTGGCTAGAACTTTTGCCTTGTTGCACTAGGGTTCCTGGTTCAAATTTCAGTCAAGGAACTATCTGTATAGAGTTTGCATGGTCTGTTTTCTCCCATAATCAAAGATGTGCTGGTAGGTTAAATGGATCCTGTTTAAATTGGCCTTAGCACGTGTTATGTATGACTGTGAAATAGGGATCTTAGCTCCTTGAGGTCAGGGAATAGTGTGAACATATAATATGCAAAGCGCTTCATAAATTGTCAACGCTATATAAATACCTATAGTTAAAAAAATATATATGTAAAAAGATGTGTCACAATAACCTATGTTCTTTTATAAAAAAAAAAGCTTTTCAGTATGACTTCCAAAAACTGCAGCACTGTGGTGCACATTTCTTTGACAGGAGACTGTCCCGACCATAAAAAGACTAGTTGGTTGTATTTGCCTCAAAGGCTAAATGTCCCTGCTGACATCACACACGTTTTGCACTGTTCTGATGACTGTATCTAAAAACATGCTATGATGTAAATACACTATTCAACTATAACATTATGATCTCACCTAATATTGAGCAGGTCCCCCCTTTTACCACCAGAACATCCCCTGACCCATCGAGGAATGAATGTCACTAGACCTCTAAAGGTATGACGTGGTATCTGACACCAAGCTGTCAGCGGCTAATCCTTTAAGTCCTGTAAGTTGCGAGATGGGGCCTCCATAAATCGAAATGGTTTTTCCAGCAATCCCAAAGATGCTCGACTGGATTGAGATCTGGAAAATTTGTAAGCCAAGTCAACACCCCAAATGCATTGTTGTGTTCCTCAAACCATTCCTGAACCATTTTTGCAGTGTGACAAGGAGCATTATCCTGCTGAAAGAGGCCAAGGCCATCAGGAAACGTAATTGCCATTAATGGCTGTATAATTGGTCACACAACAATGTTTAGATAGGTGGTACATGTCAAAGAAACATCTATATGAATGTCAGCACCAAGGTTTTCCAGCAGAACATTGCCCAACAAATTACAATGCCTCTGCAGGGTTGCCTACTTCCCATGGTGTATCCTGGTGCCATCTCTTTTCATCTAAGCGACTCATATGCACCCAGCCTTCAACATGACATAAAAGATATTCATCAGATCAGGCCATCTTTTTCCATTGGTCTATGGTCCAGTTCTAATGCTCACATGCCCATTGTAGGTACCTTTGGCTGTGGACTTGAGCCATCATGGGCACTCTGACTGGTCTGCAGCTACACAGCCCCATGCACAACAAACTGAGATGTACTGTGTGTTCTGACACCTTTCTATCGAATCAAGCATTAACTTTTTTAGCAATGTCAGCTGCATTAGCTCTTCTATTGGATCGGACTGAATGGGCTTCGCTCCTCCCATGCATCATTAAGCCTTGGCCATCCATAATCCTGTCACCAGTTCACCAGTTTTCCTTCCATAGACCACTTTTGGAAGGTCTTGACCACTGCAGACCAGGAACATCCAACAAGAGCTGCAGTTTTTAAGTTTCTCTGACCCTGTCACCTAGCCATTACAATTTGGCCCTGGTCAGTGTCACACAAATCCTTACGCTTGCACATTTTTTCAACTTCAGGAGCAACATGTTTACTTTCTTTCTAAAATACCCCACCCACTTTCAGGTTGCATTGTCACAAAATAAACAATGTTATTTGCTTTACCGGTCAGATGATCTGACTAAATGGTGTATGGCCTAATATTATAGAGCTATTTATTGCAATTCGCTTACAGCTGTTTCAGGCTTTTTCTTTTACCATCAGTAAAAATTACTCTAGTAATGCATCAGGCATCTACACTGTGTGGTACTAGAACAATGTCATTTATGAACACAAATTACATATTGTTCCTGAAAACAGCTTTCTCTTACTTGGGTACCAAAAAAAAAAAAAAAGTACTACTCTGCAGCTGAAGCCATCTTCCCTTACGCCATTGCGTCAACCACTGTTATGATCCATGCTGATACCTTAAAAGTCGAAATAAATTCCTCCCTCAGATGATCCAATTATGTCAGAATATGCTCTCTCCATTCCTTTACCACAGACGTATCCACCTATTCCGGACTACGTGACACCTTTCTATGGAGGAATTGCAATTCAGGAGTTGATAGTCAAATTTCTCAAGGAATTGCTTTGTTTACTTTCATGTAGGAATCCTTCTTGGTTCATTCCTAGACATTCCTCCTGTTCTTCAGCCCCTGGCTTATTCTCCATTTGCTGTTTTTCTCCCTTCTATTGGGGACACTGTACTCATAAATGACCTAGTTATTGGCATAAATTGCACATTTTAGCTATGGTGCATTCCCTGGAATCATGACCTTCCACCCTGCAGTTAGCACATCCCACTTCCTGGTATTTTTCTTTTTTTGCATTCATAGTTCTTTAAATTTATGCAGAAGATATCTATGCCATCAAAGAAAATGCCCCTCAACGTCAACCTAGCTGGAAAGCAGGAGTCTTCTAGAAAGTTCACAGGCCTTTGTTTACCGGTCCATATTAGGGCTGCCACATCATCCCTTTAATCCAGGACACATATGGATTACACAGGTTCTGAGGCTGATTTAATGCAGATAAGGCGCCAAGTGAGTTTAATTACCACCTTAATCAGCCACAGAACAACCTGTGTAATTAATATGTGTCCTGGATTAAAGGGATGATGTGAGACAACCCTAGTCCATATGCCAAAAAGTGCAATGTCCTTACAAGAACAAGATTTACTAAAATTGGTGCACACAGAATCTGGTGCAGCTCTGCATAGTAACCAATCAGCTTCTAACTTTTGCTTCTTCAATTAGGCTTTGACAATATAAACTAGAAGCTGATTGGTTACTATGCACAGCTGCACCGGTTTCTGTGTGCAACAGTTTTAGTAAATCTTCCTCACTATTTTCTCAAGTTCAGAAAAGATCAAAGTCTCCTCTTTGCACATAAGGCCTCTTTTGCAAACACAGATCAAGACAATGGATACAAAATACTGACTCGATTTAAAACACCCTGCATAAAATGAATCCCCAAGTGTTATGTCTTTGCTGGTGATGTGAGAAAATGGAGGAATCACTCCTACACATTTTCTAGGAATGCCCATTATTGACCAGTTTCTGTTCTGGGGTTAAAAGTTCCATCAAAACGCTGAGTGGATGGTCTTGCAGGTAAACCAACCACTAATCTCCTATATGAAAAGCAATTATCATTTAAATGCTAGAATAACTCACTTTTTGAATATCTCTTAAACGCTGCTTAAGTCTGTATAACTGCTCTCTTGAAAAAGGCAGACACACCTACCATGGAACAATGGCATGCTGGAATTTCCAGTATACAATTGTTCGAACAACTCAACAGGTTTGAAGGATCAATCAGAAAAGCACTTTAAAATAAGGACATCCTGGCTGATGTATAGAGACTCTTTAGGCCTCATGCACACTGGATGCTATAAAAATAAATACATCTAGCATTAGCTGTAGAAAGCTGTAGCTGTAGAATGGGTTTTGCAGCATTTTTGCAGTAGCGTTTTGCAGCGTTTTTTAGCAAAACTATACACCCCAAAAAGCTTATGGCTCAAAAACGATGATGAATGCCGAATAGCTACGTTTTTCAGCATTTTTTTGCGTTTTTTAGCATTTTCAAGCTTTTATCAGAGTTAGAGCATTTTCACAGCTGAAAAACTCTTCTCAAAACCCACTAGTTCTAGGTCTTTTTTCCAGCCAGACACATAGGATAAAATGCTGAGGAGTTTACTGGCTGCAGAAAAAAACATCTGAAGCCAAAAACAGCAGCTTTAAAAACATCCAGTGTGCATGAAGCCTTAGGCCTCATGCACACAGGACGTTTTTGGACATTTTTACGGCTGCTGTTTTTAGCTTCAGATGTTTTTCCCTGCAGTCAGTAAACTCCCCATCATGTTATCCTATGTGTTCATGCACACATAGGCTGTTATCAACTGTTTTTAGTTGGGGTGTTTTTGAGCTGCAAAAAAACCCCAAGATTAGTGGGTTCTGAGAAACGTTTTTCAGTTGTAAAAACGCTAAAATGCTCAAAAACACACAAAAACGTGGCTCGTCAATGTTTTTGGACGTTTTAGATCCATTGAGGGAAAAAAAAAGAAAAAAAAAAAAAGTAGTGGCATGTGCGGGAGCCCCAGAATGGATGCTTGATCTGGGAGCTCCGCACCTACCCTGGCCATCGGCGCTTCTGGCAGCTGCAGAGCCCATCCAGGGGTCCCAGGACAGAAGGGAATAGATCCCAGAATGACACCGACACCCGGTACTGCCCGGGGAACAGCTGGGGGGACGAGCCTGGGCCCGCTGGTAACAGAGACTGTCCCGCCGGGTGTACCAAAATGGCCGCGGCCGCAGCCTAACCATAGCGCAGACATTGGCATCCAAACTGAGCTTCCCGGAGCCCTCTTTCCGGCACCTACATGCTCCTCAAGCCCTCTGATCGCGAGGGCCAGTAAGGATATACCTCCTCCAGGCTTCCCTACACCCGCAATGGACGCGGTGGGAGCATTTGGGTGTCCCAAGATGGCCACCGATAAGGCCTAAAGCGTGACTCAGGCGCACAGGATGCCTTATTCCCACCTACAGCAGCCGCAGAAAGGTGAGACGAATCCATACCCTTACCAGGAAGATCACAGAGCTTAAGGGAGCAGAATCAGTATTACTTTTAAGGATCCCCTTAACCTTGCAACTGTTTCACTAGGTCCCCACGGAAGGGGAACAGGCCACACACCTTCTATCTCAGCCTTGTAAACTTTCTTTTCTTTTCAGAAGATAACTAAGGGGCACGGGGGAAGAGGACAATACACTGTTCATTGTACTTCATATATATCAGCCTCAAGACTCTATTAACTCCTTGCATGCAGGAGGTCGCTCGCTCATCTCTTCACCGAGACTGACCGGGTCCTACCCTTTGAAATGGCCATAGCTGGGGCCTCTTCAGTATCATCACCTCAAGAGACCTCATTGGAACATAAACCTATTATTTCCCCAGCCACCCTTACCCTCACACCGGGACCCAATTTACCAGCATACCAACCTGTATCCACATCCCCAGCCTCCACTGAGTCGCTCTTACGCCGCACAATGGAAGAGTCCCCGATTTCCCCAGCGACCCGCCTTTCCTTTATCCAACAAGACATAGCCAACCTGGGCCTCTCACCTCAGGATCCTCTCCTTAATACTGCAGACCTGTTCATCGAATTCTCCAATCTCCTGGAAAGGGGTTTGGCGAACACAGCTGCGAAGATTACGGGAGACATAAAAGCTGACTTTCAGAATCTTGGCACTAGAATGGACGCTATTGAACAGAAATTAGATTTCACGGTGGCCAGATCCAACCAAAACTCTGATCACTTACAAGTTCTACAGGACCAATTAGACATTGCACTTTCAAAAATAGACGACCTGGAAAACAGGTCGCAAAGATACAATTTCAGGGTGAGGGGACTTCCGGTGAATGTAACTGAAGTCATTCCTGCGGTCCAGGACCTGATCCAATCCATCATCCCAAATGTGCCTAAACACAGATTGGAACTGGATAGAGCCCACAGAGCCTTGGGACCCCCAAGAAAAGATGGCTCCCCAAGGGACATTATAGTTAAACCGCATTTTTATGCCATCAAAGAGGAAATAATGAGGGCTTCCCGGTCCAATTCTTCCATCTCTTGCAGGGGGGCACACAGTCCAAATCTTTGCGGACCTATCTCCGAATACTATTCAAAAAAGGAGAGTCCTTAAACCGCTTCTTCTAGTCCTACAACGAGCGGAGCTCATATACTGGTGGGCCTTCCCATTCGCCGTCAAATGCAACCTAAAAGGGAGAACCTTCTCCTTCTCAACCTTGGCTGAGGGGGAAAAACTCTTTCTACAGCTCAAACTGATCTCTCAAGAAGCCCAAATGGACCTTTCTGACTCGGCTGGCTCTCACACAAAGAGACCGCTCCCCTCTAGCCCTGTCTCACCGCTCTGGACCAAGTCAAAGAGCAAGAAGGCAAAAGATAACAGGCCTCTATGATCCAACGACCAGTCCACATGGAATCACTCATGTAAATGGGTTTGGTCCAGTCTTTGGGATATGGAAGCAATTCTGATAGACCTAAAAGACAGTATTGTACCTGATACTTCTTTGTTTCTCTCCATTGAAAGTTTGTTCATAAATGTTCTTTGATTATACATAAGATAGTTTCGTAGGAATCATAAATGAACAGTTTCAGCTAAGTGCTCTTATCAAAAAGTCTCTATCACTCTCCAACTCAAGCTTGAGCTTAGGATGTCTCTTAAAAGTTTTGTATACTCCTATATGTTATGGGTTCCACTTTTAGCTTTTACTTTTGAAGATAAAGTTTAGCCGGAGGTGGTCCGGCTGGGGTAGGTCCCCATGCGCCTCCACTTACTCCGAGGACTTCCTAGGAACTCCTTGGGATAGGTTGTCTGCTCTTGACGAGTCAGACAATGGTTCCTTTTTTGTACTCTTTTTGTGCTTTGTTCCTTCTTAGAAGGGTAGGGACGGTGGCTTGGAGGGGACTATTTCCCCCCCAGGCACCGTCCCTTACAGCTACATATTGGCGTAAATGTATCAGCTATGCTTATTTCCTCTATTCCCCCTTTTCTTTCTCCTCTTTCTTCTTGGAAAAGCACCTAACCAGTACCTTTGTCTTGGTCACACTCAGGTTCACCGGTCGAGGGCTGGGGCCTCCAGATCTCCTTGAACTTACAACCATCCTTTCAGGGAACTCCAACTCCAGGGTAAGTGCCGCTGTAGATATAAGCTTTAAACCTCATAAACTCCATGGCTAAAGTAGTCCACAGTCATATCAAAATAGCTACCCACAATGCGCAGGGTCTGAACTCTCCGGTTAAAAGGAGGAAATTGCTCTCGCAATATAAAACGCTTAATTTGGACGTAGTTATGTTGCAAGAGACTCATTTCCCAATACGGTACAGCCCCAAATTCCTCCATTCACACTTCCCACCTTCTTCCTGGCTAACACGGACACCAAGACTAAAGGGATGGCGATCCTAATCTCTAAAACATGCGGCTTCTCCCTCCTAAGGGAAATTAAAGACCCAGAGGGGAGATTTATCCTAGTTAAAGGAATTATAGATGGGACCCTTTATACCCTAGTCTCCTACTATGCCCCTAATAAAAATCAACTTACATTCTTTAAAGCGCTGTTTGACACCATTCAGCCTCACCTTGAGGGCAGAGTTATATTGGGAGCTGACTCTAACATTGCCTTTCGATCTTGACAAATCCAGACCTGTGGGTAATCAATTGACACGCCCAACCAGAGCGAGCCTGAAATTAGCCAAATTGATCCACGCTTATAATATGTCTGACGCTTTGAGGGAACAAAACCCAACCAAGAGAGACTACACTGACTACTCTCACCCTCATGACTCCTATGCCTGAATAGACCACTTGCTAATACAGACACGATATACACCGTTTATTAGGACCTCGCGCATAATAGACACCCCACTCTCCGACCACTCCATAGTCTTCATGCAACTCCGTTCCGACCCTATTCTCGCGAAACAGTTACAGTGGAGACTAAACGAATCACTACTAGCTGATCCCGCCAATATCACTGAAATTAATAATTCCCGTAAGGAATATTTCCTCCTTAACAACAAAGAAGGGACTTCTGCGGAAATTCTGTGGGCCGCCCATAAAGTTTTCATAAGGGGAACACTCATACAGATAGCTTCGCAAATAAAAAAAGAAAGATCAGCTGACCTAGCCAGATTGGAGAAATCATTTGCAGACTTGAAGGCGCAGCATAAAAGCAACCCTTCTAAATCTCTCACTACCCAACTGGATAAAGCAAGATTAGAACTTAATATGGCTTTAACAGCCAAAGCAGAGAAATCTATCCGTTGGAGTGGTCAGAAATTCTACACGCAAAACGATAAACCAGGAACGATGTTAGCAACGAGACTCTCACCCCAACATCGTACTCACAATCTCCCCAAAATTAGAGTTCCAGTTCAAGCCTCACCACTAACCCTACGAAAATCCTAGAAAATTTCCATAGGTTTTACTCTGATCTTTATGGAATTTCTAAACAACGAAGCCCGGATTCCATTTCAGCCTTCTTAGAGGGCATACCCCTTCCCGCCCTGACTCTTGAACACAAACAACTATTGGAGGCTCATTTCACGGAGGAGGATGTACTGGGGGTCATCAAAGATTTAAGAAAGGGGTCTGCTCCAGGCCCGGACGGTTTATCTATCCCTTACTACAAAGCATTCGCCGAGACACTTATTCCGCATTTAACTAAATTTTTTAACTCTAAAACTCAAGGCACTCCCTTAGACCCACAGCTTAACTCTGCCTACATTTCGGTGATCCCAAAACCCGACAAAAGCCCAGAGGAAGTTGGTAACTACAGACCAATATCACTGATAAACAACAACATAAAAATTCTAACAAAGATCCTGGCAAGCAGGCTGGCCACCTTTATTAACACTTACATACACAAGGACCAGGTGGGTTTTATCCTGGGTAGGCAGGGCCCAGACCAAATACGTAGGGCTATAGACTTGATCTCTATCCTACAATCCAACTGGGAGGGCAGATCTAAACAGCGAGGTATGGTTTTATCTTTAGACAATCAAAAAGCCTTTGACTCAGTTTCTTGGAATTACATATTCATAATTTTAGAGAAATGGGGTTTCGGACAGCGCTTCATGGGGGTCATTAGGGCTCTGTACTCCTGCCCTACGGCTTGTATAAGACTCCAGGGATACCTTTCGTATCCAATAACCATAGCTAAAGGGACAAGACAGGGGTGCCCCCTCTCTCCACTCATATTTGCAATAGCAATTGAGACCTTAGCGATCGCTATATGCCAAAACCCGGATATCAAAGGGGTCTCCTGCGGACCTCAAATCCATAAATGCGGCTTATTTGCAGATGACATTCTCCTATTCATCACATCCCCCCATACCTCGCTCCCCAACTTAGGTCTTCTACTAGACTCCTTTACTGAGCACTCAGGGCTATCGGTAAACTACTCCAAATCTCACACAATGAACGTCTCCCTTTCCCAGGACACAGTAGACTCCCTGAAACAATCCTTTCCTTTTAGATGGAATTTGTCGTCTATTAGATACCTAGGCATTAACCTAACAGCTAAGGTTGAGGAGCTATATGACTGTAACTTCCCCTCCATGTACCGAAAACTGGAGGAGGAAATCTTGGTCAAGGAATAATCTCTCCTGGCTGGGCAGAATCAACGCAATCAAAATGACCCTCCTCCCAAGGATTCTGTACCTGTTTTGAGCCCTCCCAATCCCTGTTAGGAAGAGTCACTTAAAGTCATTTCAGAGCAAAATCCTTAGATTAGTCTGGGGTAAGTCAGGCTTCAGGTTCCCCCAAGGTACACTATATCGCCATAGGAAGAAGGGAGGGTTGGGTTTACCCCTTCTTCTCAAATACTATCTAGCAGCGAGATTAGCACAGCTTTCACAGGTTTATCTGGAAAGTCGGACTGGATCCAAATCGAGAGGCAAGCCATACCGAATTACACTATAGACTTCTTCCTTTGGACCCATCCGAAAAAAAGGCCCCCTATATTATCTCCTACCCTTTCACACTCATTTGCTTCTCTGCGCCATCACCCTGAACTAGTCTCCTCCCTGACTCCTTTAGCGCACATATTTCATAACCCAGATTTCCCTCCCGGGTTGAACATCAAAGCGTTTAAGTGGTGGTTAGACAAGGGGCTGTACCGTATAGGACATTTTTTTACTCCTTCAGGCCCCATGTCTCTGGGCTCCTGCATAAGCAAACTCGATCTACCGGTCTCAGAAATGTTCAGATTCTGACAAATTTCTCACTTTCTATGGCATATTTGGAAGGAGAAGCCTCTCCCGCCGAATGTCTCAGCTTATGAAGCTTGGCCAAGCCATGGAGCAGAGGGGCGACATCACGATAGTTTACGCGGCACTAACCCACCCATTAGCAAAAGCTCCCTATATGGAACTTTGGGAGGGAGATTTTCAGCTCTCTTGGGACATTGAAACATGGCATAGAGCTTTCTCTAACTCTTCCAAAGGCATCTTAAACACTGTCCTCATGGAGGCAAGCATCAAGGTCATCACAAGATGGTACTTCACTCCTTCTAAATTGGCAAGTATCTATCCCACGGCCAACCCACAGTGTTTCAGAGGATGTGACTTACTGGGCTCCATGCCACATATTTGGTGGGAGTGTCCGAAGATAAGACCTTTCTGGAGGAAAATTTTTAATCTTATAGAAAAATTGACCAAGACCCAAGTCCCTGGGACACCTGAGATCACCCTTCTTAATGCCCTTATTCCAAACCTCTTTAAGCCCAATAGGAGTTTGATTCAGTTTATCTTAATAGGGGCCAAACTCTCTGTAGCAAAAGCATGGAAAAAGCCAAGGGTGTCTTTTGCAGCAATAGTTCAGAAAATCTCTTGGATCATGTCCCAGGAGAAATTATCCAGTATCCTCTCGGACACCTCCAAGAGATTCGAGGCGATCTGGGAACCGTGGGCTATATACATAGGTGTTCCTTTCAATTCAGTACCATCTTGTCCCTAGATGGGGCAGTTCCAAACTGAGTTATGGTGCTTCTCTCCTAACCCCATCTCTCACTCCTTCCTCTCTTCTTCTGTTTTTCCAGTACCTCAGCTTATTTCTGCTCTATGGATATATTGGGTTCTAGTTTTAATGACCGCCTTTCTATTGAGACGGATTCCTCTTAATTCCTTCACTCTCTACACTTTTAAAGGTAATATAACCGTAGCAGAAGGCAGGCTCCAAGCCTTAATTCTTAATATGAAGAGATACCCCTTCTCCACGCACAGCTTGCTCCCAGTATGGAGTGCCTGGAAGAGGGGGAGTTTTAGTCTTCTGTTAATGCTTAAATGCTTCTTCGTTCTAGGTGAAGGCCTTTGCCTTAGATCATCACT
>BLSH010332978.1:394284-412062 GCA_018402905.1 Glandirana rugosa | reverse complement strand
CACATATGCTCAATAAGGTTTAGGTCTGGAGACATGCTTGTCCAGTCCATCTCCTTTACCCTCAGCTTCTTTAAAAAGGCAGTGGTCTTCTTGGAGGTGTGTTTGGGGTTGTTATCCTGTTGGAATTCTACCCTGCGGCCCAGTCTCCGAAGGGAGGGGGTCATGCTCTGCTTCAGTATGTCACAGTACATGTTGGTATTCATGGTTCCCTCAATGAACTGTAGCTCCCCAGTGCCAGCAGCACTCATGCAGCCCCAGACCATGACACTCCCACCACCATTCTTGACTGTAGGCAAGACACACTTGTCTTTGTACTCCTCACCTGGTTGCCGCCACACACGCTTGACACCATCTGAACCAAATAAGTTTATCTTGGTCTCATCAGACCACAGGACATGGTTCCAGTAATCCATGTCCTTAGTCTGCATGTCTTCAGAAAACTGTTCACCGGCTTTCTTGTGCATCATCTTTAGAAGAGGCTTCCTTCTGGGATGACAGCCATGCAGACCAATTTGATGCAGTGTGTGGCGTATAGTCTGAGCGCTGACAGGCTGACTCCCCACCCCTTCAACCTCTGCAGCAATGCAGGCAGAATTCATACATCTATTTGCCAAAGACAACCCCTGGATATGACGCTGAGCATGTGCACTCAACTTCTTTGGTCGACCATGGCGAGGCCTTTTCTGAGTGGAACCTATCCTGTTAAACTGTTGTATGGTCTTGGGCACCGTGCTGCAGCTCAGTTTCAGGGTCTTCGCAGTCTTCTAATCGCCTAGGCCATCTTTATGTAGAGCAACAATTCTTTTTTTCAGATAATCAGAGTTATTTGCCATGAGGTGCCATGTTGTATTCTCAGTGACTAGTATGAGAGAGTGAGAGTGATAACACCAAATTTAACACACCTGCTCCCCATTCACACCTGAGACCTTGTAACACTAACGAGTCACGTGACCCCAGGGAGAGAAAATCGCTAATTGGGCCAAATTTGGCCATTTTAACTTAGGGGTGTACTCACTTTTGTTGCCAGTGGTTTAGACATTAATGGCTGTGTGTTGAGTTATTTTGAGGGGTCAGCAAATTTACACTGTTATACAAGCTGTACACTCACTGCTTTACATTGTAGCAAAGTGTTATTTCTTCAGTGTTGTCTCATGAAAAGCTATAATGAAATATTTACAAAAATGTGAGAGGTGTACTCACTTTTGTGAGACACTGTACATATATATATGGTAATCTGATTAGTGGAGTGTCTCCGGTTTATACAGTTGTGCTCATAAGTTTACATACCCTGGAAGAATTTATGATTTCTTGGCCATTTTTCAGAGAATATGAATGATAACACAAAAACATTTCTTCACTCTTTTTAAATCATAATGACAACAGAAACTACCCAAATTACCCTGGTGATTTTGGCCTGATAACATGCACACAAGCTGACCCAAAGGGGTTTGAATGGCTATTAAAGGTATCCATCCTCACCTGTAATCTGTTTGCTTGTAATTAGTGTGTGTGTATAAAAGGGCAATGAGTTTCTAGACTCCTGACAGACCCTTGCATCTTTCATCCAGTGCTGCGTTAATGTTTCTGGATTGTGAGTCACGGGGAAAGCAAAAGAATTGTCAAAGGATCTGTGGGAAAAGGTAGTTGAACTTTATAAACAAGAAAGGGATATAAAAAGATATTCAAAGAATTGAGAATATCAATCAGCAGTGTTCAAACTCTAATCAAAAAGCGGAAAATGAGGGGTTCTGTTGAAACCAAACCACGGTCAGGTAGACCAACTAAAATTTCAGCCACAACTACCAGGAAAATTGTTCGGGATGCAAAGAAAAACCCACAAATAACTTCAGGACTCTCTGAAAACATGTGATGTGGTTGTTTCAAGATGCACAATAAGGAGGCACTTGAAGAAAGATGGGCTGCATGGTTGAGTCCCCAGAAGAAAGCCATTTCTGCACAAATGCCACAAAGTATCCTGCTTACAATACGCCAAACAGCACAGAGACAAGCCTCAAACCTTCTGGCACAAAGACATTTGGAGTGATGAGACCAAAATTGAGCTTTTTGGCCACAACCATA
Source organism: Glandirana rugosa (assembly GCA_018402905.1). Classification (NCBI taxonomy): domain Eukaryota; kingdom Metazoa; phylum Chordata; class Amphibia; order Anura; family Ranidae; genus Glandirana; species Glandirana rugosa. The sequence continues at coordinate 409,983 of BLSH010332978.1, read as the reverse complement.
AACGCCACATTTGGAGAGTAGTCAACGAGGCCTGTGAAACATGGAGGTGGATCGCTGATGTTTTGGGGATGTGTGGTCAAAATTGATGGCAAGATGAATGCAGTATGTTATAAAAAAAAAAAGGAGGAACATTTGCATTTAGCAGCCAGGAACCTGTACATGGGACGTACTCGGACATGCCAACATTGCAATGATCCAAAACACAAGGCCAAGTCGACCTGTCATTGGCTACAGCAGAATAAAGTGAAAGTTCTGGAGTGACCATCTAAGTCTTCTGACCTCAATATCATTGAACCACTTTGGGGAGATCTCAAACGTGCAGTTCATGCAAGACAGCCCACGAATTTCCAGGAACTGCCAAGAGGAATGGACAGCTTTACCATCTGAGAAGATAAAGAGCCTCATCCACAAACACCACAAAAGACTTCAAGCTTTCATTCATGTTAAAGGGGGCAATACATGGTATTAAGAACTGGGGTATGTAAACTTTTGATCAGGGTCATTTGGGTAGTTTCTGTTGTCATTATGATTTAAAAAGAGCAAACACAGTTGACTAATAATAAATGGCTTCAGCCAAACACTAACCATGAATGAAAGAAATGTGTTTGTGCTGTCATTCATATTCTCTGAAAAATGGCCAAGAAATCATAAATTCTGACAGGGTATGTAAACTTATGAGCACAACTGTATAAGTAGCAGCACCTGTTTGCACTAACTACATGTTTGTTTCAATTTCACCTTAACTGGTTACTAAGTAAGCGCAGAATATTTTTTTGTTTTTGTTTAACTACTTCAGCCCCGGAAGGATATTCCCCTTTATGACCACAGCACTTTTTGCGATTCGGCACTGCGTCGCTTTAACTGACAATTGCGTGGTTATGCGAGGTTGTGCCCAAACGAAATTGACATCATTTTTTCCCATAAATAGAGCTTTCTTTTGGTGGTATTTGATCACCTCTGTGTCACTTCTGATCACCTCTATAAACAAGCAAAGAGCGACAGTTGTGCACATCCAAAAAAAATATAAAAAAACTAATTTATTGATCAGTTTTTCACATGTACGTTCTTCCTTCTATATATCAAAAACGTATAGCAGCGCTGGACTTGCTTCTATATTATTCAATCCAATAATCGTTTAGATCTCAGTGATCCTGCAAGTCCTCAATATGCAAAAACCCTTTTGGGGCTGAAATTTTGTAAAATAAGTCCGCTGTTCAGGACACAACACCATTTGCTAGCCAATCTTCATGCAATCTTTTCCCTTATTGGAATCAGTCTCGACTCATCACCGCTCATTAGGAAGCGGACAGCGGATAGTGTCATCATTAGCTCAGATACACTATCCATCGGCTAATATATGAGCTATCTGCCAGCATGACAGGCAGTGTTTGTGAGTACCAGTGTGTTTGTTTTAAGCAATAAAGTGATTTTAAAACGATAATACACTATCCAGTCGCATCTCTTTTCCCTCATATACCGCACGATGTGATCGGGAGAGAAACACACTTCAAAGGAAAAGCATTACGGTGATTGAAGGAGTGAAATTGCAGCATCTGTGGAGGATTTATGTAAAAGAAACCTTTTTGCCAAGCATGAGAATGCAAGGCAATACCTTCTGGTAAGTGCATTTCCTAATGAGCGGTGATGAGTCGAGACTGATTCCAATAAGGGAAAAGATTGCATGAAGATTGGCTAGCAAATGGTGTTGTGTCCTGAACAGCGGACTTATTTTACAGAAATTCAGCCCCAAAAGGGTTTTTGCATATTGAGGACTTGCAGGATCACTGAGATCTAAACGATTATTGGATTGAATAATATAGAAGCAAGTCCAGCGCTGCTATACGTTTTTGATATATAGAAGGAAGAACGTACATGGGAATAATTTATAGATAATAGCAGCTGCATAGTGTTTTACACACCATTAGCAATTGTTTTATATATCATCAGCATATGATTTAGATTGTTTATATTAGGTGGCGCGGTGGATAGATCCCATTGTGGGTGTGTATTTTTGTGAAATTGTGGATCTAGTAGTTTGTATTGATCAGTTTTGGCCGATATATATTCTTCCTCATATTTTTGGTAAAAAAAAAAAATTGAAATCGGCGTATATTGATTGGTTTGCGCAAAAGTTGCCGCGTTTGCAAACTATGAGAATTAATTTATGGGGTTTTTATTTTTTTATTTTTTTTTTTTACTAGTAATGGCGGGGACTGCGATATTGAGGCGGACATGTTGGACACTTTTGACACTTTTTTGGGACCATTGGCATGTATACAGCGATCAGTGCTATGAAAATGCACCAATTACTGTGTAAATGTCACTGGCAGGGAAGGGGTTAACACTAGGGGGCGATCAAAGGGTTAACTGTGTTCTCTGGGATGTGTTACTAACTGGGGGAGAAGAGTGATTGCTGCTCCCAAATACAGGGAGAACACACTCCTGCTCCCAAATACAGGGAGAACACACTCCTCCCCTGTCAGAACGGAAATCCGTGTGTGTACACACACGGATCCCCATTCTGTCACTGCGGGGGAGCGATCGCGTGTAGCCAGCGGACATCGAATCCACTCTACCAGCTCCCTGGCTCCCCCCGCTACACAGTGAGTGTGCCTCCAGCGGCGCGCGAGTGCCCACGATCTGTGATCTCACAGCCGGCGAGTGACGGCGAGGTAACGGCGGTTTGTGATATCGAGCCAAGTTGCCGCAATCAAGCCACGGCAGGCGGTCGGCAACTGGTTAAAGGACTCAAATCAGCCTTAACATTTCCCTACCACCACTAATTGCAGCCTCTTACCAAGCCAAAACCCACAAAATGACAGCTGTTTAGCTCTCGGTATGCTGATAGTAATCAGCAATAACCAACCTTCAAAACAGATGGCATATGCCAGAAACAGGTTGTTCACTGGCTCTCTGGCCTTCCAGAGAGCCTTCCGGTACATGCACCCCTGGGATGTTTTACATCACATAGATGCATCTAGAAAACCTATGGCATCATGGTGGCTCACAGACTAGAGCTTCTGGCTAGCAGCACTGAGGGTTTGAGTTCATATCCCAATCCTGCTATGTTGCTAGAGGTTTGTGTGTAGTGGTGTTAAAAAAATTTTTTCGCCAGTGCTAACATTTTTGAGGGGTTTCACATAATGGAACCCCAAGAAAACACATTATCCCCTTCATATCCGGGCCATTTCTGGCACTCCTCTCCTACATGTACAAATCATCATTTTTTTCCTAGAAAATTACTCAGAACCCCCAAACATTATATATGGTTTTTTAGCAAAGATTCTAGGGAATAAAATGGCGGTTGTTGCAACTTTTTATGTCATGCGGTATTTGCGCAGTGATTTTTCGAACGCGTTTTTTTTAAAAAAAAAAACAGTTTCGTGAACTAAAAAAAAACAAAACAGTAAAGTTAGCCCAATTTTTTTTCATAATGTGAAAGATGAAGTTACGCCGAGTAAATAGATACCCAACATGTCACATTTTAAAATTGCGCAAACTTGTGGAATGGCGCCGAACTTTGGTTATTAAAAATCTCCATAGGCGCTGCTTTAAAAATGTTTACAGATTAGGTGTTTTGAGTTACAGAGGAGGTCTTGGGCTAGAATTATTGCTCTCACTCTAACGCACGCGGTGATACCTCACATGTGTGGTTTGGACACCGTTTACATATGCGGGCGCGACTTACATATGCGTTCGCTTCTGTGCGCGAGCTCGCAGGGACGGGGCGCTTTAAACATTTTTTTTTTATTATTTATTTCTTATTTTACTTTTATTTTTTTTTTTTTGATCACTTTTATTCCTATTACAAGGAATGTAAACATCCCTTGTAATAGGAAAAGTGAGTGACAGGTCCTCTTTATGGACAGATGCAGGGTCTATAAGACCCTACATCTATCCTACAGGCTGGAAAGGCTGAGATCAGAAAAAAAACAGACGATCTAAGCCTTTCCTTCCCCTTTAACGGCTGCTGTTTACTTCGGAGACCCGGAAGTGATGTCACGACGTGCGCCCGGGCCTCCGAGAGCCATAGAGATGACCGAGGGACATCTGTCCCTCGGAAATCTCTGGCTTCAAGATCCGGCGGCAGGCGATTCCTTCTCCCGGTCACCGATCGCTCAGGTGAGCCGGGAGAAGCACCGGAGGGCGGCGGGAGGGGGGGCGTCCCCTCCCGCCGCCTGTAAGAACGATCAAGCAGCTGACCTGCCGCTATGATCATTCTTACGGTGATGGGAATCGCCTGAGGAAAAAAACGATACCTCAATGATGCCTGCAGGTGCCGGCATCATTGAGATATCACCACTGAAAGCCCAGGACGTCCATGGACGTCCTAGGATCTGAAGTGGTTATAAATCAAGCAAGTGTGGATTTGCACCAAATATAGACCTGGGGTGTTTTGGCTAAGATATTTTAATGTTGTGTGCTTATGATGAATGACGAATCCGCTTTGTCACCAATTTGAGTGAAGCAGCCCAAAGTTGTCATTTCCTGTTTTGTACCCTCCATATGCCCAACAATGTACAAGTTTGATTTGGAGATGTTTGGGATCACTGATCATGGCCAGTGTTATATTTTTTGGTTTTTCCCAGCACAAATATCAATGCGGAGGCATGTTTTTAATTGTAAAGAGTGTGTAATGAACAGGTGTGAGAGAGACAGAATCATACACTGGTGGGTGTGTCCTTTACTGGGTAGGTTATGTAATGGTTTAGGGTTCTTTCACACATACGGACCATTCACCAGTTCATCAGTTCCGTCACATCAAAACGGATGAAGTATTCATCCATTTTTTCATCCGTTTTTCATCTGTGGTCATCAGTTTTTCATCAGTTTTTTTTACATCTACTACCAATGCAAAAACAGATGAAAAACTGACCGTTCGTCCGTTTACATCCGTTTTTCGTCCGATCCGTTTCTTTGACGGATGAAATATAGGACTTTCATTGGTTCAAAAAAACGGATATTGATGGAAGCGGATGAAAAGGGATGCAAATGGATGATCATCCGCTGTCATCCGGTTTTCCATAGAGATGCATTGATGTCCGTTTTTCATCTGTCAACGGATGGATGAAAAACGGACAAACGGTCCATATGTGTGAAAGGGGCCTAAGTTGAAAAGGAAGGTTGTGACTAATTCATTCCTGCTGTGTGTGTCAATGTAGTTTGTGCGCTTCCTTTTTTGTTTTTGTATTAATTTTAAGGTTATGGTGAGCCTTATGAGGTACTTAAGAGTAAAGGGTGCCATCATCCATATTAATTAGATAAATAGGGAATGATATGGGCTGTCCCAGTAACAAGCATATTATTGAAGCATGGATTATCTCGACACCCGAGGATTACACAGAGATTAAAAAGTATAACAATTTATTAGAACACTTAATATGCATATAAACACAAAAATGCACTACAACACATATTTTAACATCAAAGGTTGCAGCCCCTACAGGTGGTTGAGGCTTTGCCTGTAGCTCTCTGGTGTTCCCAGAGGCTTAGAAGATCTCAATGTGTTCTCTGTGTTCTCTACCGGTTTTGCGGGATATTCTGCTTCTTCAGGAGGGTAGAGTAAAAGAGATCTATGAGATTGGAATATAATGCAATATCATAATATACAATCATACAGTAGGAGTTGCTGGGAATAGGTACGTATTTATAAATATGTCTCCTTACCTAAGGACAAACGCCCTCAGATCCACAGGCTGCAGAACACGCCCTAAGGCTATCCCCCCACGGCGGACATGAGGGGCATAAGGAGCACAGCAACTAGGTGTATGAAAAATATATATATATACTTTAAAAATCCATGAACAATATTTCCAAAATGAGAAAGAAACCCTCATGCGGGTTTCTTTCTCATTTTGGAAATAGTGTCCATGCTTCAATAATATGCAATGGCTTGTTACTGGGACAACCCATATCATTCCCTATTTACCTTTGTATTCATTTTGTATTTATTTTCTCCTTTTTTGCTTATAATTCTGCCATGCAACTATTTTGGGGCTTGGGGCGAGGCAGTGACGTCACTAGGGTTGGTGTCACCTGGTGCGGTAAAACATGGTTTCACACCCTCCTCCCCCCCCCCATCATTTAACCACGCCATCCTTTGAAGTGGAATACTGTTGTTATGGTAGCAGATAGCTACCATAACCCCAGTATTTTTTTTTCTGCCAGCGATTCCGTGTCTGATAAAAGTGGTTTCAGTGGCGGACTCGCCGCAAGATCACTTTTATCAGTGGCAAGAGAGGTGCCCCCCCCCCCTCCTGCCGTTTTCCTGTTATCGCCTCTGCTAACCAGAGCTGTCAGTAGCAGCAGAGATGGACGTATCCGCTCCCCCCTGCACTGGAAGCCGAGTGAGCAGAAGATGCCGCCCACTCAGCTTCCAGTGCACAAGTCACTTCCACCCATAGCTTGTGATTATTTTTTTTTTTATTATTATTATTATTATTATTATTACATTTGAGTGTAAATATGAGATTTGAGGTCTCATACATTTGATCTCATACATTTTTTGTAATAGGAATAAAAGTGATCAAAACTTTTTTTAAAAGGACAGTGTAAAAATAAAAAGTAAAAAAAAAAAAAAAAATGTAAAGCGTCCCGTCCCCGCAAGCTCGCACGCAGAAGTGAATGCATACGAAAGTCCCACCCGCATATGAAAACGGTGTTCAAACTACACGTGCAGTATTGCCGCGATTGTTAGAGCAAGATCAGTAATTTTAGCACTAGACCTCCTCTGTCACTCAAAACTGGTAACCTGTAGAAATTTTTAAACATCGCCAATGGAGATTTTTAAGTTTCAAAGTTTGTCGCCATTCCGCGAGCGGCCGCAAATTTAAAGCATGACATGTTGGGTATCAATTTACTCAGCGTAACATTATCTTTCACAATATGGGAAAAAATTGGGCTAACTTTACTGTTGTCTTATTTTTTAACTCAAAAAAGGAATTTAAAAAAACAAAAAATCGAGCTTGTAAGACCGCTGCGCAAATACATTGTGACATAAAGTTTTGCAACGACCGCCATTTTATTCTCTAGGGTGTTAGAAAAAAAATATAATGTTTGGGGATTCTAAGTAATTTTATAGCAAAAAAAAACTGGTTTTAACTTGTAACTACAGAACTCCTAAAAGAGGCTCAGTCCTTAAGTGGTTAAAGAACTATAGTATGTGTGGAGTGACCCTCACCCCCATATACCCCCTCCCAGTGCAATTCCTCTCTTTCTCCTTCTCTCATCCCCCCGCTCAGCACAAATTCCCCCCCAATGCCCTAATATCCCCCTCTCAGCAAAAATCTTCACCCCCATATGCCCCCTTCCAGTACAAATATCCCCTCTCAGCACAATACTTCCCCTCCATTTCCCCCTCCCAGCACAAATCCTCCCTCTCAGCACAAGTCATCACCCTCATATACCCCCTTTTAGTACAAAGTCACTCTCTCAGTACAATAATTCCTCTCCATTTCCCCCTCTGCACAAGTCATCACACTCATATACACTCTTTCAAAGCCCAAAGCACCTTGTCCCCATGTTGATGAGGACAAAGGGCCTCTTCCCAACAACCCTGGGCTGTGTTCGTCTGAGTTTGCAGGTGCAGGCTTATCAGAATCTGTAAGCTCCCTTTAACAAAGATGCCCCCAGATCCCAACCCCCCATATGAATGGGTATCAGGTACATTGTACCCCTACCCATTCACCAAAAAAAGCTGTGAAATGTAAAAAAAAAAAACAAGAGTTGGTTTTTGATGGCGGCGGGGAAGAACAGAGCGGGAGAAGATGGCGGTGAGGAATAACAGAGAAGCGGGAGAAGATGGCAGCGGGAGAGACGACACCAGGAAGAAGACGGATCAGAGCTATTTTATGATAAAGGACTTGTTAAAAACCGGCTCTTGGGTTTTTTTTACATTTCACAGCTTTTTTGGTGAATGGGTAGGGGTACAATGTACCCGCTACACATTCACATGGGGGGGTGTGATCTGGGGGCCCCCGTGTTAAAGGGGGCTTCTAGATTCCGATAAGCCCCCCCACCCACAGAACCCGACAACCACCGGCCAGGGTTGTCGGAAAGAGGCCCCTGTCCCCATCAACATGGGGATGAGGTGCTTTGGGGTGGGAGGGTGCAAAACCTCCTGTCCCAAAGCACCCACCCCCCCACGTTGAAGGCATGTGACCTGGTATGGTTCGGGGGGGGGGGCGCTCACTCACCCCCTCCCTTTTTCTGACCTACAGGCTGCATGCTCGGATAAGTTCTGGTATGGATTTTCCCCCTCTAAATCCATACTAGACCCAAAGGGCCTGGTATGGTGGTATGGATCTGGGGGGGGACCCCATGCAGTTTTTTTTTTTTGTGTTTTTTTTTTTTTCTGGCAATTTTGTTTTTTTACATTCAGCTGTCAGCTGCCACATGAGCATGGTTGTTACCATAATATAAATGCCTTAAATGCAAAACATTATTCTATAGAATGAAAAGAATCAAACATTAGTAATTGTATTTTCTACATAAGATTGTGCTCAGCTATGTAGTGTAGTGGTATATCCTGCTACTTTCAAAGGATGACGGCCTGGTTCCAATCCCATCAATGGTATCACCTCCTGAAAACTAGCATTGTAGTCAGCAGGCATAATTATCCAATGTACATCAGTTTGGTTGATTCCATAATTTTAACTCTTCAAGTGCATTCAATAATAAGTATTCAATAATATTATGGTGTGAAATTCCAAAAATCCAGCTATTCAAAGATCCGCTCAAAAAACGGTGTGCACCCCCCCCCCCCAGTCCATACAAGGCCCTTTGGGTCCGGTCTGGATTTAAAGGGGAACCCCATACCAAAATATTTTTAAAAAATTGGCGTTGTCCCCAATGGTCCCCCCAAAATCCATACCAGACCCTCATTTGAGCATGCAGCCTGGAGGTCAGGATAGGGAGGGGACAAGTGAGCACCCCCCGGTCCATACCAGGCCACATGTACTCAACATGGGGGGGTGGGTGCATTCGGGCAGGGGCCCTGCGCCCCCACCCCATAGCACCTTGTCCCTATGTTAATGAGGACAAGAGCCTCTTCGCGACAACACTGGCCGGTGGTTGTCGGGGTCTACGGCCGGGGGGGCTTATCAGAATCTGGAAGCCCCCTTTAAAAAGGGGGCCCCCAGGTGCCAGCCCCCACCCTATGTGAATAAATATGCCCCCTGAATAACGTCATCCGCCCCATTGCATCATCGGAGGAGGTTCATTTTTTTAATCTTCAGCGGGTCGGCAGCAGGAGCAGCGGTGAAGGAAGAAGGAGAAGACCAGAGGAAAGAAGTGTCAAAAATAAACACAGTACACAGGTTTTTAAAGTATTTTATTAAGGCAGCTCCAACGTCTCTTCCGATTTCTTCTCCTCCCTGCGCAGTATTCTGCTCTTTTGCTGGGTCTTCTGCTCTTTTGACGGGTCTTCCCGATCCGCCGTCTTCTCCTTCTGTTCTTCCTCCGATGTTGCCTCGACGCGCTCTCCCGGTGTAATGCTGGGTCCGCCGTGTGCTATGACTCCTTGTGATGTCACTGTCCCATCATGCACCAGACGGTGATGTCACAAGGGGGCAGGGCCTCCAGATGACATCACCAAGTGGCCATGGCTTTATAAGTAATAGCACACAGCGGACCCATCATTACACCGGGAGAGCATGTCGAGGCAAAATGGGAGGAAGAAAAGAGGGAGAAGACCCGGCAAAAGAGCAGAAGACAGCTCAGAGAGAAGACCTGGCAAAAGAGCAGAAAACCCGGCAAAAGTGCAGAAGACCATGCAGAGAGGAGAAGAACTGGAGAGAGAGAGAAGTACCAGCAGAGGGAGAAGACATCGCCAGAGGAGGGAGAAGAGCCGGAGAGGGGAGAAGAAATCGGAAGAGACGACGGAGCTGCCTTAATAAAATACTTTAAAAAACCTGTGTACACACAGAGTTCTCACAAATGCAAAGGGAGGGGCTCTGGAATGTTCATGTTGAGCAGAGGAAGGTGGTTCTTCAGCTTTCCCCAGGTTTTGGTATTCCTGGATTGGGTTCTAGAGTTTGGAGGCCTCAAAGAGCTTTGGAAGGGAGGAAGCCTCCAGCCCAGTGGCCAGGTCTTGTTGGACACCAGCAGAGTGTGTGTACAGGTGCTCACAGCCTTTATAATCACAGGCTTGGCAATAGCTCAGGGCTCCATTCAGGAGACAGGTGTGCTCCAGCCAGGAGACAGGTGTGCTCCACCCAAAAGCCAGGAGGTCTCAGGCTAGGAGACAGGAGGGCTTCATACAAGTGCCAGGAGATTCCACTCTAAGCCCTAAGCTAGGGCATGGGCCCATTCACCAGAGAGCTGCAACTAAAGATAGCTGGGAAAGCTGCATCTTTTGTACATGAGCATAGGTGTGCTGTTAGTCGGTGTGGGGGACCAAGGCAAAAGGCCTGAGCAATGGTGCTGCGAAGAGAAGCTGCCAGGAGGCTTGATAATATTTTTTTTTTTTTCCTGTAGGCCAACAAGCCCTGAAACACAGTTCTGACTACTGTGGACTCACTGGAAAATGCAGCTACCACTGAGTTAGATTTCGCCATATCACATATGTGCAAAAACACAAATCATTCCCCTGAATAAATGACATGCACATTTAAACAAGCTTTCTTACACAAACTCTAGAATTTGTTTGGTGAATCAAGGACAGATTTATTGCTTTATCTTATTGGCGTTTATGCGTCAAAGCTGAACTGTCCATCATGTAATGAGACATTTTTATTGACATCATATCTCATTGATTTTCCAGTTCCCTCTAGAAGTTTCCTCTTTTCTCTGCAGTCATTTTGTCCTATAACAAAATGCACATATTCATACAGAGAACAAACGTGTAACAATAAAATGCAACCATATTTAACCTGTGTTGTGGTTACAGTATTTGTCTCTCATTGTTTTCTCATTGTTCTCCCTATAAATATTTGCTTTTCTGAGCCTTTATTGCATGGTGCCTTATGAAGAAACCTAACATCTGCACCCTTAAATTGTTATGCAATAAGGGTTATCACTTAGGCCCCTTTCACACTGGGACCGCCCGGCTATGGCGCCGCTATTCGGGCGGCAGCACGGCACTTTTACCCCCCCACAAGGGGTTAAACAGGGGTTAAAAGTGCCGGCGCTCGGCGCTCCCGGAGCGGTGTACAGCCGCTACGGGAGCGCTGCCCATTCAATTTAATGGCAGGAGCGGTGAATACACCGCTCCCCACATTCCTGAAAAATCATGCTTGCATGATTTTCTGAAGCGCTGCGCTAGCGCAACGCCTCAGTCTGAAAGCATCCATAGAGATGCATTAAAATAATTTTTAGAGCATTATTGCAGCGGTAATTTTAGCGCTTTACCGCTGTAATAACGCCCCAGTGTGAAAGGGGCCTTAAAGTGGAAGTAAACTCTCTCAATTGGCATTAACTCATTTTAATACTTATGCAGCTAGCATTAGTAAATAAATAGAGAAGAAGGTATATTATATTTTCTTGTTTTACCTATTTATTTACATTTCCTGGTTTCTGGCCTAGGCCAAAATGATGTCATACATCCCAGGAGCCTTTATGGGCATTTTTTTTTCATCTAGAGGAGGGCAGGATGGTCTTTCTTAGCTAAGTACACCCTCCTGCCTACATGCCTGAACCAGGGGCAGATGAATTCCTGCATTATTATTGCTGGATTATCATCTGTCCTTACTCAAGATGGCCGTCACTAGAAGTGCTAGAGGGGTGTCTTTCAAAGTGATTTCTCAAGAAAATAGAGCATGGAGACATGGATGGATTGGGAAGTTTGTTTTGAATACCAAAACAATTTATTAAAATAGTATTTTCAATTTGTGATGCTCAGATACAGTTTAGTTCAATTTTAAAGCGGTATTTACCACTTCATCCCTGGAAAGATTTACCCCCTTCCTGACCAGAGCACCTTTTGTGATTCGGTTCTGCGTCGCTTTAACTGACAATTGCGGTGTCGTGCAAAATTGACGCCTTTTTTTCCCACACATAGTTTTCTTTTGGTGGTATTTGATCACCTCTGCGGTTTTTATTTTTTGCGCTATAAACAAAAAAACAGTGACAATTTTGAAAAAAAAAAAAAACAATATTTTTTACTTTTGTATACAGCGATCAGATCTAAAAATAGCCACTGATTACTGTATAAATGTCACTGGCAGGGAAAGGGTTAACTGTGTTCACTAACTGTATGCGGGCTGGGCTGGTAGGGACATGACAGATCTAACTGATCCCGATTGCAGGGATCAGTAGATCACTGTCATGTTCCCTGTCAGAATGGGAAACGGGCCATGTTTACATTGGCGGTTCCCCGTTCTTCACCTGTAGTAGGTGACCGTGGGTCCGCCCGACCCGCGGCCCCACTCATGGAGTGTGTGGCGGCATGAGAGCGCGCCGGCGGCGGCACACGATCGCCCCCTAACTGCGCCTCATGAATCGATGTTTATAAATGGCGATTCGCACTACGCTGCCATTTTCTGCAGTAAATAGTCATTACGCGGTCGGCAAGCGGTTAAACCCAAAAGCAAAAATATACTATGTTGCACCTTACCAATTCTTAGATGTGGTGTCTGCATTCGTTTTCTTTTTTCCTCCCCTGGTGATCAGGCCAGTAACACATCCCTGTCTCAACCCTCTAACTGACACTTGTGCTGAACAGCCTGGTCTGTTAACCACTTCAACTCCAGCAAGTTTACCCTCCTTTATGACCAGGCCATTTTTTGCGATATGGCACCGGCTTACTTTAACTCACAATTGCACGGTCGTGTGACGCTGTACCCAAATAAAATGTATGTCCTTTCTTTCTCACAAATAAACCTTTCTTTTGATGATATTTAATCACCACTGCGCTTTTTATATTTTGCGCTATAAACAAAATAAGACTGACAGTTTTGAATAAATATTTTTTACTTTCTGCTGTAAAACATACCCAGTAAAAAAATTTGCAAATCAAATTTCTTCTTCAATTTAGGCCAATATGTATTCTGCTACATATTTTTGGTTAAAAAAATCCCAATAAGCATATATTGCTTGATTTGCGCAAAACTTATAGCGTCTACAAACTATGGGGTATATTTTTGGAATTTTCGTTTCAATAATTTTTATTAAATTTAACAAAAGAATTGTACAAATGAGTGGTATAGCAATGACATTACTTGTAATGCGGTGATGTATAACATGAAGATATACTAAGGTGAGACAGAAAACAACACGAGAACTCTAGTTGACTAAGTCAGTGAATAACCTAGAGTTTCGATCACATGTTAAGGGTATTAACCCCCACTCCCGACGCCCCATCTGGGGTCAAGCTGTGCCAGCGAGCAGAGGTTAGTATTCCCCATCCAAGTTATTGTTGAATTTTCAGCACACTAGGTAGTGTACAGCAAACTGTTTGTTGGTTCGATATGTACGCAACATGTATAAAAATAAAAAGTGCAACCAGCAATAGTAGTCTTGAATGTATGGCTCAACATACAGAGTTCGCTTTTGCGTAATTACAGTATCTAGATATCACAGCAATTCAGAGAACACTCATAAGGGTTCATAGGAATTAGCATAAGGATAGAGTTCAGAGAGAGACGGGGGAGTAAAAGGAAAAGGCCAAGAGAGGCGAGGGGGTAATGGAGGAAAGGGGGGAAGGGGGGAAGGAGACGGTGTGTCGACGAGGACAAGAGACGGGGAGGCTAGGTGAACAGCGGGCCGACCGAAAGGCCGGGGACTAAGGCGGCGAAGTCAGAGCAGTGAGGCAGAATACTGAGGCCAAGCTCTAATATATACCTAGGGGGGAATTAAACCAGGTCAACGGGGAAGCAAAAGTTCTGATATTTTTGGAATTTAAATTTTTTTTATCTTTTTTTAGTAATAGTGGCGATCAGCGACTTATTGCTGAACTGCGATATTACGACAGACAAATCAGACACCTAAGTGACACTTTTTGGGGACCAGTGACACTAATACAGTGATCAGTGCTAAAACATATGCCCTGTCACTGTACTAATGACACTGACCTGAACATATTGACCCAATAAAGGATGAGGAAGAGAATCTGGTTAAAAAGGATGGAGAGATGGCAAAAAAAATTAATTTGTTCTTCTCCTCAGTCTTCACAAGGGAAATGGGGGGGGGATTCAGTAACCAAGGCTGTAATATTAGCCTTCGTAGCATGTTACAGGAAGCACTCTCACGGCTGAGGACAAAATTAGAAATTGGCTTGATAAACTCAACATTAACCACTTCAGCCCCGGAAGGATTTCCAGCTTTAGGACCGGAGCCCTTTTTGCGATTCGGCACTGCGTCGCTTTAACTGACAATTGCGCGGTCGTGCGACGTTGTACCCAAACAAAATTTGCGTCCTTTTTTTCCCACAAATAGAGCTTTCTTTTGGTGGTATTTGATCACCACTGCGTCATTTCTGATCGCCGCTATAAACAAAAGAAGAGCGACAATTTTGCAAAAAAACCCAAATTTCTTACTTTTTCCTAAAATACAAATCAAAAAAAATATATAAAAAAAATTTTTTTTCACCGTTTTTGGCTTATTTATTTATATTCTTCCTCATATTTGCGATAAAAAAAATCGCAATCGGCGTTTATTGATTGGTTTGCGCAAAAGTGGTCGCGTTTACGGATGATGAGAATTCATTTTTGGGGTTCGACCTTTAGGTTTTTTTTTTTACTAAAAATGGCGGCGATCTGCGATTTTTTGCGGTACTGCGATATTTCAGCGGACATGTCGGACCATTTTGACACTTTTTTGGGACCATTGGCATTTATACAGCGATCAGTGCTATAAAAATGCACTGATTACTGTGTAAATGCCATTGGCAGTGAATGGGTTAACCTGCAGGGGGCGCGCTAAGGGTTAAATATGTTCCCTGGGCATGTTCTAACTGTATGGGGGACTGCCTATCTGGGGAAGGGAAGTGGTCACAGCCTTCACGTAAAGGAAGGCTGTGATCACAGCCCTTCCCCCTCACACAGGGCGGAGGTCCGTGTTTACATACACGGACCTCCGCTCACTCGCTCCGGGGGGGCCATCGCGGGTAGCCGGCGGCAATCGAAGCCGCCGCACCCGCTCCCTGGCCCCCCCTGGACACAGTGAGCATGCGGGCGCGCCTCCGGCGGCGCGCGCACGCTCACTAAACTCGTTCCCGCAGCCGCCGTCGTATGACGGCGATTTGCGGGAACGTGCCACTTTGCCGCCGTCAGATGCCGATCGGCGGTCGGCAAGTGGTTAATATGTCTCCAGGCCCAGATGGCTTGCACCGGAGGGTACTTAACCACTTCAGCCCCGGAAGGATTTCCAGCTTTAGGACCGGAGCCCTTTTTGCGATTCGGCGCTGCGTCGCTTTAACTGATAATTGCGCGGTCGTGCGACGTTGTACAACCCATGTTGCAGCGTGCTGGCGCGTTAATAGTCAATTTCGCTGCGTCGCGGCTTAGCGTTTTTCCCGAGGCCAGGATTTCGACCTTTAGGAAGGCCCCGACTTCACCAATTCATGGGAGGCCACGTTCGGTAGACCCGGACCTCTGTATAATTGGTGAACGGCTGGCGGCTAGCCGTAGACTGCCGCCGTTTCACCGTGCAAGGGCGTTTAGCGGCAGTATGCTGCCGCCGACGCCCTTGCTCAAATCACTCGCACGCGCGCGGCGGCCTCCGCGCGGGCGTACGAGTGACACAGGTCCCCCCCGGTCCCTC
>BLSH010332978.1:381247-393969 GCA_018402905.1 Glandirana rugosa | reverse complement strand
ATGTTCCCTGGGCGTGTTCTAACTGTATGGGGGATGCCCTAACAGGGGAAGGGAAGTTATCACAGCCTTCACGTAAAGGAAGGCTGTGATCACAGCCCTTCCCCCTCACACAGAGTGGAGGTCCGTGTTTACATACACGGACCTCCGCTCATTCGCTCCGGGGGGGGCATCGCGGGTGGCCGGCGGCAATCGAAGCCGCTGCACCCGCTCCCTGGCCCCCCCTGGACACAGTGAGCGCGCGGGCGCGCCTCCGGCGGCACGCGCGCGCTCACTATACACGTTCCCGCAGCCGCCGTCGTATGACGGCGATTTGCGGGAACGAGCCACTTTGCCGCCGTCAATTGCCGATCGGCGGTCGGCAAGTGGTTAAGGAACTCAGCAAAGTGATAGTCAGACCATTGTTCCTAATTTTGGACAGTCTACTGACTGGTAATCCATACCAGCTGATTGGCGTAAAGTCAACGTAGCACCATTTTTAAAAAAAAGGGCCAAAATACATCCCTGGGAACTACAGGCCAGTTAGCCTAACATAAATAGTGCGCAAGCTCTTTGAGGGGATGATAAGGGACTATATAAAAGATTTTAGCAATCAGAATGATATCATTAGCAGTTATCAATATGGATTCATGAAGAATCGTTCTTGCCAGATCAATCTATTAATCTTCAATGAGGAAGTGAGCTGCCATCTAGATAAAGGAAGGCCTGTAGATGTGGTGTTCCTAGATTTTTCAATACAGTTCTCCATAAACGGTTACTGTACAAACTAAGGTCTGTTGCCATGGATCAAAGAGTGAGCACATGGATTGAAAACGGGTGAGTCCAGAGGGTGGTGATAAATGGGGAATACTCAGAATGGTCTGGTGTGGAAAGTGGGGTCCCCCAGGGTTCTGTCCTGGGACCAATCCTATTTAATTTATTCATAAATGATCTGGAGGATGGGATAAACAGCTCAATCTCAGTATTTGCAGACAATACAAAGCTAAGCAGGGCAATAACTTCCACGCAAGATGTGGAAACCTTGCAAAAAGAGCTAAACAAATGAATGGGATGGGCAATTACATGGAAAATGATGTTTAATGTTGGAAAATCTAAAATGATGCATTTGGGTGCCAAAAATATGAATGCAGTTTACTCGCTAGGAGGAGAATCTTTGGGGGAATCTAGGATAGAAAAGGACATGGGGGTCCTAGTAGATTACAGGCTCAGCAATGGCATGCAATGCCAGGTTGCCGCAAGCAAAGCCAACAGGTTATTGGCATGCATTAAAAAGGGGATTAACTCCAGAGATAAAATGATAATTCTCCCACTATACAAGACTCTGGTCCGGCCGCATCCTGAGTATGCTGTTTAGTTCTGGGCACCAGTCCTCAGGAGGGATGTGCTGGAACTGGAGAGGGTCCAGAGAAGGGCAACACAATTAATAGAGGGACTGGAGGACCTCAGCTATGGGGAAAGACTTCAAGCATTGAACTTGATTTCAATGTACAAATACAAGACTGGTGACCCCACAATAGGGAAAAAGCTTTTCCATGAAAGGGGATTTAAAAAAGACACGCAGCATTCCCTAAAATTAGAAGAAAAGCGGTTTAACCTTAAACTGCGTAGAGGGTTCTTTACTGTAAGTGCGGTAAGTATGTGGAATTCCCTTCCACAAGCAGTGGTTTCAGCGGGGAGCATCGATAATTTAAAAAAAATGTTAGATGGGCACCTTAACAACCACAATATACAGGGGTATACAATGTACTATTAACATATAAGCACACACACAGGTTGGACTGGATGGACTTGTGTCTTTTTCCACCCTTACCAACTATGTAACTGGCAAAGAAGGGGTTAACATCAGTTAACATCAGGGGCAATGAAAAGGGTCAAATTGTGTTCCTAGGGAGTGCTTCCTAACTGTGTGGGGTGTGTTTGTACTGTGGGAAGGCAGAGTTCCATGTTTCCACTTAGCAGAAACACAAGATCACTGCCTTCCCTGGTCACAGAACGGTGATCTGCCTCAAACAATCTGTGGTTCCCAGCAGACGCAGTGTCCAATCACAGCGGGAACGAGTCGCCGGCGGCACACGTGAGCGCCCCAGACCTGGAAGTGCAGGTTCACGTACCTGTACATTTCTGCGCAGATTCGCAGAGAGGCTGCCACCACGTGGTAAATGTACATAGGGCAGTCGGCAAGAGGTTAAAGGAAGTTGAAAAATAAAATGACAAGCTGGCCGGATAACCAGGTGAAAATGAAGGAAAACAATTTAAAAAAAAGAAAATGAATGCAGTCACCATATCCAAGAACTTGCAAGTTGCAACTTAGTACATTTTTGTTTTGGGGTTTAGATATCCTTTAAAGCCCATCTCCAGTCTCCATGTAGAGTGTCACGCACCTGGTGGTGGAGTCTGTCATATGCAGGGAACAACCACTCTTGCGCACCCAATTCGGGGACCCCTGGTAGAGCAAACAGGTGCAGGCTGGCACGAGGGCTGGATTGTCACTGATAATGATGTGAGAGGTCCCAGAGCGACTCATGCAGATATGAAGGAAGGTGGTACAGGGTGGGTTGGCAACGGGCTGGCGGTGCAGTACAAAGGAGTAGGCAGAAGAACGGTCAGGTCCAAGCAGAGTTTGTAATCATGCGGGCAGCGGAGGTACAAGGGGTCAGGCAGGAGAATGGTCGTGGGTAGCCGAGGGTCGGTGCAGGCGGATGTCAAGCAGGTCAGGTCAATACGGGTCTTCAGAAAACATGAACAAGTAAACAGGAACAGAGCTGGGGTTCACAGGTACACTAGATGCTGTAGAATGGACAGCACTGTTTGCAGGGTGCTGTCCGCTTAAATGGGCCGTTTTGGCACCAATGCTGGCACGCAAACGTGCACATGCTACTTGCGCCTGCATACAGGCTTCCAGACCCGACTTCCAGGGGCAACGTAACGTTGTTTCCTGACATTGCCCCCCCAAGGAGCAGCCCCCAGATGCCTTGCCGGGTGCCAACTCCCTGGCGTTTTCTTCGGAAGGCTTGAATTAATTCTGCTGCTTGAATGTTTGTTTCCGCTTCCCAAGAACTTTCTTCGGGCCCATAACCCTTCCACTTTACCAAATACTGAGTGACCCCAGCCCTCTTCCGACAATCCAAGATGGCTTCCACCTCAAACTCCTCCTCTCCGTTTACCAGAATTGGTTCAGGTGGATCCGTCTTTCGTCCCGTAAAGGGTCTGGGGCAGCCGGTTTTAACAGGGATGTATGTAAGGCCGGGTGGATACGTAATGAAGGGGAAAGATCCAGCTCAAATGCCACCCTAGTAATCTTCCTCTTAATCGGGAACGGTCCAATAAACCTAGGTCCCAAATTCTTTGAGGGCAAGCCAATTTCAGGTTCCTGGTGGCAAGCCAGACTCGGTTGCCTGGCTGTAGTTCCAATACCCCCCCGCTATTTCTTGTCGAAAGCCTCCTTGTTCCGTTCCTGAGTCCTAGACAGGGTGTCCTGCAAAAGTTTATTGTTTGTTTGAAAGAAACTTCCTGTGCCGCTGGAACCATGCTTTCAGGGGTCAGGTCAGGGAGGAACTTGGGATGGAACCCATAGTTCACCCAGAATGGGGGCTGCTTGGTGGCCGAGTGGATGGTGTTGTTGTACGCAAACTTGGCCAGTGGCAACAGTGCAACCCAGTAGTTCTGAGAATGAAGAAAAGCAGCGAAGGTACTGTTCCAAAGTCTGATTTGTTCTCTCAGTTTGGCCGTTGGTCTGGGGGTGGTAAGCAGATGAGAAGGATAATTCAATTTCTAATGCTGAGCACAGGGCCTTTCAGAATCGGGAGGTGAATTGGACCCCACTATCTGACACAATATTGCTGGAGACTCCATGAAGCCGGACTATTTCTTTAATGAAGATGTCTGCAGTTTTGGCAGCTGTGGGAGTGCCCTTCATAGGCAGAAAATGAGCCATTTTGGTCATACGGGCAACGACCACGGGGGCAGCTCCACGATAAAGTCCATGGCTATCTGGGACCATGGGCATTCAGGTACAGGGAGCGGGTTCAAGAGGCCCAAAGCTTTAGCTTTGTTCGTCTTGTTTCGGGCACAGATGGGGCAAGAGCTGACGTACCTTCTACAATCCTCCTCAGCTCTCGGCCTCCAGAAGGAACGGGAAAGCAATTCGGCCATTTTGCAAGCCCCGAAATGCCCATCCAACTTGTGGTCATGGCAGAATCCTAAAGCCCTTAGGCATTAACCTGCTGGGACGAAGATCTTGTGGCCGAACCACCATAGCCCATCCTTTAACAGCAGTCTGCAATCAGAAGGACCGGAGGAGCTGTCCAGGACCTCTAGAGGGAAATATTGTGTCGGGCAGAATGGTGTCTCCCGACTCCGAGAACATCTGGTAAAGACCGTCTGGTTTTATGTTCTTCGATCCCGGCCTGTATGTCAGATGGAACTGAAACCTGGAAAAGAAGAGTGCCCAGCGGGCCTGCCGGGGTCTCAGTGTCTTGGCCACCCTCAGGCACTCCAGGTTTTTGTGATCAGTATATATAAGGATGGGTTGCGTGGCCCCTTCAAGTAAGTATCGCCATTCTTCCAAGGCCGATTTGATGGGCAATAGCTCCCTGTCACCCACATCATAATTCTTCTCGGGTGCAGACAACTTGAGAGAGAAGAAAGCTACTGGGTGGAGCAAGGCCTTGTCGCCTTGTCGTTGGGAAAGAACAGCTCCCACAGCAGTCTCTGAAGCGTCCACTTCCAGGACGTAGGGCAAGGCAGGGTTAGGATGCTTCAGAATGAGGGCAGAAGTGAACAAGGATTTGTGTGTCTGGAAGGCAGCTTGGGCTTCCGTGGACCAACAGAACGGAGAGTTCTGCTTTGTCAGCTGTGTGGTCGGGGTGATGATAGCAGAAAAGCCTTTCATAAATTTCCTGTAAAGGTTAGCAAAACCCACGAATCGTTGGACCCCTTTCCTGTCTGTTGGTGTTGGCCAGTCCAGAATGGTGGAAACTTTTTGAGGCCAAGTTGATGCCTGTGACAGAAATAAAAAGTACAAGGAATTGGATGCTGAGTTGATCAAAAGCACAGTTTTCCGCCTTGGCGTATAGCCCATGTTGCAGAAGGTGACTTAAGACTTTAGTGACATGCCTGTGATGCTCCTCAAGGGAGGAAGAGAAGATTAAAATGTCATCCAGATAGATTATGACAAAGAAGTCTAAATAGTCCCGGAATACATCATTTGCAAAGTGCTGGAAGGTTGCAGGGGCATTACACAGTCCAAAGGGCATGACTAAATACTCATAGTGTCCGAGGCGAGTGCGCCATTTCCATTCGTCACCTCCTCTGATGTGGACGAGATTGTAAGCCCCGCGAAGATCAAGTTTGTCGAATATAGTTGCCGACCCCAATCTTTGAAATAATTCCGGGACTAAAGGCAGGGGATAACGGTTCTTAACCGCAATCCGGTTGTGTTCCCTGTAGTCAATGCATGGCCGTAAAGAGTGGTCTTTTTTTTTGACAAAGAAAATTCCAGCTTCTGCAGGAGACGTGGAGGGTCGGATGAACCCCTTTTCAAGGTTGTCATCAAGATAAGCCTTGAGGGCCGCTAGTTCAGGTTCTGATAGTGGGTAGATCCTTCCGAAAAGATACTTCTGCCCCAGGCTAGAGTTTGATGGGGCAGTCATAGGGCCTGTGAGGGGGCAGTTTTTCAGCTCCTTTCTTACTGAAGACATCTAGGAAGTTGTGGTAGGCGGATGGAACAGACAAACAGATGTCTGAGTCAGGGTCAGAGTCCAAACAAAGCAATGGGGTTGCTGCATTTTCCCCTTGTTTCAGGCAATGCTGGAGACAATAGGAAGACCTGAATTTGATGGCCCCTGTGGACCAGTCAATACTGCGACTGTGAGCCCGAAGCCAGGGTAGGCCTTAGATGATGGGGAAGAGAGGGGATGCAATGGCATCCAAAAGCAGTAATTCCTGGTGGCCATCCGGTGTCTCGGTGGGTGACTATCCCGGACTTAATGATGGATCCGTCGGCCAGGCGGATGATCATTTTGTGGGTCTTTGGTTGCAGAGGGATTTGGTGCAGTGCTGCAAAGGCTTGATACACGAAGCAACTGCAGGCACCGGAGTCAATGATTGCTGGGACCCTGATATTTCCTCTGGGAAGCTGCAGAGTAAGGGAAAGAACAAGGTGAGGAGCATGACCCTGCTTGATAGGGATTTCAACCCTGGTAGTAGAAGAACACTTACCGCTCTTGGCGGGGCAGACTCTGACTATGTGTCCCGGGTTCCCCACAATAGAGGCACAAGTTCTGGGAGAAGCATCGTTGTCTTTCCTCAGTGGTGAGAGACGGACATAGGAGCCCTATCTGCATAGCCTCAGAGAGGTCGAGAGAGGAGGAGGTGGTCAATGGAGCAAAAGGAGCTGGATTCGGGTAGCTGGAAACCCGTAGGAGCATCCAAGTGGGATGCAGGGGTTCAAGAACATCTTTCAGCGGAGCGTTCCTGGAGATGCCGGTCAATTTGAATGGCCAGGTTGATGAGTGTGTCAAGGCTTTGGGGCACCCCCACTCGGGTTAGCTCATCTTTAAGGGGTTCTGACAGACCCAGGCAAAACTGATATCACAGTGTGGCATCATTCCATGCTGTATCTGCACTCCAGCGCCGGAACTCTGCTACATAGTCTTCTGCGATGCAGGGACCCTGTTGGAGAGCATGTAAGGTAGCCTCCGCTGTGGCGGCCTGGTGGGGGTCCTTATAAAGTCGGGCCATGGCTTTAAAAAATAGAACCAATGTGGAGACTTCTGTGGCTCTCTGCTCCCATAGCCGGTGTGCCCATGGCTGGGGTTCATCCTGAAGTAAGGAGATGACCAGCCCTACCTTGGTGGCTTCGAGAGAGAAGGTACATGGTTGGAGGCCAAAGTACAGCTCACAGGAATTTCGAAAGGCCTGGAACTTGCGACGGTCCCCAGAAAACTTGTCTGGCAGGGGGACCTTGACTGCGCACTAGTGCACAAACAAGGTCCATAAAGACATGGATGAGCAAATTTGGGGTGGAGGAACTTGACTGGCTTCAACTTGACAGAACACCTTTGGGATGAATTAGAGTGCAGACTGCGAACCAGGCCTTCTCGTCAACATCAGTGCCTGGCCTCACAAGTGGTCAAACATTCCCAAAGACACACTCTTAAACCTTGTGGACAGCCTTCCCAGAAGAGTTGAAGCTGCTATAGCTGCAAAGAGGGGGCCAACTCAATATTGAACCCTACAGACTAAGACTGGGATGCCATTAAAGTTCATGTGTGTGTAAAGGCTCTGCTCAGATTCCATGACTGAGGTTTACAACCACTTTAAAACTGTCAGTATAAAGTGTATTCAAACCTAAGAACAAAAAAGTATTATTTTGCAGCTTGCCACTCCTTAGCTATAGTTGCTATCTTGGACACGTTCCTTATTTTGCCATTAACACAACAGATCTTTTTGTGTTGTCCTCAAATTTAAAATGGAATTCATCACTTCTGGAGTAAATTCGACCCTGTCAGATGCTTTCCCATTTACACAACTCCACAATAAATAGACTCATATTCCAGTCTACAAAACCTACCATGCTTCCAATGTACTTTTCTCTGCTTTGGCCTTTCTGAAACCCCTTGGGTTTTGACAAAGATTGAGACAGAGGTCCCTCAGAATAAAATCTTGGTCACCATGGATGCAAGCCTGTGGGACTGGAGTGTCCTCTTAGATGATTTGTACTCCCAAGGCTCCTGGTCAGCAATGTAGAGCTGTTAGCTGTTGGAAAACCCTGGAAGTTGCCGTGGACCAGCTGAACAACAATAATGTAAATTCAATTCAAGAGTTGCCTTACTGTCTTTGGGCTGTAAATAGCTATGGCATAAGATTAAAGCTGAAGTTTTGCTATGGCAGTTTTTTACATAGTTGCATTGGCCCAGCTTGGACCAATATACAGTAAGTATGTATGTGTCATACCTGTAGGATTCCCGTTGAACCTGGAAAACACTGTAGTAAACAACACTACTACAGTGATTACCACTTGCTTCTGGGTTCTATGCCAAGTGGCTGCCCTGCTGCATTGTGAACACAGGGGTCTCTCGTTTGGCATGTGCACCATTCAGAGAACATTTAGCATTTTCTCAATGAATACAAATACTCAATGCACCTTGTCCAATCAGAGAATACATTCATTGAGAACATGCAAAGTGTTCCCTAAAGGACTTCCATGCTGAGCAAACAATCTCATATGTTCAGTAAAGGGCTGTGCACATGGGCCAAAAATCAGGTGGCATCTCTCAGTTCAATAGAAACCGGCCAACATTCGGCCCGTGTGTTGCAACCAGTCTGACAGAAGCCAGCCAAACATATGGCTTCTTTTCCACAGGTATGGCATATACATACTTACATTGGTCCAAGCTCAACCAATGCAACTATGTAGAAATTGCCATACCTATACTTCATATTTAGGATTTGCATATAAACTCAATCGCCTATGTGTCTCTGGACCTTATTATTCTTATCATTTGATACATGGATTACTTACTGAAGATAACCTCTGAATTTGTATGGTTAGTTTGACTTGCACTTGGTTATAACAGGCTTTACATTAAAGTGCATCTAAATCCAAAATCCCAATTGCAAAATTGCAGTTTACAAGCCCTTAGATGTACAGTAGTTGCTATATTTGTTTTCTATTTTTGAGCTTGTTCATTATTTTGACCGATGATCACACAGTAACACACTGCATGTCTTAAACACGCACTTGCCCTTCTGTATCAGGTCAACAAAAACAAGATAGGACCACAGAACTACGTCTATCTTATATTGTTCATATTATAGAGAGGTATGGTTCTGTAGTCAACACAGGTCGTGAGAATAAGATTTTACCAGCTTACAAGATTGTCAGCAAGATCAAGAGGCTTAACAAACAGATATATGAAAAGATATATGAAAGTGCTTTCAATGGTATATTTAACAGTCTAAAAGGGAGCAAATAAGACTTGTTTATTGTTAGGTTTTACATAAACTTTAAGAGCCCATTCACACCTGAGCGTTTTGTAGCTTGAATATGCTTGAAGCCTGAAGCTACAAAACGCTGGAGAAGAAAAAATCATTGATCCTCTATGGAGATGGTTCACATCTCCACTCCAAAACGCCTTAAGCCAAACGCCTGAAGCTCAAACAAGTTCTGGAATCGGGCATATTTGGGCGTTTCTGGAACATTTGTATTGCCATAGATATCAATAGAAAAGCATCAGTCGCACGTATTAGCGCGACTTGCGCTTCTTTGGGCGTTTGCAAACGCGCAAATACGCGCCACAAAAAGCTTGCAAAACGTCCAAAAACGCTACCCTCAGGTGTGAATGCAGCTTAGTCTATTTCGTTTTGGAAAAAAATGTTGAAGGAAGGGTTTGCGATAGCCATGCTTGTGTGCACACCAATGTTCACGTGGTGTTTACTTATGTTCAAAATACTGATACACGGTCACAATGACAGGTAGAAACAGTAATTTTTCACCTGAGAGTATTTGACTATTGTACATGTTAATCCCTGCTTTAACTTAGCATTAAGCAGTGTTTACTTAAAGCTGTTGTACCAAGTAAATTTAGCACGCTCAGCAAAATGCTAGATCTAGACAATGCCTTGATAGTGCAACATATTGACACTGATGTGGGTTCTTAACTGCTGATTGTTTTTTCTTTTTTTATTTGTTTATTTATATGCCTTGAAAAAGTATTCATATCCCTTAAAATTTTCCACATTTTACAACCAAAAACGTAAATGTATTTTATTGGCATTTTATGTGATAGACCAACACAAAGTGGCACATAATTGTGAAGTGGAAGGAAAATGATAAATGGTTTTCAAAATGTTCTACAAATAAATATGCGAGAAGCGTGGCGTGCATTTGTATTCAGCCCCAACCACCCCTGAGTCAATACTTTGTAGAACCGCCTTTCGCTGCAATTACAGCTGCAAGTCTTTTTGGGTATGTCTCTACCAGCTTTGCACATCTAGAGAGTGACATTTTTGCCCATTCCTCCTTGCAAAATAGCTCATGCTCTGTCAGATTGGATGGAGAGGGTCTGTACACAGCAATTTTCAAGTCCTACCACAGATTCTCAATTGGATTTAGGTCTGGAGTTTGACTGGGCTATTGTAACACATGAACATGCTTTAATGTAACCAGTCCATTGTAACTCTGAAGTAAGGTGAACCCCACCACCTCACCTCCCAGTCTCAAGTCTTTTGGGGACTCTAACAGGTTTTCTTCTAAGGTTGCCCTGTATTTGGCTCCATCCATCTTCCCATCAACTCTGACCAGCTTCCCTGTCCCTGCTGAAGAAAAGCATCCCCACAACATGATGCTTTCACGGTGGGAACGGTGTGTTCAGGGTGATGTGCAGTGTTAGTTTTCAGCCACACATAGCGTTTTGCTTTTAGGCTAAAAAGTTCAACTTTGGTCTCATCTGATCGGAGCACCTTCTTCCACATGTTTCTGTATCCCCCACATGGCTTCTCACAAACTGAAAACAGGACTTCTTATGGCTTTCTTTCAACAATGGCTTTATTCTTGCCACCCTTTCATAAAGGCCAGTTTTGTGGAGTGCACAACTAATAGTTGTCCTGTGGTCAGATTCTCCCACCTGAGCAGTGGATCTCTGAAGCTCCTTCAGAGTTACCATGGGCCTCTTGGCTGCTTCTCTGATTAATGCTCTCCTTGCCCAGCCTGTCAGTTTAGGTGGACGGCCATGTCTTGGTAAGTTTGCAGTTGTGCCATATTCTTTCCATTTTCGAATGATGGATTGAACAGTGCTCCGTGAGATGTTCAGAGATTACAGTTTTTTTTTATAACCTAACCTGCTTTAAACTTCTCCACAACTTTATCCCTGACCTGTCTGGCGTGTTCCTTGGCCTTTGTTATGCTGTTTGTTGACTAAGGTTCTTTAACAAACCTCCGAGGGCTTCACAGAACAGCTGTATTTATACTGAGATTAAATTACACTCAGGTGAACTCTGTTTACTAATTAGTGACTTTTGAAGGCAATTGGTTGCACTAGGTTTTAGTTATGGGTATCAGAGTAAAGGGAGCTGAACACAAATGCATGCCACACTTTTTATATATTTATTTGTAAAAAAATTTTGAAAACCATTTATCATTTTCCTTCCACTTCACAATTACGTGCCACTTTGTGTTGGTCTATCACATAAAATCCCAATAAATACATTTATGTTTTTGGTTGTAACATAACAAAATGTGGAAAATTTCAAGGGGTATGAATACTCTTTCAAGGCACTATATACCAGTGTGGTAGCAAAATAAAGTTTTATAGTTTTAGTTTTCTTTGAGCAAAACGGCCCAGGAACCCTTCAAATAACATTGAAATATACATTCAGGTTTATTTAGATTGAGAAACCCCCATTAAAAAATGTTTTGGTGTTGTTAGACCTCATTCACACTCTGAGGCCTGTATACCTTGAATTTCCAGTTCGACAGTCACTTGTCTTAGTTTGGCAGGTGAGTGGCCCAAATGCACACAGTCTATATTTGGGTACAATCACTGGCGCCCACACGCCTGTCAAATAAGGACAAGCGGCTGTGTCTCTATAGCTGCTGCATCTCTGTAGACTTAAGCTGGGTACACACGGACTGAATGTGTGGAGACAACGGGCGATTAAAAAAAAACAGTGTTTATATCGATCTGTCCAACAGAAGCTGGCCATTTGGCTGGCTTCTGTCAGATATCCATGCTGGAAAACCAGCATATGACCGACTCCCGATCAGCGCTCTCAGCCAGTGGCAGAGATTGCTCATCCGAGTGTTCCGAGGGTTCTGGCGGGGGGCCACCCCCCTGTCAGAAAACAACAGCTCAGCGGGGGAGATCCCTAAACTAAATTGCATGGTTAGTAAAGTGGCTCCGACTGGAGCTGACAGTTTTTTTTCATTCAACCCGCGGGGTTGAATGAAAAAAACGAATAGTGTGTACCCGGCTTTACAGTACATGGGCTGTCTACCTGCAGCACCTGGCAACTAGAGTAGGGTGACCAGATGTCCCCTATTTCCTGGGACAGTCTGCGGATTGGGGATACTTTTCCTGGAGAACGTCTTTCCCCAGAAGTGTCCCTGGATTGGAGAGGCGACGGGGGGGGGGGGCAAAATGCGGCATCTCCCCCTGCATCTCTGGCTGTCTGCTTAGCTGTGCAGTGTGGGGAGGTGGGAGGTGGCGATCGGCAGCTCTGTGGTGTCTGCAGGATCTCTGGGGCTTGTAGTTCTCTTCCAGAGTTGACTGGAGTGGAGAGGGGAGGGGCCTCTGACCCAAGCAGGTATCAGCAAGAGCATAGCGGCTCACCTGTACACTGAAGTGAAACTGATACTTGCTCGGGTCAGAGGCCCCTCCTCCCTCCACTATACACTCGGGAAGAGAACCACAAGCCCCAGAGATCCCGCGGACAGCACAGAGCTGCCGATCGCTGCCTCCCACCTTCCCACACTGCATAATTAATCTGACAGACAGAGATGCTGACCACAATGACTGACCATGGGGGTGACAGTGTGGGTTGGGGGGATGCAGAGATGTGCTGGGGGTGACAGAGTGGGGTGGGGGTGTAGAGATGGTGGGGATCGTGTAGAGACGTGGGGGGATGGGGTGTGACAGTGGGGCTCGTGTAGGGACGTGGGGTGTGATAGTAGGGTCGTGTAGAGATGTGGGGGTGGGGTGAGACAGTGGGGGTCGTGTAGAGAC
>BLSH010332978.1:361953-381025 GCA_018402905.1 Glandirana rugosa | reverse complement strand
AGATGTGCTGGTGGGTGATAGTGTGGGGTGGGGGGTGCAGAGATGTGCTGGGGGTGACAGTGTGGGGTGGGGAGGGTACAGAGATGTGCTGGGGTGACAGTGTGGGGTGCAGAGATGTGCTGGGGGTGACAGTGTGGGGTGGAGGGGGGTGCAGAGATGTGCTGGGGGTGACAGTGTGGGGGGTGCAGAAATGTGTTGGGATGACAGTGTGGGGTGGGGGGGTGCAGAGATGTGCTGGGGGTGACAGTGTGGGGTGGAGGAGGAGGAGGAGGAGTGCAGAGATGTACTAGGGGTGACAGTGTGGGGAGGGGGGTGCAGAAATGTGCTGGGGGTGACAGCGTGGGGTGGGGTCTGGGGGGGTACAGAGATGTGCTGGGGGTTGGATGTGGAGTTGGTACAGAGCACAGATGTGTTTGACCCCTTTCACACTGGCAGTTTTTCAGGCAGACCCATTGAGACCATCCATTGCCCTCTATGGAGCTGTAAATGTCAGCGGACCTGTCTCCGCTGACACCTGCCACCATCCGATCCGGTCCACTAAAAACAGACAGATGGGAGATCCATTCCCCATCCATGTGGCGGATCAGATTGGATGGTCAGTTTCCATCCAAAAGCCCCATAGAGAGCAGCGTGCTGTGTCCATGTCCGCTCTGCATCAGCGGACCAGACACAGACATCTCGTCCGTTTGCTCAGCATTAATCAGGGAAGAGATGCACTGAGAAAATGGAGTACGCTGTGTCAACTTTAATTTGATTCACCTGCCTTCACACAAGTCCCGTCTGGTTTTTCTCCTTTGATAGGCAGCACACTTGTCCAATGCTGGGACATGTGTGCTTTCTATCATAGGTAGGATCCATCCAGGAGACGGGACATGTATGATGGTCCGGCAAATCAAATTCAAGTTGACAAAGCAGGAGACGCCAGCCTGACATACCCCCCAGTGTGTGGCACCGCCCCCCCGCCTCAGCACCCCCCCAGGATCTGTGTCATGATCCAGCCATTTTCGGCAGAACACCAGCTGCATTCCTGGGCACTGGTGAGGATGCATTCCTGGGCACTGGTGAGGCTGCATAGATGGGCACTGGTCAGTCTGCATAGATGGGCACAGCTAAGCCCTGCATTCTTTATGTAATGCACTCCTGAGCCCTGCACTCTGTTTTTTCTCTATCTTATCTTCATAACATTTGGCAGTCATATCTAAAAACATTCTAAGCAGTATATTTTCTATTTATCTTTGTTTATGGAGGAAATGTGAGAAATAATGTATATATCATACAATCATTACATAAACACACATCACATATAGAGTTGATCGAACCCCTGGATGTTCGGTTCGGTGGGTTCGGCCGAACTTCGGGAAAAAGTCCGGGTTCGGTACCGAACTTGACCCAAACTATACCCCGAACCCCATTGAATTCAATGGGGACCCAAACTTTTTGGCACAAAAATGCCTGTAAAAAGGTCCTGGAAAGTGCTAGAGGGCTGCAAAATGATTTTAGAACAATAATCTGTCCCTTACAGCAACAGCAGGAACCTGACCCTATAGAACTAGAAGATGATTTTAGAAAAATAATCTGTCCCTCTAAGCAGTAGACTCTACCTAGTCCAGTCAGATCGTTCTGTAATGCAGGATGAGATCTGCAATCTGTCCCTAAAAGCAGTAGTAGTAGTAATCTCTACCTATCTATCTACCTGCAATCTGTCCCTCACAGCACCGGCAGCATCCTCGCCCTACACTACCCAGAGAGCATGTGACATGCAGCACTAAGTGACTCCAGCTTATAAAGAGGCTGGGTCACATGATGCACTGGCCAATCACAGCCATGCCATTAGTAGGCATGGCTGTGATGGCTTCTAAGGGCAAACCAGTGAAACACTTGTTGATTGGCTGCCCTGCAGCTATTCAACATGCGTGATCAAATACCCGAACCCAGATCTCGAACCCAAACTATTTTTCAAATGTTCGGGTCCGGGTCACGGACACCCCAAAGTTCGGTACGCTCAACTCTAATCACATACACTGCATATATAATTTGGGGAAAATATGTTTATAAAATAGTTTACCATTCGCCAATAAAAAAAAAATATGTCCCATGTCCATTTTAAAAATCTGGTCACTTTAAACTAGAGCCACATTAAAAAAGACTAATCTACAGGGTACAGGCCTCAGCGCCCGTGAATAAGGCCATAAAGTAGACATCTGTGACAGAACGTTTGTAAATACATTGAATTCTTGTATCGTATGCCTGTGCCCTCAGAGTGGACTTGAACTCATAAAGTAATTTTCTATCTGATAGGGGACATCAAGAGATATTATTTGTGCCTAAGCAATATCCCGGAAAATGTACATTTTGTCCTGAATATGGTATATTTTGTCCAGGCATGGTATATGCATAGTCAGGGCTGCTGTTAGAAATCATGGGGCCCCGTACAGCCTACCTGACGGGGCCCCCTTTAATCCCACCCTCAACCTCACCCCAGGCCCCTCCCCTGACCCCACCTCTGCAAAATTTTCACTGTTTACATATGCACGCGCGTTCATTATGGCTTATCAGTACAGGGGGACAGAGGCGGTTTACAATTTTTTTTTTTTTAACCAAAAAATGGTTACAGTTTGTATCTTTTTTATTGCTATCAGAAGGGATGAACAACATCTCTAGTGATAGCATGGGGCAGTGACAGGTCCTATTTATGAAGAGAGCTGCGGTCTATTAGACCCCATATCTATCCTCTGCTTCCAAAGCATCTGATCAAACCAAGAGCGGTTTGATCAGATGCTTGTTCAACCCTTGTTGAGTCCAGGAAGTGTCCTACACATAATGATCACTGCACACTAACAGGCATGGAAATCGGACTATACAGCTGTAGTAAGTGTACACACAATGTACTATATGAAATTATTACATGATCTTCTTCATTGTTATGCATTAGCATTGCTCTCTGGTCATAACTATTTCAATACTAAGGAGAACACTCCCCACCATTTCTATAGGATATGGGAGGAGAGTATGGGCTCCTGCTGGATGTACCTCCCCCACACACCATTACTGTGTGAGTGTATGTGGGTATTTATATTGCATGTAGAACCATTGCTGCCTTAGCTCTGAGGAAGAAGGCATGGCCTTCCAAACATGTTAGCTGGCGCAGCTCTCACGTCCTCTCCATCACGGTCCAGGACTTTCCCCAATATATGTCCATTTACCCCATGCTAGGGGCTTCATGCATATTATCATCATATGTTTGTGAGTATTTTTAATCTCTTTTTTAATACATTTTACCCTGGGATAATGCACTAGGCCAGTGTGCCTTCTTTTTCTTCTAATATATAGTGGCATCTGGGACACCCCTATTCCCGGAAGGCAGCAAGGCCAATTCCATCATCCCTGGGAAGCACTCATCCCCCATCATACAATTGCGCAGGGGTCATTGTTTTGCATTTCTACTATCAAGATTTCTGGGGACTCCAGCTGCAGCAAGTATTGGGCCTGAGTGTTAACATCTGATCTGTGTCTAGCCTTTGAGAAAGACAATGGTCATCTCTATAGAAGACAGACAGTTAAGAAGATCCTCACTAGCAAAAGGGTTCACCACCAGTATAGACAGCTTTGAGAACCATACTGGAGACAATGGAACAATGGTTCAAGCAAACAATGACATTATATCTACTCCGGATAGAGAGGACAGAATGATCTCACTGATTTATAAACTTAAAGATCTCCTTGAAAAAGAGATGCTACAATGGTGGGATATTCTGTTACTACAAAAATATAGGTAGTTTAAAAGAGTACCGAGAGGTCTTAGAATTACACTCATCTGTTCATTTCTTGAAGATGATCTCAAAGAAAGTTGGAACAAATGTTTGCACGAGTGCAATCAGCAATGGCTACAATTTATAATTGTCCAAAGAGAACGGAATTTATCTAAAATTCGGGCAAGCATTGATTCACTTCAAGATTAATTGTCTGCATTTACAGACATTTCCACCTTTGACATATGGGATCAAAAAATCAACGAACAGATGATGGAGTACGAAACCAACCTTATAAGCAAAAAATCTGCAAATTTGAACGCGACCGACTAGATTATCTTAACGGTCACGAATTCAATTGGAAAAAAGAGAGATCCAAAAAAGCTGGCTCACATAGATCTCTGAGGCAGCATTCAATCACCTGCTATGACCATACACAAGGCAGGTCTAGCGATTCCATTAATACACAAGCTCCACCTTCATCTAATAGGCAGTCCAACACGAAGCCTGCAAAGACACACACACACCCAGGGATCCTCAATATCCAGACAGCTATCATACAGAAAGGAATACACTCAACCATCTGGAGACTCAGTACATCACCAGTCCACTCACCACAACTACAACACCAATAAAGAAAAATACTGTAAAAGTACACCTGGACAAAAAAGCTTGCACAGATTCATACTTCAGGGGATAAGAATATGGGTGTCAATGCCACCACTAGAAACCCTTCCCCAGCCCCAGGGCCGTGCCCTCGTTTGGTAGAGCCTTTGACCCGGTCGGTGCAATCCCCGCTGGCAAGCAGTTCTAACGTAGGTACTGAAAAGGAGACATCTAATTTAGAGTTTGAATTCGGTTTACATACAATACCAGAAACATTTAATCCATTTACCACACTTGAGAACCCGAATGACGACAATACTGACACTACTACAACGACATTGTCTTTTTTAGTGAAAGACGTTGCAAGAGGGGAGGGTCTTGCAACAACTATCCAGAATGCGAGCCCAATCCCGCCATCACAGATAACATCAACAAAGAAGAAAACAAGGAAAAGAGAAGAAGTACCAGACGAGGGAAAAGAGGAGGAAAGAGGTGTAAAGAGAGGCAGATTGTAAATAATACCCATTCTACCATCAAGATATACAATCTTTCGAGCTCAGTGTTTGCAGACACAGAGCTAGATCTGCTCAGAAAAGGTCTGAGCTTCGCGCCACCAAGTACACCTAACCTGTTTGAGTTATTCCTGGATCTCAATAGATATGTAAGAAAACTCGCTGTGAAAAGATATTATGCACTGAAAGAAGCTACTTCTATCAATAATCAAAAAGAAGAACCGCACACGGAACCCTTGGAAGAAACCATGGATGAAGATTTGATTCTGAATATTCTTGAAGAGCTATATTCAGAGGCTCAATCGAACGAGAATACATCTTTCCATTTCGAAGGAGGCATACAACCACAAAATAATGCAGTACTACATATCTCTTTTAGGCCCACTTCTACCTTTTTCCCACATTGGGCCAAAGGGAATTTTATCTCCACCTTTTAGGATATGGTGTTCAATGCCATCAAGGCAAAGTTCCAGAAAAGCAACAAACAACTTGGTCCTCTGTATAGCCCGATTGAAAGCTTAAAACAGAACGAAGAGATAATAATAAGAAGAGCAAATAAAGGAGGGAGTCTGGTCATCCAGAATAGAGAGGACTACATCGCCGAAGCAAGAAGACTCCTAGGAGACGAGAGTACATATATACAATTAAAGAAAGATCCAACAATAGAATACACCAAAGAACTCAAACTAATTCTGGACCAAGCTCTGGCATCCAAAATTCTTACAAAGAATGAATATCTTTTCCTGTATAATAGACATGCGGTCACTCTTCATTTCTATCATATTCCAAAAGTACACAAGAGCACAGAAAAATCGCCTGGAAGACCTATCATTGCTGGCATGGACAGTCTTTCAAGCAATCTCGGATGTTATATCGACCATTTCCTGCAAGACATAGTCACCCATCTTTCGTGAGAGACTCTCACCATATGCTGGAAATTCTTTCCAACTATCAATGGCAAACAGAGTACAGATGGTTGTCTCTAGATGTGGCCTCCCTTTACACATCGATCAACCATATACACGGATTGAGAGCCCTTAATTACTATCTAATGGAAGAGGATGTACTAAACTCGATTAAAGCAAAGTTTTTAATAGACTGTGTTGAATTCCCTCTCACGCATAATTACTTTTCCTTTATGGGGGATCATTATCTCCAGGTGAGGGGCACAGCTATGGGGGCCAGGTTTGCTCCGAGTTACGCAAATCTCTTTATGGGATATTGGGAGAATTCCTACATCTGGAAGAACAATCCCTTTGGCACAAACCTGGTCCTCTACGCCAGGTATATTGATGATATCTTCATCATCTGGGATGGGTCTGATGAAGACCTTGCAGGCTTCTTGTCATACTGTCAAAATAATCCGTATGGAATTTAATTCACACATGTCATCGACACCGAGACTCTTGTCTTCCTAGATCTGGAACTCAAAGGGAATTCTGATGGCACGATCACCTCTAAAACACACTTCAAGGCCAGTGGTGGTAACTTCTACCTACACGCCCAGAGTAACCATCACCCCAGATCGATAAAGAATATCCCTTTTGGCCAATTTTGCCATTTGAGACGTACATGCACTAAAAAGGATGACTATATGTTGCAAAGTGAGCTGCTGAAAAATAAATTTGAAGAAAAGGGATATGATAAAATTCACATTGAAACAGCTTTCAACAAACATCTTGTAGAATACGATAACCCACCAGCCCCTTATGTAAAACCACACGCTACAAAGGATTCTGCACTGCAACCTATTCGCTTCTCAACTCAGTATAATAGCAAAGCCTTTGAGATTCAACATAAACTAGGTAGAAACTGGAACATTCTCAAACAGGACCCTATCCTAGGGGACAAGCTTCCAGACAGGCCAGATATAGTATTTCGGAAACCTTGTGACCTCAGAAGCCTAGATGCCCCCAGTAGGGTCAAGAAATGCGCTAATAAAACTAGCACCGTATGGTCATGTATTTTTGATCAAAAAGGCTGTTATAGATGCGGTGTCAAAAACTGTGGCACATGTACCTTCATGTGGCACCGCAAAAAATCCATAGTAGGAAAAGATGGAAAAACGCATGGTATTAAACATATGTAGTGTACGGCATATTATGCCCATGTGGCCGACTATACGTGGGCCGCACATCTCGCCCACTTAGAGTGAGGATCGGAGAACACAAGTGCAGCATTGCCAACCAGAAGGACAAGTTCACAGTTCCTTGCCACTTCCTCAAGGAACATCAAGGAGACCGATCAGGAATGCAAGTTTTCGGGATAGAGGACATTGGGGCTGACATAGATATGGGAAGAAGATATCAAAGGCTCTGCAAACGAGAGGCATACTGGATTTTCACTCTGGGGAGCCTTGCCCCCGGAGGCCTCAGTGAAGATGCTGAAGTTCATAAGATTGTTTGAAAAAAGTGGTACCGCTTATGCTTTTATTAGGTGTATCATTGAGATTTTTAGGGCAAATACATAGAGGATCCTGTACCCAGTGACAAGTGCCTCTGATCACATGATAAGTCTGCTTCTATATACGCACACACTCCTCCTGCACACATGCACATGTACCAATATGCAGGTGCTTTTTGTTGGTTTTTCTATGAGGCTGTGTGATTGCGTGCACAAGTGTGCAGGGGCATGCTCTGCCACTATACATGCATACACACTTATATACATCTAGTCATCCACCTTTATGATTGCAACGCTATGTATATTCTATTTGTGTATACACACTTATATAGATACAGATAGATGTATATGTTTCTCCTCTCTTCTCCTTGTAGTTGCCCTATGGCTGACTTTGATTACTCCCTGCCCTCTGTACCTAGTATATGTATGTGCGTATATGTATGTATGTACATATATGTATGTGTATATGTATATATATATATATATATATATATATATATATGTATATGTATTGCATGATATAAGATAATATATTGCACTGCAATATTGTGCTAGTGTCCCTGGGTCGGCGCTGTGAGATCTGCGAGTTCTGTTCGATGCCAAATGTGTGAGACTTTTACAGGTGATGTTTACTCATGGGTGTGACGGTCACTGACAGGTGATTGGCGATGGTCACTAATGGGTGATTGGCGATGGTCACTGATGGGTGACTGGTGGTGGTCACTGATTGGTGGCGGGTGTCTGGCGGTGGTCACTGATGGGTGACGGGTGTCTGGCGGTGGTCACTGATGGGTGACGGATGTCCGGTGGTGGTCACTGATGGGTGACTGGTGGTGGTCACTGATGGGAGACTGGCTGTGGTCACTGATGGGTGACGGGTGACTGGCTGTGGTCACTGATGGGTGCCGGGTGTCTGGTAGTGGTCACTGATGGGTGTCTGGTGATGGTCACTGATGGGTGACGGGTGACTGGTGGAGGTTACTGATGGGTGACTGGCGGTGGTCACTGATAGGTGATGGGTGACTGGCGGTGGTCACTGATGGGTGACTGGTGGTTGTCACTGATGGGTGACTGACGTTGGTCACTGATGGGTGTCACGTGTCTGGCGGTGGTCACTGATGGGTGACGGGTGTCTGGCGGTGGTCACTGATGGGTGACCGGTGTCTGGCGGTGATCACTAATGCGTGACAGGTGACTGGCGGTGGTCACAGATGCATGACAGGTGACTGGCAGTGGTCACAGATGGGTGACGGGTGACTGGCGGTGGTCGCTGATGGGTGACTAGCGGTGGTCACTGATGGGTGACTGGCGGTGGTCACTGATGGGTGACTGGCGATGGTCACTGATGGGTGCCACGTGTCTGGCGGTGGTCACTCATGGGTGACGGGCTCTGGCAGTAGTCACTGATGGGTGACCGGTGACTGGCGGTGGTCACAGATGTGTGACAGGTGACTGGCGGTGGTCACTAATGGGTGACGGGTGACTGGCAGTGGTCACTGATGGGTGATGTGTGACAGGCCACGGGTGACTGGCGGTGGTCACTGATGGGTGACAGGCCATGGTCAGTGATGGGTGACAGGTGACAGACCACGGTCAGTGATGGGTGACAGGCCACGGTCACTGATGTGTGGCGGTTGACACACCATGTTAACTGATGGGTGACACGCCGCAGTCAGTGACAGGTGACACGCCACGGTCAGTGACGGGTGACATGCCACGGTCAGTGATGGGTGACACGCCACGGTCAGTGACGGGTGACACGCCACAGTCACTGTCGGGTGACACGCCATGGTCACTGACGGGTGACAGGTGACACGCCAGGTCACTGACGGGTGACATGCCACAGTCACTGATGGGTGATGGGTGACACGGTCACTGGCTGGGTGAGAAGCCACGGTCACTGACGGGTGACAGGTGACACGCCACGGTCACTGACAGGTGATGGATGACACGCCATAATCACTGACGATGGACACGCCACGGTCACTGACGGGTGACATGCCATGGTCACGGGTGACGGGTGACATGCCACGGTCACTGCCGGGTGACACGCCATGGTCACTGACGGGTGACACACCACGGTCACGGGTGACACACCACAATCACTGACGGGTAACTCGCCACGGTCACTGACGGGTGACACGTGACTGGTGACATGCCACGGTCAGTGATGGGTGACACACCACGTGACTGATGGGTGACAGGCCACAGTCGCCGATGGGTGACAAACCACGGTCGCTGATGGGTGACAGGCCACGGTCACTGACGGGTGATGGGTGACAGGTGCACTTTATGATTGACAGTCTGATGACAGGTGCACTTTATGGGGGCAGATGGGATGACTGCTGCAGTGACAGGTGCATTGGGGGGGCAGGGTGAAGTGTCAGTGTGCTTTTACTATACAGATCAGTAACTCACTGATCCCAGCTCTTCTCTCCTCACACTGGACACTGTGTGAGGAGAGAGGAGCTGGTAACAGTGAGTTACCGCTCTGTTTACATTGGATGTGATCGGCTGTGAAGTAGATCACAGCCGATCACAAGGTAACAGCCGCCGGCCGGCGGCTGATACCAGTGTCGGTGACAGGCCGTGTTCCCTGGGAACACGGCGTCCCCGGCGCGCACGCGCAGCGCGCTCCCGATCGCGCGCATGCGCCGTGCGAATGGGGGAATGTGCCGTTTGTGATCAGCCGTGACTTTGTTAAGGCCGATCACATGGTAAACAGTCATGGCCAATGGCTGTTCACCCCCGTCGGTGATGCAGCGTGTCCTGGGGACATGCCGACACCGACAGAGCCGGGATGCGCACGCCCGATCGCGCGCAATCCCGGCTTAAAGGGCCGACGTCATATGACGTTGTCCCGGAACAAGAGGCTTACCGCTTCTCTTGTCACGTTTTTGGGGTTGTGTTCGATATGTGCAAAGAGAGATCACGCAAATACTTAAAAATATAACATTTATTACAAGTAATGACAGATACAGATAAAGATAAAGAAAATATCAAGAATACTTAACTAAAGGTGCTTGTTTCCCGCCATGGGTCCCTTTCGTGGCATAGGTGACCAGGACCAGACATGTGCCTCATGGCTGTTCTGGGTGAGACTGCCTTATACCAGTTTGGGCTGTGGTATAAAACTTGTGTGTAAGCCAACACCCTGGTAAGCAATTACATTCCTGAGGAGAGGGGGCTAACTTGTCCATATAAGGCAGTTCAAATGCCAATAGGTTGAGTCATGCAAGGTAACCAGGATATTAGAGGCTATAATAGATATTTGTGAGGCCAACCTTAATGAGGAATATGAAATATGCAATTTCCCCAACACTCCACCCCCTGGCTCACAAATTATATAATGCCTCCAACTGTACATAAACACAACATCAATATTAGAAGGGAAAGCACCTGATTATTGTAAACAAAAAGAATAATTCTCCCACCCCCGGTTTACCTTAAATGAAAAATGGGGGATCTAAAGCGTATCTAATCTAAAGTGTAGATACCTACTTTCCTTTCCCTGTCAGGTTTACCTGCACAGAACATCTCATTCAGCTATGTTAGGGCTGAAAAATATAAAAATATCCAAACTTAAAAAAAAAAACTATATGTTGGACTAACAGAGGAACACCAAACTTCTCCTTTCGAAAGCACAGGAGCAGGTATGAACATCAAACTTTCCTTTCAAAGTCCTCCATACCTGGTGATGGACAGCAAAGTCTTAGACATCCGGTGATCAGATAGCAGCTGCAGCACAACAATTGCAACAATGTAAAACTGAAAGAACTGTAGAATACAAAGTCAATATCCTCCGTACTATTGCAGCTCACAAGTCATTGACGTGCAGGCACCTAACTTTACAGACAGTTCAAGCACTTGGCCATCAGAGCAGACAAAACAGTTCAGGTACTTCACAATCAGATTCAGGTACTTGACCATGATAGCGGATGGAACAGTTCAGGTATTCAACCATCAGAACAGGTGTAATTTGCACCAACAGTTCAGCTGCTGATCATTGGCAAAGTCTTTATAGACGGTTGCTGCTGTCAAATGTGTTTGTCTCCTTTCTCCAATATGCTCGTGGTTGACGTCAAGGCAAATGTGTTACCAAGACTGCCAGTCCAACCTTTAATACTTAACAATAATGCCCCTATAGCCCATCATGGATTTAGATTTCTGAACAGTTAAATCCCCAATCCCTAGCGACCTGGCCTAACACTTAAAGGAAAAACTCATTTTTTTCTCATTCCGGGTGAAATATTGGTACAGGAACACCACCACCCATCTCCCATCTGAACTCTACTTTTATATCTAAACGTAACAATGTCCAACCATAGGCCCAACTTCAAACCACTTAATGTGTGTATATTTCCTCTGTGTACTCCGGTCTCCTCCCACACTCTAAAAATATTCTGGCGGGCTAACTGGCTCTTGTCTACACTGACCCCAATATGTGTGTACAAACTACCCACACCTGATGCGTCATTATACTCTACATGCCAGTCCCACGCCCAAACAATCGGGGAGAATCGAGGAAAACTAAAACCGGGAACCTATTTCATTTCATAATCAAGTGTATCAAACATGGTGGCCAAAGGATCACTAAGTGTCACCTATAACAATGTATATATCAAAATTACAGCACCTTCATTTTGAAGGACTTCGTTTAAAATTTGCAACCATTGCCATAATCATGATTATCTCTAATAGAGTAGACATAAAATTACTTTTTTCCATAATAAATGACACGATTAGCTTGAATTCAAACAGTCATTCATATAGAAAAATATACTTCAATTCAAACACCAGTTGTCACCCATTCTCTTCCTGTACTGTGCACATCCTGTGGATTCTGTTCTTTTTTCACACACTCCAACAGTGATTCTGTATTACAGGCCACTGCAATGATTACGGCAAAATCTATTAAACTAGATCCTGCTATAAATCAATCTAAATACACACAGGAAGGGACAGTAGAGGAAGATAAACATATATTATTTTTGGGTCTTCTTATACCCTCCAAATCATTAAAAATATGTTTCAAATTCAACTTAATCAGAAGGGAAAAAACTTGAATACTCATCATGCAGCATCAAAATTATTAGCTGCTCTGTTTACAATCGGTTCTAACTACCATTACATTCACATAAACAAAAATATAAACAATTAAGACGATGCAAGTTGTCAAGTATGTTGTAATCTTCGTCTTTAGTTCTTGGACATCAAACCATATCGGACAGGTGGATCGATGCTGTTTAGCGCTATCTAGGAACTAAACAAAATGAAAGGTCTTAGTGCATTATGATTACATTTCCCACCTAGAAATAAACAAATGGTTAGCACAAAACACATATTCAAAACACTTTCCTGACAAAACATATGGCCATGTTGTTTAATGAGAGTGCACTCTTTTCTACTCATGTTAAATGAGCTCATTAATTAATTAATTAATCACCACGTGGATTTTCATTAAAGGACGTCCATCAAAAGTTGTCAATAATTCACCATGGTTAACATTCACAATAACATTTGCAGTGTGTTCATCACATTGTGCACAAATATTATACATCACCAAATCCATATTGATTTTCTATTTCAACCTCTTCCCATACAATCTTGGAAACTTCTGTATTAACAAAAAAACGTATAAAACAATCATTAGTGTTGTATTCTAAAGTTTCACACTTCATTACAATCACCTATCCAGACAAGACATATTTATCTCCAGTGATCTTTCACTATTGTCCTATTGTATACTGTTACTCTTTGCTTGCTCGTACATTTAGCATGTTATACAGAACTTGTCTAATCAGCTACGTTGTCAAATGACTGTCAGAAAAAGGTAGAACCAAATTTTTATCAGTGGGTGGAGCATTTTCTCTTTCCACGCCCAGTAGGCTGGAATAGAGAACTAAACATTTAAATAATTATAATAATCATGGCTGCTTTTTAAGAATTTAAAGGGTGTCGGCCGCATGCAATCAGCCTTTTCTTTGTTTAAACTGAATCCTAGAGTTACAAAGCTAAAAACTAACAATTTCAACTAGGATTGTATTTTTTGCAACAAAATTAAACATTTCCCTTGGTCTTATATATCACCCACATTTAAACATTACATTTAACAGTATATTCCTTATTTCTTAGATGTTCAGAACTTTCCTGCTTCACAGACAGACACAATCTTTTAAGGGGGGTTACAAATGGTGGAATGTCTGTCCCTTTATCTGTTTCCTTATTTACACAGACACACAGAGCATGTAAAGGGAGGGGAGGCATCTGCAAATGAAAGCATTCTCATCTCTGAGTCCCAAATGCTTTCTTATAAAGGATGACCCTCAAACATAAGTGACAAAATTTATTTTACAAATCATACTAAGCATTACCTATCTATCTTGATTAAGGTAACCTTGTCATTTTATATAGACAATACAAACAAGTACCATGTCCATTAGTTAGCTTCAAACCATTCGGACATACACATAACAATCAATATTCAAACAAGTCTCATTGCTCTGAAATTTTTACACTCCAGAGACCAATGCTGTTACTTGCAAATTAAGGCTTCCTGAAGATACAACAGTTTCATTTGTATATCAGTCTCTCGCCCAATTTATAAACAAGTCTCATTGCTCTGAAATTTCTTCAATCCAGAGACCAATGCTGTTTACTATTGCAAATTAAGGCTTCCTGAAGATACAAGTTTAATTTGTATATCAGTCTCTCGCCCAATTTATAAACAAAAACAAAATCGCAAGCCGGTGTCCAGTCAACACCTAAACAAAAATCTACTTGCACCTGATCACCTAAAGGCACCTCAAATAAGCCAGCTAAGTATCTGATACATTTCCTTCGCTTTCTGAATGTACTGTGGCTCACAATACAAGTACACAACATTAAACCTAGCACAAACAGTCTAGCACAATTTTGCATCATTTTTGTATCTCTTATTTGCACAAATCGACCCCACTCCTGGTACCAAATCTCTTGTCACGTTTTTGGGGTTGTGTTCGATATGTGCAAAGAGAGATCACGCAAATACTTAAAAATATAACATTTATTACAAGTAATGACAGATACAGATAAAGATAAGGAAAATATCAAGAATACTTAACTAAAGGTGCTTGTTTCCCGCCATGGGTCCATTTCAATGCATAGGTGACCAGGACCAGACACGTGCCTCATGGCTGTTCTGGGTGAGATTGCCTTATACCAGTTTGGGCTGTGGTATAAAACTTGTGTGTAAGGGAAAAGCCCACCCCCAGCCAACACCCTGGTAAGCAATTACATTCCTGAGGAGAGGGGGCTAACTTGTCCATATAAGGCAGTTCAAATGCCAATAGGTTGAGTCATGCAAGGTAACCAGGATATTAGAGGCTATAATAGATATTTGTGAGGCCAACCTTAATGAGGAAAATGAAATATGCAATTTCCCCAACACCGATCCGCCGTCATATGACGGTGGGCGGTAGGCAAGCGGTTAATTATGTGAAAATATCCATACCTGGAATTATTTTTTTAAAGTAAACTTCCTCTGTTGACATTTATGTATAGATAGGCGTATAATAAGGTTTGCCTATAGGTAGTGTAAATATATAGTTACATATTTAGTCAGGTTGAAAAAAGACACAAGTCCATCTAGTTCAACCAATAAGAAAGAAAAAAAACATACAATTGCATATGCACAATCCTATGCCTACAGTTGATCCAGAGGAAGGCTAAAAAGCCCAGCAAAGCGTGATCGAATTTGCTACAGAAGGGGAAAAAATTCCCTCCTGATCCCCGAGAGGCAATCAGATATTCCCTGGATCAACTTTACCTATAAATGTCAGTACCCAGTAATATAATGTACATTAATGAAAGAATCCAGGCCTTTTATAAAGCAATCTACTGAGCTGGCCAGAACCACAGATGGACGACCTTTCTGTATTTGGAGATATTGACAAGCAGCCAGTGACATCACTGGCACATGCGCCCTGAAGGAATAGCAGCCGGTACCGTTCCTTCCGAGCCCTGTGCCGTGAACGGCGGCTCCCGCCGGCAGAGTGGTGTCATCGGGGCTCCAGGCAGTCACAGAGCCAAAGCCTGCGAACCTGGAAGCAAGACGGGTGAAAATAGAAGCGGCTGCAGTACTGAGAATGCATCGCTGGAACAGCTTAGTTTTAA
Organism: Glandirana rugosa; assembly: GCA_018402905.1. Taxonomy (NCBI): domain Eukaryota; kingdom Metazoa; phylum Chordata; class Amphibia; order Anura; family Ranidae; genus Glandirana; species Glandirana rugosa. The sequence goes on along the minus strand of BLSH010332978.1, from coordinate 365,601 downwards.
GGTAAGTTTCACATAATGTGCTAGTATGCAACACATACTAGCACATTATGACTTTACTTTGCAGGAAGAAAAAAAAAACTCTAGCAGTATACAACCACTTTAAAGTGCTATTAAAACTTTGCTTTTTTTAAAATAACAAACATGTTATACTTACCTGCTCTGTGCAGTGGTTTTTGCACAGAGCAGCCCCGGTCCTCTTCTTTTCGGGTCCCCCACTAGTGCTCCTGGCTCCCCCCTCAAACACTGCCCCCAGAGAAAGCCGCATGCCCTGGGGGCACTGCTGCATGCTCGCTCCCGAGGTACTGTTCTATGTGTCCATAAGACACATAGAGCTGTGGCTTGGCCACGCGCCCCTGCTCTCTCCTCACTGGCTTAATGGCTGTGACTGACAGCAGTGGGAGCCAATGGGCTCCCGCTGCTGTCTCAGGCAATGAGAAGGGAGAGCCCCAGGACAGCTAAGGCTACCGTGAACATTGCCGGACCAGAGGGAGCTCAGATAAGGATTGAGGGGGCTGGTGGGGCCACTACACACAGAATGTTTTTTACCTTCATGCATAGAATGCATGAAGATAAAAAACCTTCAGACTTTAGAACCACTTTAAAAAATCCTATGCGATGGCAATACCAAACACAGCAACAAGGCACAGGATGGTCTTGCTGTATCAACAAGGCTCACAGGTGGAAATTTGAAAGCAGACAGGTGTGTCTAAATGTGGGATCTTCTGTAGAAGCACAAAGAAACAGGCAACATTCAGAACTAAAAAAGGAAGTAGTCAGCCAGGATGTTCAGTGTAACATATGAAAGAAACATTATGCTGACTTCCCTTTGCAAATAGTAAATGACTAGTGACTTGGAAGGATCCAATGGGACCCTGGTATAGTCATCTAGAGTCTAGATAAGTATGTTCAAAAGTGGTAATTATGGAAGACGTGTGGGAAAAGTCATATCTCTGACCTGGAAACATGGCCAAGTGACTCACTTATGCATGAAAACACAAGAACTGTTGTGCAGAAAAAAGGATGCAGGTGCTCTGCTCTGTTACTGCTGTAACAAAAGGCAGTTTTTGGAAGGTACAAGAGCGGTCCATGGATGAGTGTCTGCAGGCATCAAGTGCAGTGGAGATTCCTGGCAGGTTGTGTTGCATTTCTGCACATTGAATCAGGGCTTTGATCTGAGAATTAAGCTGCTCATAGATTGATAAAAATTGGCCAGGTTAGCAGAGACTCGATGCATGTCGATCCATCTATAGCCATTGCCACTCGACAGAAGTCGATATAACAATTGACTTTTGTCAAAAGGAAAAGTTAGAGAATTTTTATTTGATTAGTGGCTGCAGCCATTTGGCTTCAATGGTGATCAGTGTTTTCTGACAGTCCTCAGTGTCAGAATACAATGGTACAGTACAGCAGGGAGGATTTCTCTATCCACCTTGCTTGTGTGGATGGAGGAACCCATTTTTTTTTTCAATGAGCGCTCTGGCTCATCGAAAAAAATAATCCCTCTAAGCCCACCCCTAAGCTGAATTTTAAGCAAAAGAGCTTAGGAAAGAATGTACTCAACAAGTTAATTTATTAGTGGTTCAAATTGACATTCTTTTTTAACCCCAGTGACAAGAAAATTCAAAGGAGCAGGATGGAAATTTTTTCTTGAACAAATTATTTTCTAATAGTGTATGTGGTTTTCACTTGGTAAAGTCTATTCATTCCAAAATTAAATGTTTACACCAAATGAAATCCTTCAAATGACATTTGAATGTTCAGAGAAATGTTGTACAAATATTCCTGAACCTAAGGATTATCGTTGGAAATTATAACCATCTTTGGAAAGCTTTAGTTGTCTCCTCAGTGGTAAAAAGTACAGCGTGTATCATCAGGAGGTAGATATCAGTCCAAAATTTAGTCTGCAGCAGGACAATGACCCGCAACATACAGTCGGGCCATAAAGAACAAAAACTGGAAGTAATAGTATGGCCCCCAAAGAGCCATAATCTCAACATCATTGAGTCTATCTGAGATTACAGGAGACAGAAGCAACTGAGACAGCCAAAATCCACAGAAGAACTGTGATCTAGATATTTGGAACAACCTTGCTGCAGAGCACCCTAAAAAACTGCGTACCTAGGAGAATTTCTGAGGATTTAAAGTAAGGTGACCAGATTTTTAAAAATGTATTTATTGGCAAATGGTAAACTATTTTATACGCACATTTTCCTCAAATTATATATGCAGTCAGTGGCGTAGTGTGGGTTTTCAGCGCACGGGACAAGGGAAGAAATGTGCGCCCCTAACCTGCAGACTTTTAGCACTCCCTTCCACTAGTACAGTAGTACTGACCAATCTGATTCCTACACTGACCTACCTGGCCACTGCACTAACCCACCTGTTTCCTACACTGACTACTACACTAACCTAACTGATTCTTACTTTGACCTACCTGATCCCTACACTGTCCACTACAGTGACCTACCTGATTCATACACTGACCTACCCAATGCCTACACTGACCACTACACTGACCACTACACTAACCTACCTGCTTGCTACTTTGAACTACCTGATTCCTACTTTGACCTACCTGATCCATACACTGACCTACCTGTTCCTACACTGACCACTACAATGATCTACCTGATCCCTACACTGTCCACTACACTAACCTACCTGATTCCTACATTGACCACTAGGGATGAGCTGTCGGTTCCGAACATAAATTTGACTCGGACATTGCTTGTTCGGCCGTTCGCCGAATTTAGAACATTATGGGGCGTTCGCGCCAAATTCATGCACTCCATAATGCATTGCTAGTTCGTGCAAAATGTGGCCCGCTGACTGGCCAAAGCATGAACATGACCTGCATGCTTGGGCCAATCACAGTGCGCTCTGCTGTGAGAGCCATGATTGGCTAAAAGGCAAAGTGCTTTTGGCCAATCATGTCTCAGGGGTCTCCGTCTACGCCCCACACTAAGGCCGCTTGAACAGCGGCCGTATGTAGTGTGTGAACGTGGAGACCAGAGACTGATGCTGATCTAGTTAAGCTATTTTAGTTAGTGGCATGTAGGCAGTGTAGTATATAGATCTAGTGTAGAGTATATACAGGCAGTGCAGACAGTGAAGTATATAGATCTAGTGCAGAGTATATACAGTCAATGCAGGCAGTGCAGTATATAGATCTAGTGTAGCCTATATACTTTGGATTGTACCTTATACCTTTAGATTGTAAGCTCTACGAGCAGGGCCTTCCTATTCCTTCTGTATTGAACTGTATTGTAATTGTACTGTGTCCCTTCTTTATTGTAAAGCACTGCACAAACTGTTGGTGCTATTTAAATCCTGTATAATAATAATAATATATAATCAGTGCAGGCAGAATATATATGTACCGTGTATAGTATATATATATATATATATAATATGCTGCATTTAGTGTAGACTATATATACAGTTCATTCAGTGTATAGTATATAGAGTCAGTTTAGGCAGTGTAAGAATATATATGTACCATATATAGTATATATAATACGCTGCATTTAGTGTAGACTATATATACTGCTCATTTAGTGTATAGTGTCCATTCAGGCAGTGTAAGAATATACATATATATACAGTACACTGTATATACATATATATATATATATATATATATATATG
>BLSH010332978.1:324934-335610 GCA_018402905.1 Glandirana rugosa | reverse complement strand
TAACTCCCCGGTTTGGATCTATAATAACTGGTTCAAAAAATTGGATGGATACTACAGAGATCTAATATGGAACAAAAAGGCCCCAAGAATTAGTTTAAAAAAACTGCAACTAAACCCAGAGGATGGGGGAGTGGGCTTACCACACCCTATAAACTATTATATAGCGGCCCAATTACAACACTTGGTGGGGAGTAAAATAGAGGGAACAATGGAGATCAATAACCGCATAATGCTGATGAACTCAAATCAGAGTAACCTATTAGAAACACTCGAGGCGAACTCATTTTCGCCAAAAACTCCCACATTGAAATTAGTTATGATGCTATGGGAAACAAGTAAGACCCTGTTGGGGTATGAGAAGCCCTCCAAGTTCTCCCCCCTGTGGAACAATAATAAGTGGTCAGAACTTAAAAAACTGGAAAAAATTAAGGAATGGGAAAGATGGGGAATAGTATGGGTTAGTCAATTATACTCAGATAATATATTAAAGTCATTTGAGGAGTTGAGGGAGGAGTTTGACATCCCGAAATGGTCTTTTTTTAGATTCCTACAAATTAGACATTCATTACAGACCCAATTTAAAGATGACCACCTAGAATGGAGCGAGTTCCCTATCCTTCAAGGAGTAATGGCATAATGGCGTATAGGGAACTGTACGTACATATAAAAGAGAACGGTGATGGTACCTCTATCAAGAAGAAATGGGAAGAAGATGTTGGAGAAATCTCTGAGGAGCTATGGAGCCAGTACTTAAAGACTGGTCCCATAGTATCAATGTCCCCGGCACAAAGAGTGTCACATCTATATTGGTTTTACAGGCTTTACTATACGCCGGAAAAACTCTATAGATATGGGAAAAGACAGGACGATAGATGCCCGAGATGTAGTGGGGTGGGGACCCTGGTGCATATGATCTGGCGATGCCCTAAACTCTTCAGATATTGGGAGGGGGTAATTGAAGTGATCAATAAAGTTTGTGGTCTCTCCCTAATTAAAGAAGTGCAACTATGTGCACTAGGTATCCTAGATGAGAGAATGAGTCGATTGAAACACTTTGAATTACTGGTATGCTGCCTATTCCAAGCTAGGAAGGTGATTGCTCAAAGGTGGCAAGAGAGAAACCCGCCCAAAGTAGAGGATTGGATTATAACACTTAAGGAAACGAAATGGAAGGAAAGAGTAACTTATATCAAGAGAGGAAAACTCAAAGTTTTTGAAGCGAAATGGAGACCCTGGACTAGGGAAATGGAGTAGCGACTTGGAGAGAGAGGGGAGGAGGAGAAGGGAATAATAGGAGAAAAGCAAAATTAATAAAGTTCATCAGGTTTAGTGAAAAGGACCCTGTAGGGCGAAACAAAAAGGAAAAAAAAAAAAAAAGAGTGGATGTGATTGGTGGAGTGAATGAAGTGAATGAAGTGGGGTAAATACAAATAATAAATAACAAAAATATTAATATGAATATAAATATGACATTGTTGTCTATGGGGGGAGGAACGGGAAGGGGTTTAACCACTTGCCGACCGCCAACCGCAGGTTGACGGCGACAAGGTGGTTCGTTATCGCAAATCGCCGTCATACGACGGCGGCTGCGATAACGCGCACTGTGAGCGCGCGCGTGCCGCCGGAGGCGCGCCCGCACGCTCACTGTGTTCGGGGAGGGCCAGGGAGCGGGTGCGGCGGCTTCGATTGCCGCCGGCTACCCGCGATGGCCCCCCCGGAGCGAATGAGCGGAGGTCCGTGTATGTAAACACGGACCTCCGCTCTGTGTGAGGGGGAAGGGCTGTGATCACAGCCTTCCTTTACGTGAAGGCTGTGATAACTTCCCTTCCCCTGTTAGGGCATCCCCCATACAGTTAGAACACGCCCAGGGAACATAGTTAACCCTTAGCGCGCCCCCTGCAGGTTAACCCCTTCACTGCCAATGGCATTTACACAGTAATCAGTGCATTTTTATAGCACTGATCGCTGTATAAATGCCAATGGTCCCAAAAAAGTGTCAAAATGGTCCGACATGTCCGCTGAAATATCGCAGTACCGCAAAAAATCGCAGATCGCCGCCATTTTTAGTAAAAAAATAAAAAAAATAAAAACCCCAAAAATGAATTCTCATCATCCGTAAACGCGGCCACTTTTGCGCAAACCAATCAGTAAACGCCGATTGCGATTTTTTTTATCGCAAATATGAGGAAGAATATAAATCGGCCAAAAACGGTGAAAAAAATGTTTTTTTATATTTTTTTTTTGGGTTTGTATTCTAGCAAAAAGTAAGAAATTTGTTTTTTTTTTCAAAATTGTCGCTCTTCTTTTGTTTATAGCGGCGATCAGAAATGACGCAGAGGTGATCAAATACCACCAAAAGAAAGCTCTATTTGTGGGGAAAAAAGGACGCAAATTTCGTTTGGGTACAACGTCGCACGACCGCGCAGTTTTCAGTTAAAGCGACGCAGCAGCGAATCGCAAAAAGGGCTCCGGTCCTAAAGCTGGAAATCCTTCCGGGGCTGAAGTGGTTAAATGTAGCAAAAGTAAAATATACCACAATGATGAGACTGGGCAAGAGATCTATATGAACGTTAATATGAAATGGAACTCTTGAAGTGGTCTAAAAAAAAAAAAAAATGTTAACTGATGGTTATTAGAGGTTACAGCATATCATTATAGCTCATTGACTGATTGCTAGAGTTTACAGCACACATTAAGGCTCACAGATTAGTTGCTAGAGGTTACAAAATATCATTTTTGCTTGCTGATTGGTTGCTAGAGGTTACCACACATCATTTCTGCTTGCTGATTGGTTGCTAGAGGTTACTGCAGGTCATTACTGCTAGCTGATTGGTTGCTGGAGGTACAGCAAATCATTACTGCTAACTGATTGGTTGCTAGAGGTCACAGCAAATCATTAATGCTAACTGATTGGTTGCTAGATAGAATATGCTACAAACTCACACAGCAGTCCCCTTGCCAGAGTAGAAGTGTTGTCTTGCACTGCAGGAGAATTTAACATGATGCAGAAAAGATGGGGCTAATGAAGCCAACCAGGATTACCTTCAAAACAGTACTGTCAATGATTACAGCAAGCAGAGGGGTAGATATGAGTGATCGTTCAGTGGCTAAAGCAGTAAAAGAGTTCAACTCAGAAGAGCAAATGAGCTAATTCAGGTCGTTGAACATTCCAGCCCTCTGCTCATCCATGTCGACCAATATGCACAGGGGGCGTTCATAGTATTAATAGTAAGCAGAGAAGGGCAATACTAGTTTAGCAGCTAAAACAGTGGAAAACATCAGCTCAACTAAGCACAGGTTCTCATTCAGAATCAGAACTCTCACCGCTCACAGGCTTTCCGCTCATCCATGCTGCCTGAGGAATGTAGTTACTTCCTCTCTGCAAGGAAGAGAACTCTGCAGCTGCTTGTCAGTATGTCTCTTCACTTGGCCAGCTCTGGTGTCAGTCATGGTGCCCCTTACTGCTTCCCTTTACCTTCAGCTACAGCTGCACTATGTGATGAGATGTTGGGCCCTACAACAATGTCTGGGCCCAGGGCAACTGCCCTGTTTGCCCTGCTTTAAAGATGGCCCTGCCGTCAGATGGACTAAAATATAATGTCACAGAGGTGTTCCATTGGATTTAGGTCAGGCGAGTGTGGGGGATATTCAATTGTATCAATTTCTTTATCCTCCAGAAACTGGCTGCATACTCTCGCCACATGAGGCATTGTCATGCACCAGGAGGAACCCAGGACCCACTGCACCAGCGTAGGGTCTGACAATGGGTCCAAGGATTTCATCCCAAAACATAATGGCAGTCAGAGTGCCATTGTCTAACCTGTAGCGGTCTGTGTGTCCCTCCATGGATATGCCTCTCCAGACCATCACTGACCCACCACCAAACCGATCATGCTGAACAATGTTACAGACAGCATAACGTTCTCCATGGCTTCTCCAGACCCTTTCACTTCTGTCACATGTGCTCAGGGTGAACCGACTCTCATCTGTGAAAAGAACAGGGTGCCAGTTTCGGACCTGCCAATTCTGGTGTTCATTGGCAAATGGTAATCGAGCTCCATGGTGCCAGGCAGTTAGCACAGGGCCCACTAGAGGATGTTAGGCCCTTATGCCACCCTCATGAAGTCTGTTTGTGATTGGTCAAAGACATTCACACCAGTGGCCTGCTGGTGGTCATTTTGTAGGGCTCTGGCAGTGCTCATCCTGTTCCTCCTTGCACAAACGAGTAGATACCGGTCCTGCTGATGGGTTAAGGACCTTCCACTGCCCTGTGCAGCTCTCCTAGTGTAACTGCCTGTCTCCTGGAATCTCCTCCATGCTCTTGAGACTGTGCAGGGAGACACAGCAAACCTTCTGATAATGGTGCGTATTGATGTGCCATCCTGGAGGAGTTGGACTGTCTGTGCAACCTCTATGGGGTCCAGGTATCTCCTCATGCTACCAGTAGTGACACTAACCCTAGCCATATGCAAAACTAGTGAAAAACAGTCAGGAAAAATGAGTAGGGGAAAAAAAATGGCAGTGGCCTTCACCTGTAAAACCATTCCTGTTTTGGAGGTTGTCTCATAGTTGCCCATCTAGTGCACCTGTTGTTAATTTCATTAACACCAAAGCAGCTGAAACTGATTAACAACCCCCTCTGCTACTTAACTGGCCAGATCAATATCCCAGGAGTTTAATTGACTTGATGCTGTACTCTGATTAAAAAGTGTTCCTTTCATTTTTTTGAGCAGTGTATGAATAGTCCTTTATCCACAATTCCGTTTTGTTTTCTTTTCAGAGGTTCCATTGGCTTAAAACACATTTTTTTAAAAGAAAATGTATTTCCTTGAAGCAGAAGGTAAGGCATCTCTAAGGCTGGATTCACACCTATGCATTTTTAGTGCTTTTTGCAGAATGGACTATAGTGCATATCTGCAAAATGCAACAAGCACTAAAAATACATAGGTGTGAATCCAGCCTAATAATGTAATGCAATTACAGGTTCCCAAAAGGAACCTAGCCAATATGCATCATTGCTGCTTAAAGTGAACCCTTGCACTTCTTTCAGACCTTTGTTTCATTAAAGTTTGACATACCCATACCTCCCAACTTTTTGAGATGGGAATGAGGGACAACTATTAGCAAAAGTATGTAGGCATAGGACACACCCCTGCTACGCCCCCGTAAAGGATAATTGTACAAAGAAAATGTATTTAAACCACTACTATTTCTTTATATTGGCTCTTGAAATTTACAAATGCAGCAATTTAGAAATCAGATGAAAGGTTTAGCACTGAGAAACACCTTTTGAAAGATAAATGGTGCCATTTATATGCAACTCTATAGATCCGACCAAAACGAGGGACAAATGAAGAGGAAAGAGGGACATTGCTCCAAATCAGGGACAGTCCGCCAAATTCAGGGATAGTTTGGAGCTATGCATACCTGCTGAAACACTTTAATACAAAAGAAGAATAATGTCATTCTGAGGTTAAACAAGGTGCTCAGGTTCATTTAGTTCAGGATCTGGGGATTTCTTGATGCTTAGTATTTAATAAATATTCCAAGTATTGCACAGCATGTTACTTGGCATCTCACTTTTTTCCCGGAGAAACCGAACCACTAACCAAAGACAACGAGGGAGAGTTCAGGAAACAGAATGCATGGCTACTTAAACACATATAATAGAAGAAGATGGAGAGAAAAGGACAGAAGGCCAATAAATAGCAAGAGTGTGAAAGACAGGCAGTTAATCCACTGCCTCAGCAGGGCTCGCTGAACGAGGGATTCCTTTCAAGCCAAAATGAATACGTTTTTCACAGTATCACCTAGCAACTCTTAGGCCCCATGGTTGTGCCTATAGAGCAAGATGTGAGGACATGGAACTGAAAAGGAGGGGGGGGGGGGGGGTAAAGAAACTATGTCCTGCCAAAATATAGCATTTTCACTCTTCAAACACCAAAACGAATGGTAACAGCCTACAGAGCTGGGGCTTTCAAATTCCAGATTATTCCCTTAATTAAACTTGCATAACTTTTTTTCAACAACTGTTCTTGAACAGAGGATTCCTTCATGAAAATCTGAACGTTCAATTTTTTTTTCACATCAAAGTGACTTTTGCCAAAAAAAAAATGCTGCTTGGATGAGTTGAATGCTTGCTTTCCTTGCAAGCCATTGTGATGACAGAAGACAGAAAGCATTCAACTGATCCAATGGAAAGGTCAGGCCACTGTATAAGTAAGAACATAAATGCTTCTTTTACAGGTAGGCTTTTTTTTGTAAGAGGTTCACTTCAAAAAAACTATGATGACAGAGATATGGAGGCTGTCAGTGCTGACCTCCCACTGGATATGCAAGTTTAATGGCTGCTGTGCCGATTAATTGATGCTCTTGCTTTCTGAGTCTCTGACCAAGTTTGCAGCAAGTAAAGTCAGAATGCAGTTATGCGATACTCCCAGCCCGTGACTGAAAAGAAAAAGCACAGAAGCAGACTGATGAGCTCAGCAGTCTGCTCTCTCCTCCTATCAACATCCATCAATATACCTATCAGCATCCAAGTACAACTATCAGCATCTCAGTATATTTAAAGCGGAGTTCCAATCTAAAAAACAAAAAAAAACAAAAAAAAAAACAAATACTGTAGCTGCTGACTTTTAATATAAGGAGACTTACCTGTCCAGGGATCCCACAATGTCGGCACCCCTAGCCAATTCGTCAATCGGCTTTGGGTGCAAGCACCGGCATCTGCAGTAAGGGAAACAGGAAGTGAAGCCTTGCAGCTTCACGGCCTGTTTCCTACTGCGCATGTGCAAGTTGTGCTGCTCTTTCTGAATGGTCCCGCCAGCTGCTGGGACCTCTGTATATTCCAGAAGGTAGCGGGGGGACGTAGGAGGGGCCAGAAAAGTCGTAGATCGCTGAGCGACAATCTTACCCGAAAGTAGGAGCGGGTACCTGTCAAAACCAGGTACATGCTCCCAGGGCCGCTGTTAGAAATCATGGGGCCCTGTACAGCCTACCTGGCAAATCATAAGTGGTCAAGGCATTCCCTGCTCTACAGACACATGTATACATGATCCATGTATATGTGTGGCTGTGGGGTGGGTAATGCCTCATCTTGTGATTGGCAGTGTACAGTGAGATGCTAACTGTTAGGTCTTGTTTACTTTTGTGTGTGGGTGGGGGGCAGGAAAAATGTGCAGCTGAGCCACAGTTTTACCACCCCCAACCACTCACCCTTAGGCTGCAAAGGCCCTGCTTCCGTAGTACAGCTGCAGGGTGTTTTACACAACATTCCGTCACTACTGCAGCACTATGGCAGCAGTGCCTTTGCAGCATAATGGGGAGTGGTTGGAAGATGGTAAAACTGTGGCTCAGCTGCACATTTTTACTGCCTCCCCCACAACCAAACACAAAAGTAAGCAAGACCTAACTATTCTGACTTCAACTGTTGTAATAGTGACTTATCCCTTGCTGAGACCTCTATGCCTTGCCTGTATAAGCAGATATAATCACTGCGGACAGTCTTTATCAGATAGCTTGAACTCACCATTCACTATTGCAAATAGCAGGTACAGGAGACAACAAATGTGGCACATGGTTGAAAGATGGTATCTGCAGGTCAAAACATGGTAATGTGTCCTAGGGTGCAAACAGATTGTGTGAGGTCTAAAACATGAGCGGCCATCTTCTTCCTCATGAGACAGAGAGAGGATACAGGAAGAGGAAGTTACATCACAGAGTGACCAAGGAAACGGAAATTGCCTCAGAAGATGGGAGGGGGCACACTTAGAAAACAGAATATGATAATGCAATATCCAAAACAACCAAAAGATGGCAGTGTAATAACCAACTATATAAACATTACTAAACTATGCATAGCCTTATGTTACAAGTGTAACAGCACACTCCCCATCTGGTATTGCAAATACCACTATGTTATATCATAACGGTAGTTATGCAATGCAAATAAACAATAGTGCAATTTGCAGTTGTCTTGAAGACCTGAAATACAAAAAATAACATGCATGCACAGTATCTCACAAAAAAGAGTACACCCCTCACCTTTTTATAAATATTTTATTATATATTTTCATGTGGCAACACTGAAGAAATGAAACTTTGCTACAATGTAAAGTTGCATATACAGTATGTCTCAAAAGTGAATGGCTATCATTCTCTCCCATGTGCCACCCATATGGGAGGAATGAGGAGGATTGAAAGTCCATGTACAGCCCTTTTCGGTTAAAATGTCTTGGATTGGCTTAGAGTTCAGCTGTAACTCTTGGTAGGCTCCAGTAAAGTTGGTTCCACAGTCAGATCTTAATAACTTTAGTAGCCCTCTGATGGCAAGGAATCGCCTTAAAGCATTCATAAAACTCGAAGCATCCATGGATTCTATAACTTCAATGTGTACCACATGCGCACTCATTCAGGTGAATGGCACTGCCCAACATTTTCTATTTGCTTGGCCACCTCGGATTCTGCGTGCTGTTACCATCCATGGCCCAAAAACATCTAGAGCGACGTGAGTGAAAAGTAGGTCAGTACTTAATCTGTCAGCTGGCAAATCTGACATTTGCTTTTGCTGATGTTTCCCTCTTAGCTTGCGGCATTGAACACAATTGTGCAGTATAATTGAAATCTGTCTTTTTGCTCAGACAATCCACAGGCCTGCGGCTCTTATGGCACCCTCTGTGAAATGTCTACCTTGGTGCTTAACCTTTTCATGGTAGTGCCGTATGAGCAAGGTGGACAGATGATGACAACCAGATATGATAAGAGGATTTTGTTCTTGTTCTCCCAACTTGGCATTGTTTAAATGTCCACCAACCGTTAGCATGCCATGGCTGTCAATGAATGGATTCAGGTTGGCAATTGGACTGTTTTTTTGAATGTCCTGCTTGTCACAGATACATTTCATTTCTGAGCTAAAGACATTCTGTTGTTTACTGCGTATTATGATCAGTTCACTTTCAGCAACGTCCTTTGCAGAAAAAGGTTTTTGGCATAAGTGCCAGCCTTGACAGTCAGCATCATTGGACTTAGCATGATAGCAGTGAGCAATATGGACTAACCTTGCAATAGTGCGTACAAGCCTTGTCCACTTGGAGAAACGTTCAAAGCATTGAGAACCCAAGATGAATCGTTGTTCAGATCTGGTGACAAGAGCCTTAACTTCAGACCGAATCTCTGGATCGTTGTCAGGATCTAGAGACTGAAAACCTCAGGTGCAATTTCTTCAGAATGATCTAGCAGGAATTCATGTCCTGTTAACCAAGAAGAGTTTGCAAAGACACTTGCAGACATTGGTCTGGTGGCATGATCTGCAGGATTATGCTCCGATGGAACATGATACCATTGTTCAGGCCCTGAGGATTTTCTGATTCTTTATACACGATTACTGACATAGACATAGAAGCGTTTTGTCCGATTGTATATGTATCCCAAAACAACTTTGCTGTCTGTGTAGAATTTGATGTCATCTATTTGAATGTCTAGCTCACGCAGTATAAAATCTGCAATTTCCACAGCTAGTACAGTCCCACAAAGTTCAAGCCTGGGAATTGTGTGCTCAGGCTTAGACGCTAACTTAGCTTTGCCAAACAGAAACCCTACATGGGTTTGATTGTGAGAGTCTCTTACCTTGAGGTAGGCAGCAGCTGCTATGGCCTCAGTGGGTGCATCTGAGAAGATATGAATCTCTTTTCTCTGGCTTGCGGCAAGGGAAGCTGAAGTGTAGCAACGTAGTATATCAATTCCATCTAAGGCATGTAAAGATTGTTTCCAGGACTCCCACTTTGAATATTTGTCTGTTGGTAGCAGAGCATCCCAATCTTGAATAGTCTCTGATAGCTGTCTTAATAAGGATTTACCTTGTATGGTGATGGGAGCCGCGAATCCCAGTGGATCATATAGACTGTTCACCACTGACAGGAAACCATGTTTGGTGAATGGCTTGTCTGCAGAGCTGACTTGAAAGCCAAAGGTGTCTTTAAATAAGTTCCATCGTAAGCCCAGACTTCTCTGAACAGGAGGCATATCCATTCCCAAATTGAAATCTTTAAATCCTGTGGCATGATCACGAGGCTGAAAGGCTTTCATCACACCAGCTTTGTTTGAGGCAATCTTATGAAGTCTGAAGTTGGCCTCAGAAAGCATACATTGAGTCCTTTGGAGCAGGTCTATGGCTTTTTCATCTGTGAGTAGAGTTGAGCGAACCCGGACTGTAAAGTTCGGGTCCGTACCGAACTTTGGGGTGTCCGGGACCTGGACCCGGACTTTTCTGGTAATTTTAATGAAAAATCTTAAAAATGCTGTAAAAAAGCCCAGGAAGGTCCTAGAGGTCTGCAAAAGGAAGGAAATGTGGGTAAATCAAACCGTCAATCATTAAACATCTGCTATTCACACACATGTGTTCTGCACCATAACAGATGTTCTTCACACATTACATCTTTTCTTCATACATCTGGAAATAGAATAGAACACTTTACCTAAAACCGGGGAGAAACCATACACATGCACTTGAAACATCTGGTCCAGATGTTTCAAGTGCATGTGTATGGTTTCTCCCCGGTTTTAGGTAAAGTGTTCTATTCTATTTCCAAATACCACGTCTTGTGTACACACACTTATCGTCTACAAATTACTAACTGCCAAACTAAATGGGTGTAAAGGAAGGAAAACGTCTGGAGATC